>JAZAYU010000581.1:79091-236653 GCA_038501625.1 Corbicula japonica | reverse complement strand
AATGCCATCTGTGACGACAAGAATGATAACTCCAGTTTCAATATTTTTTTAGTTATGCCTCTTTCTAATGCAACTTAAATCTGAAACTTAATGTTGCCTATAACTTTGAAAGTACTTGTCCTATTCACTTCATACTTGGAATATATCATCAGCATGAACAATGCCATCTGTGAGGACAAGAATGATAACTCCAGTTTCAATATTTTTTGAGTTATGCCCCTTTCAAATTCAACTTGAATCTGAAACTTAATGTTGCCTATAACTTTGAAAGTACTTGTCCTATTCACTTCATACTTGGAATATATCATCAGCATGAACAATGCCATCTGTGACGACAAGAATGATAACTCCAGTTTCAATATTTTTTGAGTTATGCCCCTTTCTAATGCAACTTTAATCTGAAACTTAATGTTGCCTATAACTTTGAAAGTACTTGTCCTATTCACTTCATACTTGGAATATATCATCAGCATGAACAATGCAATCTGTGACAACAAGAATGATAACTCCAGTTTCAATATTTTTTGAGTTATGCCCCTTTCAAATGCAACTTTAACCTGAAACTTAATGTTGCCTTAACTTTGAAAGTACTTGTCCTATTCACTTCATACTTGGAATATATCATCAGCATGAACAACGCCATCTGTGACGACAAGAATGATAACTCCAGTTTCAATATTTTGGAGTTATGCCCCATTAAAATGCAACTTTAACATGAAACTTAATGTTGCCTATAACTTTGAAAGTACTTGTCCTATTCACTTCATACTTGGAATACATTATCAGCATGATCAACAACATTGGTAACAAAAAGAATCATAACTCCTGTTTGATTATACTTTGAGTTATGCCCCTTCCAAATGCAACTTTAACATGAAACTTAATGTTGACTTTAACTTTGAAAATTCACTTGATATTCGAAATAAAACATCTTCATGAAAAGCATCATTATGAAGAACAAGAATGAGAACTCCTGCTGGACTATTTTATGAGTTGTGTCCCTTTAATATACAACTTTAACATGAAACTTAATGTTGCCTATAACTTTTAAAGTACTTGTCCTATTCACTCATCGAATATATCATCTTCATGAACAACAACATCGGTTACAACAAGAATCATAACAGTTTACTCCTGTTTGACTTTTTTTTTCAAATGCAAATTTCACATGAAACTTAATGTTGCGTATAATTTGAAAGTACTTGCCCTATTCATTGAATACTTGGATTGTATCATCAACATGAACAGTGCCATCGACAACTACAAAAATTATAACTCCTGTTTGAATATTTTATGAGTTATGTCCCTTTCAAATGCAACTTTCACATGAAACTTAGTGTTGCCGGTAAAATGGAAAGTTCTTGTTCAATTCACTTAATACTTTGAAAAACTCATATGCGTGCACAAACCAATTTTTGAAGATGATAACTTGGCTTTCACCATTATTATAGTTATTCCCCTTTTAAATGCAATTTAGATGAAACATGTTCTGTGGTCTAGTATTGAAATCAACTTAAATAAAATATTTTTATTATATATGATTAAAAACAGGCCCACATTTCAACTTTTTCCATGCAGGCGACACATGTGTTCCGTGGAACACAACATTCTAGTTATTAATCTTGTGATAGTCAGCTTGCAACGCCATCTGTTGATTGTTTACATTGTTAACAAGGTAATGCCTACTTTTGCTTAGCATTTGAGTGAAGATTACTTAGAAAATCGATTAAGAGTAGCAGTAAGTGTTTCATTCACAGTTGTCACTTTTTTTACTGTGTTTTTGATACATATGCAAATAAACACATTTAATCAATAATATCATTAAAAATACCTCCAATTACACATTACATTCAATTACTAGGACATTTGTTATTAAATTGAAATTAATGACACTTACAAATTCAATTGCAGTACAGCTCGGGAGTTTTTATGCCCCCGCCATGTAATGGCGGAAGGGCATATAGTGTTCACCCTGGCTGTGTGTCAGTGTGTGTGTATGTTCGAAAATCGTGTCCGCTCTGTAACTTTTTAATTTCTTATTGGATTTTAAAATAACTTGGTATGAATGTTCACCATATCAAGGCGGTGTGTCGCGTACAATACTCATGCCTGTAGGTCCAAGGTCACTGTTACTAAAAATAGAAATTTCTTGTCCGGGCTGTAACTTCTTTATGAATGGAGGGATTTCAAAATAACTTGGCACAAATGTTCACCATGATAAGGCGGTGTGTTGCGTACAACACCCATGCATGTAGGTCCAAGGTCAAGGTCACAGTTACTAAAAATAGAATTTTGTTGGAAAAATCTTGTCCGCTCTGTAACTTTGTTATTTCTTATTGGATTTTAAAATAACTTGGTATGAATGTTCACCATATCAAGGGGGTGTGTCGCGTACAATACCCATGCCTGTAGGTCCAAGGTCAAGGTCACTGTTACTAAAAATAGAATTTTCTTGTCCGGGCTGTAACTTCCTTATGAATGGAGGGATTTCAAAATAACTTGGCACAAATGTTCACCATGATAAAGGTGTGTCGCGAACAACACCCATGCCTGTAGGTCCAAGGTCAAGGTCACAGTTACTAAAAATAGAATTTTGTTGGAAAAATCTTTTCCGCTCTGTAACTGTGTTATTTCTTATTGGATTTTAAAATAATTTGGTATAAATGTTCACCATATCAAGACGGTGTGTCGCATACAATACCAATGCCTGTAGGTCCAAGGTCAAGGTCACTGTTACTAAAAATAGAATTTTCTTGTCTGGGCTGAAACTTCCTTATGAATGGAGGGATTTCAAAATAACTTGACACAAATGTTCACCATGATAAGGCGGTGTGTCCCGTACAACACCCATGCCTGTAGGTCCAAGGTCAAGGTCACTGTTACTAAAAATAGAATTTTGTTGGAAAAATCTTGTCTGCTCTGTGACTTTTTAATTTCTTATTGGATTTTAAAATAACTTGGTATAAATGTTCACCATATCAAGACGGTGTGTCGCGTACAATACCCATGCCTGTAGGTCCAAGGTCAAGGTCACTGTTACTTAAAATAGAATTTTATTGTCCGGGCTGAAACTTCCTTATGAATGGAGGGATTTCAAAATAACTTGGCACAAATGTTCACCATGATAAGGCGGTGTGTCATGTACAACACCCATGCCTAAACGTCAAAGGTCAAGGTCACTGTTACTAAAAATAGAATTTTGTTATAAAAATCTTGTCTGCTCTGTTACTTTGTTATTTCTTATTGGATTTTAAAATAACTTGGTATAAATGTTCATTATATCAAGACGATGTGTTGTGTACTATACCCATGCCTGTAGGTCCAAGGTCAAGGTCACTGTTACAAAAAATTGAAATTTCTTGTACTGGCTATAACTTCATTACTAACAGGGTGATTTCAAAATAATTTGGCACAAATGTTCACTATGACAAGGCATTGTGTTGTGTACAATTCCCATGCCTGTAGGTCCAAGGTCAAGGTCACTATTACTAAAACCAAAATTTTCTTGTCTGGGCTGTGAGTTTGTTATTACTTATTGGATTTTAAAATAACTTGGTATAAATGTTCACCATGACAAACATGCATAGCGGGGGCATCCGTGTCCTATGGACACATTTCTAGTTTACATTTTCCTCGCGCCCTCTACAGACCCAACTCGATTAGCCCATATTTTCGCGGAGGAGAAACACGGGGAATGCCTGAGCGGACCTTGTAATTCAGCGCGGACTAGCGCGACAGCTTATCTTCACAAAATCTGTCCTGGAGGAACCCCCGCATAGTGTGCCGGTGATACGCGGAGTATCCTGCAGTATTTGTAAATTATCATATAGATCTACCTTCCTTTGATATTATCCACGGGAAATGTAACTTTCTGACATCTTGTTTATTCCATAAGATAGCAATGCGCCGATACTCTATGAATCATTATAAATGATGAAATTCAACAACAGCATAAACGTCATTTTCATTTTGATAAAATCGAAAACAAAATGACCCAAAACGCAGACATCGTTTTCAGAACATTGTCGGTCTGATCTTAAAACATCCATGGAACAAAATAAAAGCACGAAACACATTTTCAATCCAAATAATGAGTTCATATCAAACAAATTTCAATGTGGTCATATGCCGCAATGAAAGTTTACACAAATGATGTCATGCAATAGACTATTTATCTAGACTCTAGCGCAGTTGAATTCATTGATGTTATATCCTCTAAATAATTTTTTTCGCTGGTGTATTGAATAAGAAATATCACCTGTTTTTATGCCCCCGCCATGAAATGGCGACGGGCATTAAGAGTTGCTCCTGTCCGTCCGTCCTTCCGTCCGTCCGACCGGATAAATTGGTACTTAGGTGGCTGTAGGGACAATAGGTAACTGTACATTTTCTTTGATGTCATTCATTCCGTAATGGGTTTATGTGGCTATTTCTGTTTATGTGGCTAAAAAGAACAATGGGGAGAACAAAAGGATAGCCACTAAAGTACCGTCCATCCGTCCGATATTCTCGTGAACGCAACTCCTCCTACACTACTGGTCGGAATTTAATGAAACTTGACCACAATGCATGTTCTGTTCAGAAGTTATTGCCCTTTGATACTTCCATTTACATTAGTTTTAATAGGAGTATATCTCGTGAACGCAACTCCTCCTACACTACTGGTGGGAATTTAATGAAACTTGACCACAATGCTTGGCCTGATATGTTGTTGTGCATAAAGGTGGGGTTTTGCTCTTACATGTTCCGTTCAGAAGTTATGGCCCTTTGATAATTCCATTTACATTAGTTTTAATAGGAATATATCTTGTGAACGCAACTCCTCCTACACCTCTGCTGGGAATTTGATGAAACTTGACCACAATGCTTGGCCTGATATGTAGTTGTGCATGAAGGTGGGGTTTCGCTCTTACATGTTCCGTTCAGAAGTTATTGCCCTTTGATACTTCCATTTACATTAGTTTTAATAGGAGTATATCTCGTGAATGCAACTCCTCCTACACTACTGGTGGGAATTTAATGAAACTTGACCACAATGCTTGGCCTGATATGTTGTTGTGCATAAAGGTGGGGTTTTGCTCTTAGATGTTCCATTCAGAAGTTATGGCCCTTTGATAATTCCATTTACATTAGTTTTAATAGGAATATATCTTGTGAACGCAACTCCTCCTACACCTCTGCTGGGAATTTGATGAAACTTTACCACAATGCTTGGCCTGATATGTTGTTATGCAAAAAGGTGGGGTTTTGCTCTTACATGTTCTGTTCAGAAGTTATGGCCCTTTGATACTTCCATTTACATTAGTTTTAATAGGAATATATCTTGTTTCTTATATTTTGTGCATTTTGCCCATAACTTAAAAACTACTTGAGATACTGCCTTGAAACTTGAAATATATTTTCACCATCAAAATCTACATCATAACCAACAAGACCCATAACCATGCTTCCAATATTTTCAAATTATGCCCCTTTTTCACTTACATTTTGTGTTAAGAAAAATATACACTTTGCCCTTAACTTTGTTTGGAATGGAGGGATTTCAAAATAACTTGGCCAGATGTTCACCATAACAAGGCGGTGTGTCGTGACTGTAGGTCCAAGGTCAAGGTCACTGTTACTAAAAATAGAATTTTCTTGCAAAATCTTGTCCGCTCTGTAACTTTGTTATTTCCTTTTGCATTTTTAAATAACTTGGTATAATTGTTCACCATATCAAGACAGTATGTCTCATACATGCCCAAGCCATTAGGTCGAAGGTTAAGGTCACTGTTACTAAAAATAGAATTTTCTTGTCCAGGCTGTTACTTTGTTATGAATGGAGGGATTTCAAAATAACTTGGCACAAATGTTCACCATGACAGGGCGATGTGTCACGTACCATGCCCATGCCTGTAGGTCAAAGGTCAAGGTCAGTGTTACTTAAAATAGAATTCTCTTGTCCGGGCTGTTACTTTGTTATGATTGGAGGGATTTCAAAATAAAATTGCACAAATGTTCACTATGACAAGGCAGTGTGTCCACACAATACCCAAGCCTGAAGGTCCAAGGTCAAGGTCACTGTTACTAAAAATAGAATTTTCTTGTCCAGGCTGTAACTTCATTATAAATGGAGGGATTTCAAAATAACTTGACACAAATGTTCACCATGACAGGGCGGTGTATCGCGTACCATGCCCATGCCTGTAGGTCAAGGTCACTGTTACTAAAAATAGAATTCTCTTGTCCGGGCTGTAACTTTGTTAGGAATAGATTGATTTCAAAATAACTTGACACAAATGTTCATCATGACAAGATGGTGTGTCCCGTACCATGCCTAGGTTCAAGGTCAAGGTCACTGTTACTAAAATAGAATTTTCTTGTCAGGGTTGTAACTACATTAGGAATATAGTAATTTCAAAATAACTTGGCAGAAATGTTCACCATGACAAGGTGGTGAGTTGTGTACCATGTCCATGCCTGTAGGTCCAATGTCAAGGTCACTGTTACTAAAAATAGAATTTCCTTGTCCGGGCTATAACTTTGTTTTGAATGGAGGGTTTTCAAAATAACTTGGCACAAATGTTCACCATGACAAGGCGGTGTGTTGCGTACATTACCCATGCCTGTAAGTCCAAGGTCAAGGTCACAGTTACTAAAACTTGAATTTACTTGTTTGGGCTATAACTTCTTTATGAATGAAGGGATTTCAAAATAACTTGGCACAAATGTTCACTATGACATTGCATTGCATTACCACCAACTTCTTCACAGACATTTCCGTAATGAGAAGACAACAGTGCCACAAATACAAATAATTTACTTGATCATCAAGTTTATGCATATTCTTATAATTACTCGAACATCACTGTCTTTGAAATGCTATTATTCCCATCATTGCACTTTAGTATCTGGAAACGATGCATGGCGGGGGCATCCGTGTCCTATGGACACATTTCTAGTTAAACATCGTTTACATGGTTAAATTGTTAATTTTTCTTCCGTTTTTTTTTTGTTTCTCGGACACTACTTAGTGTGAAGCGAACGCTAGTTGTTGTAACTGAATGCTGAAATTATTATGTGCTGTAAAAGGTATGCTTTCCAAATTCATTTATACTAATTCCAGAAACAAAATCAAAATTCAAACTACGTTTCTTCCGATCCCAGGCTAAAACATCCCTTAGGCGTTTTTGTTTTAAATCAAAGTATCTATGGATATTCTTATGCATCCATGTACGCATGAAAATGGGAAGAAAACGCCGGGATCGTGTCAACACACCTAAATTAAAACTGTTTCCGTGTTAATTGATTTCCTCATTATGATTTAACTACTGTCGAATTTCTGTAATAAAAAAAGCGTTAACGTATCATTTTTATAATATTTGCCTGTTCCGATCATGCATTGAAAACACTCATTTTTAGACGACATATTCTAATGTATATGTACAAATGCCGACAAATCTTTGATGTGTTACCGACAATGCGCTGTATCGAGGTAAACATTGATGCTGACTGTCAATCAAGTTAAATTACAAAGGTGTTTGTCCGCTAGTAAAACAAGTGTGTATTTGGCTTCAATTCTGATCTGTAGGCGAGTATTATTTGCACATGGTAGTATTTTGATTGCTGATGCAATAGCTACGAAAGAAATTTTAAAGATATTGATAAGGATATATTCGCTTCTGTAAGTTTTGTGTTGTTAGTTTATTGTTTTGAAGGACGTATTTGGGAATATAAATAATCCATGCATAAGCGCAATTCTCATTTACGTGAGCGAAAATTTCTTCAAATTTAATTTACAAAATGTTCGTTCATCTAATCGCTCATTAAAAGTGCACTATATAAAATATCAAAACAATTCCTAGCTTTAATTTTTTTAAAGACTTCATAGTATGCCAATGTGTGAAAACTAAAGATGAAAATTTGTCATGTTACAAGACAAACTGCGATAATTGGTGATTACATGTTTGCCAAAAAGTAACTCAGCTATTGTTTACAAAAATTGATGACCGAGATTATTGACACTTTCAAGCGATAATTTCAGAACTGAAAATTATAAATGTGTTATTTAAACAAATTAATGTTCTGCCTTCGTTGATTTATTAAAATTTAGTATTTTTATGTAAAGAAACGTTGTACTAATGGATTTTTGCAGCAACCAGTTCTCTGCGTTCCTCCGCAATTATACTCGGCGGGACGCGGCGATTGAGCTACGGGCAGTCTTTGGAGGAAACACACGGCGATTGAGCATCATAGCAGGTCCATGTTTGGACACGGATTTAAACAGTCATGTCAGCGATGGTGAGGTCCGCGAAATTGCGCAGACTTTGGTTAAAACACCTGAGCTGTACTGTACCCTAAGTCTGCCACTAAAACATCAGAAGTACAGTCCAAGGTTTGGAAAACATCTTGGAGCTTTAGCATTATAGTGTTGTATCCAGGATTTAAAAAGGACATGGTGCTGTCAAAAAAGGGCAGGGTGCTGTCAAAAAGGGGCAGGGGCAAATACGTGTTTTTCGCTAGCAAAAGGGCACTTTTCAGCATACTTACACTTAATATGTTGTTGTTTTGGGTTTTTTTTGTTTGTTTTTGGGTGGGGTAGGGGTTAGTGAATAGCTGAATATGCTTTTTCAAACAAATCTGAATCAATGAATTATCATGTGACTAACTCTGACAACAGAACAGCCTGAGTACAATCTTGTTTAAATTGAAAGTGTATCCTTAGTTCTGTATGTCACTTAGTGATACTTGATGATATTGTAGGTGAGATTTTGGCCAATTTATGTGATAGTCAAAATTTATAAGTTACTTATTAAAATAATAAAACCTTAGAATAATTGTGGAAAATAAAACGTATCCGAAATTATTGCTGTCCGAAATTGATTACACTTTCACGGGTTGTAATTTCTAATGAAATTTAGATTGTACATGATGAAAATGAAATTTTATCAAGAGAACTAGATGTTTCCTTGAGTTTTCCATGTAATTTGAGCAGTTTTCAGACATCAAGGTATCAAAATCCAACTTACTAGATAATAGAAAGATTGGCAAAAAGTCGTACAATTTCCGTTTTGAAAGTGAGCATTTTTTCATAATTTTTTTAAAGTTTCTTTTTTCTATGGCTTCAACCATTAAAATAAAGTTGTTTTTGTGTAAACAGGTTTCCTTTCCGAATATGAATGCTTGTTTGAAGAGTACTTTGTTAAAAACGAGTGATACCGGCAAATTCTAAATAATGGGACAAACGAATAACTGTATCAAATTACGATGTTTTCGCTTTATTTTTATGCCCCCGAAGGGAGGCATATAGTAATCGGACCGTCCGTCCGTCCGTCCGTCCTTCCGTCCGTCCGTCCGTCCGTCCGAAATAATCTTGTCCTCGCTTCTCCTCTGAAACCGCTTGAGGGATTTCTTTGAAACTTCACAGGAATGTTTGTCACCAAGCCTAGTTGTGCATATCGTCAGGAATTTCTGCTCCGATTATTTTTGGCTGAGTTATGGCCCTTTGAAGCAAAATCTTGTCCTCGCTTCTTCTCCCAAACCGCTTGAGGGATTTCATTGAAACTTCACAGGAGTGTTTGTCACCAAGCATAGATGCGCATATCCGAAGGAATTTCTGATCGGATTATTTTTGGCCGAGCTATGGACCTTTTTACCTAACCCTAACCCTAAACCCTAACCCTAAACCCTAACCCTAACCCTAACGTAAACTGAAATCGCTTGAGGGATTTCATTGAAACTTCACAGGAGTGTTTGTCACCAAGACTTGTTATGCATATCCAAAGGAATTTCTGATCGGATTATTTTTGGCTGAGTTATGGGCCTTTTTACCTAACCCTACCCCTAACCCTAAACCCTAACCCTAACCCTAAGGTAAATTTTGTTAACGCAATAGAGGTAACATTTTTTTGTCCGATTGTCATGAAATTTGGTCAGGATGTTTGTCCCAATGATTTCTTGGACGAGTTTTAATATGGGTCATCAGGGTCCAAAAACTAGGTCACTGTTACTAAAAATAGAATTTTCTTGTTAACACTCTAGCGGTCACATTTTTGCCCCGATTGTCATGAAACTTGGTCTGGATGTTTGTCCCAATGAATTCTCGGACGAGTTCGAATAAGGTTCATCCTGGTCCAAAAACTAGGTCACTGTTACTATAAATAGAATTTTCTTGTTAAAACTCTAGCGGTCACATTTTTGCTCGAATTATCATGAAACTTGGTCAGGATATTTGTCCCATTTATTTCTAGGCCGAGTATGAATATGGGTCACCTGATCCCAAAAACTAGGTCACTGTTACTATAAATAGAATTTTTTTTTTAACACTCTAGCAGTCACATTTTTGCTCCAATTATCATGAAACTTGGTCAGGATATTTGTCCCATTTATTTCTAGGCCGAGTTTGAATATGGGTCACCTGGGTCCAAAAACTAGGTAACTGTTACTATAAATAGAATTTTCTTGTTAACACTCTAGCGGTCACATTTTTGTTCTGATTGTCATGACACTTGGTCAGGATGTTTGTCCCAATGATTTCTCGGACGAGTTTGAATATGGGTCATCTGGGTCCCAAAACTAGGTCACTGTTACTTAAAATAGAATTTTCTTGTTAACACTCTAGAGGTCACATTTTTGCTCCGATTGTCATGAAACTTCGTCAGGATGTTTGTCCTAATGATTTGTCAAACAAGTTCGAATATGGGTCATCTGGGTCCAAAAACTAGATCACTGTTACTAAAAATAGAATTTTCTTGTTTACACTATAGTGGTCACAATTTTACTCTCAGATTGTAAAGAAACTTGGTCAGGACATATGTCCCAGTTATTAATTGGTTGAGTTTGAATATGGGTCACCTGGGTTCAAAAACTAGGTCACTGTTACTATAAATAGAAAAATCTTGTCCATGCTGTAAATTTGTTATTTCTCATTGGATTTTAAAATAACTTGGCTCAAATGTTTACCATGACAAGGTGTACTTTCGCGTACAATACCCATGCCTGTTGGTCCAAGGTCAAGGTCACTGTTACTAAAAATAACATTTTCTTGTCTTGGCTGTTAATTCCTAATGAATGAAGTGATTTCAAAATAACTTTACAAAAATATTCACCATGACAAAGGGATGTGTTGCTTACAATACCCATGCCTGTAGGTCAAAGGTCAAGGTCACTGTTACGAAAAATAGCATTTTCTTTTCCAAGCTGTAGAATTGTTGTTTCTTATTGGATTTTAAAATAACTTGATGTAAATGTTCACCATATCGAGACGTTGCACTCGGGTGAGTGATAAAGGGCCATCATGGACCTCTTGTTCATATTAATATTTAACTTTATTTAACTATATATTTACTACAGACTTGAAACATAATTATGATCCTTTCATCTTTCACATTATATGCATGCAGTATGCTTCGTCTTCCACAAGCATATTTTTCATTACATATGTTTATTTATTACATATGTATACCTATTTGATTTCAAGCTGCATTTCGGGGGCATATGTCAATTCCAGTGACAGCTCTTGTTGTTATTTAAAATCATGAGATAATCTCTTTTTAATACAAAAAATACTGTACCAATATGCTAGACAGTTTATTGGAATATAGAAGCATGTGATGCGACAATTAATTGACTCCAAGGGGGGTCGGTCGGGACGTTTGATACGCCGCATGGGCACATGCTGTTGATTACGCTAATCAGCTGTTTATGACTAACAAGCTTTTTGACACTGGGTTTCTGTGTATTTGCCACTTATCCAGATATCGATTAATGACTTGTCAGGGACTAGATTTCAGACGGTCGCTGTAGGGTACGTATACACGCATCGCTGCGTTTCTGTTAATTACACAAGGTAACTTGGGAAAACACAGGCATTGAATAAACAAAGGCAGAATTTGGTGGTTGACATTAATTATTGAAGACAAAAGGGCATTTATGGGGGAAAGGGCAGAGTGTTTGAGATTTAGGGCAGAGGGGCGCTCTTCAAAAAGGGCAGGGCGCCGCGCCCCGCTATCCCGCTATAGATACAACGCTACATTATGTCATTGAAAATAATGAATTACATTATACACTTAGTAAGTGCTCAACAATGAGCCTTGGGACTATTAGACATCGTCTAAACTGCTGCAACCCAAAACTTAAGGTTTAACCTTAACCAAAGGTTAAAGATCAGTTCTCGTGATGAGAGTCTGTTAACTGGATTTTCACACATATATCGGTCATAAGAAAGACTGTTTTGGTAAGAATTAACTTCAATACTTAGCACTGACACTTGCATTGCGATGTTATTTGCTCCTGCATAATCAGTTTAGTGAGATACTGGCAATCAATAGATGGAAAAACAAGAGTAAAATTCTTTGGATATCAGTACTATATAATTAATAAAAAAGAAAACAATAGCCGTTATTAATGCAGTTGAGCATAAGTTAAATATAAAGGAAGGTACATAGGTACTTTATATGGTATGTTGTTTTTTTTCTTGAATACCTAATATTTGATATTCGCAAAGTTTCAAAAGAAGTTGTTGCAAATACATGCCATACTAAGGTAAACTACGCAAAAGCATCATAAATATTGAAGAAAACCATTGCATACTTTGCATAATTACCCAACACATATCTTGTGTCCCAAAATTTAGGAACGCAAAAAAATACCAATTCTGAAGTGTTCCAAAACTTAAAGACACAGAAAAATACTGATCCTAAAAGTGTCCCAAAATTTAGAGACGCAAAAAATAATTATTTTCGAGAAACATTTATACAGGTGTCTGTGACCCCTGATCCTCCTCCATATATTCGTAAAACTACATGTTTCATTGAACATCTCATTAAGATGCTGTATTCATAATACAAGAAAGAAGTCAATCAAGTTTGACTAAAAGAAAATTATACATGCATTTTTACTGGATATCATAGTACAAATACACCAATTAGAAAACAGAAGAGTAGTGATAAGCCAGTTAATCTCGATTTGTCATTAAGTCTGACACAACCTCAAAAAAATTCTTACCCATAATTGATGTTCCTGATCATAAATAAAAATATCCTGTGATTGGTCAGCAGTTTTGTAATAACAGTTTTAACCAGTAAAGTGTTGTGTTTCAATTATATTATTATTACATGTATTATGAATATTGTTGATAAAAAAAAGATTATGATGCATTAAAAAGAAATGTACAGTCGTGTGTACTGGTATGAAAATAATTGTAATTATTGTTATTATGCTCCAGGGATTTCAATAATTTTTGAAAACCTGCGGTCATCTGACCCCTGTTTGGAATTTTTAAGGGGTCACAATCAGATGGTCATAAGTCATATCTTGTTTTCAGTGTACTTTGCTACTGATAAAATTACTTCAACTTCATTTTAACTTATTTTTATGGTTCAAATAAACATTTACTTCATATTTAAAATGCAAAAGACACAATATCCTATCTTTATTCTTGAAAATTTTGACTACTTTTCCTTAATTTTCCTGCATCAAAATGACCCCAAGCTCAGAATTTGGTGGGGCCAAAAGTGGAAAAGTTCAAATTTGCTTGCATCAAAATGGAACAATCTGCATCAATTGAAGTCACTGATGCTCATAAGAAAAACTATCCTATTAATATATTAATTCAAATGGCTGGAATTCAAACATTAGACTAAGTTCAGAGATATGTGGAAACCTTAAACTTCTGTCATTGTCTTTAAAATTACAAAAATTAAAATTAGCAAAGAAGTTAACAAAGTTTCAAAGCCATTATTTTAATATATATATATATATATATATATATATATATATATATATATATATATATATATATATATATATATATATATATATATATATGTATGTAGTCTGAAAGTTAAGTCTTGACTCCATCCAGCTTGCACTAAAACTTAAATTGGAAAATTTAAAGTTAAAAAAAGGTCACAATTTAGTTAGAGTTATGCTTAAAATTAAATTCTCTATATGTATTTCACTTGAAATCTGGTTATTAAATAACGAATTGTATTTTAATAGACCAAGTCTGCTTGCTTAAGTTTAGAGTAAGATAAAAAAAGGTATAACTAATAACCTGTTTTGTTATTTTCAGGCATCCTTGTACCATGGCTACAGGAAACTTGAAAATTTTTTCTGATGATGGAGACAACAAAAGTTTAATAGATGAAGAGAAGCCTGAAGAAGAATTGGGTAAGAAATCTGGAAAAAAATAATATTGATATTAAAGTGTTTTTACCATTTTGAAATGCTTCTGGAACTGAAAAATGGTAATATCACAATTTAGTTTTCATTGATTATAAGGTGGATAAATGAGACTATGAATATTGTAATCATGGAAAACATTTAAGTTAACACCACAAAAACAACAAGAGTGCCAAACTGACACAAAATACGCCCGTCGAAATGCTGATCATCAAAGTTGCGTAACGATCCGATGAAAATTATTCGACTTGGAGAGCAGATACCGCTAATTCAGTTTTCGGACAATTCAAGGGCCATAATTCAGGAGTGCCTGGGGGATTTGGCTGGTTATAGAACTTGGTCGAGATATAATGCCCACCAACATATTCACCAAGTTTGATAAAGACCGGATGAAAACTCTTTGACTTAGAGAGCGTAAACCCTTATTTTGGACAATTCAAGGGCCATTATTCAGGAGTGCATGGGGGGATTTGGCTGGTTATAGAACTTGGTCGAGATATTATGCCCACCAACATATTCACCAAGTTTGATAAAGACCGGATGAAAACTCTTTGACTTAGAGAGCGGAAACAGTAATTTTGGACAATTCAAGAGACATAATTCAGGAGTGCCTGGGGGGATTTGGCTGGTTATAGAACTTGGTCGAGATATTATGCCCACCAACATATTCACCAAGTTTGATAAAGACCGGATGAAAATTCTTTGACTTAGAGAGCCGAAACAGTAATTTTGGACAATTCAAGGGCCATAATTCAGGAGTGCCTGGGGGGATTTGGCTGGTTATAGAACTTGGTCGAGATATTATGCCCACCAACATATTCACCAAGTTTGATAAAGACTGGATGAAAACTCTTTGACTTAGAGAGCGGAAACAGTAATTTTGGACAATTCAAGGGCCACCATGACAAGGTGGTGAGTTGTGTACCATGTCCATGCCTGTAGGTCCAATGTCAAGGTCACTGTTACTAAAAATAGAATTTCCTTGTCCGGGCTATAACTTTGTTTTGAATGGAGGGTTTTCAAAATAACTTGGCACAAATGTTCACCATGACAAGGCGGTGTGTTGCGTACATTACCCATGCCTGTAAGTCCAAGGTCAAGGTCACAGTTACTAAAACTTGAATTTACTTGTTTGGGCTATAACTTCTTTATGAATGAAGGGATTTCAAAATAACTTGGCACAAATGTTCACTATGACATTGCATTGCATTACCACCAACTTCTTCACAGACATTTCCGTAATGAGAAGACAACAGTGCCACAAATACAAATAATTTACTTGATCATCAAGTTTATGCATATTCTTATAATTACTCGAACATCACTGTCTTTGAAATGCTATTATTCCCATCGTTGCACTTTAGTATCTGGAAACAATGCATAGCGGGGGCATCCGTGTCCTATGGACACATTTCTAGTTAAACATCGTTTACATGGTTAAATTGTTAATTTTTCTTCCGTTTTTTTTGTTTCTCGGACACTACTTAGTGTGAAGCGAACGCTAGTTGTTGTAACTGAATGCTGAAATTATTATGTGCTGTAAAAGGTATGCTTTCCAAATTCATTTATACTAATTCCAGAAACAAAATCAAAATTCAAACTACGTTTCTTCCGATCCCAGGCTAAAACATCCCTTAGGCGTTTTTGTTTTAAATCAAAGTATCTATGGATATTCTTATGCATCCATGTACGCATGAAAATGGGAAGAAAACGCCGGGATCGTGTCAACACACCTAAATTAAAACTGTTTCCGTGTTAATTGATTTCCTCATTATGATTTAACTACTGTCGAATTTCTGTAATAAAAACAGTGTTAACGTAGCATTTTTATAATATTTGCCTGTTCCGATCATGCATTGAAAACACTCATTTTTAGACGACATATTCTAATGTATATGTACAAATGCCGACAAATCTTTGATGTGTTACCGACAATGCGCTGTATCGAGGTAAACATTGATGCTGACTGTCAATCAAGTTAAATTACAAAGGGATTTGGCTGGTTATAGAACTTGGTCGAGATATTATGCCCACCAACATATTCACCAAGTTTGATAAAGACTGGATGAAAACTCTTTGACTTAGAGAGCGGAAACAGTAATTTTGGACAATTCAAGGGCCATAATTCAGGAGTGCCTGGGGGAATTTAGCTGGTTATAGAACTTGGTCGAGATATTATGCCCACCAACATATTCACCAAGTTTGATAAAGACCGGATGAAAACTCTTTGACTTAAGAGAGCGGAAACAGTAATTTTGGACAATTCAAGGGCCATAATTCAGGAGTGCCTGGGGGGATTTGGCTGGTTCTAGAACTTGGTCGAGATATTACGCCCACCAACATATTTACCAAGTTTGATAAAGACTGGATGAAAACTCTTTGACTTAGAGAGCGGAAACCCTGTGGATGCCGCCGCCCGCCCGCCAACCCGCCTGCCTGCCGCAGGTGTTCCCTTAATACGTCCCGTTTTTCAAACGGGCATATAAAAATATTGACCTTTTGAAGTGGAGTATGCATAATTGAAGTTTTTATTATGCATCCATGAAGTGGAAGGCATAGAGTTGTACTTGTCTGTTGATCTGTTTCTACATATGTCTTCCAAATCTTTGTGGCATCAACTTCTAATTTACTATCAGCATTTTTGGGGGGCATTTTAACTTGTAAACTTACAAAAATGAAACTAACACCTTAGAAAGCTGTTTGACTCCTCATATATTCTCAGTGGTGCAAATTTTCTTAAGGTGCATTTAAAATTGATTCAAATACACAAGTCATAAGTGCAATAATTAAATATGTGATCTAAGTATAGGCTGGTGATAAACACATGATAAACTTGTGATTGCAAGACAAGTCAGCTTTATCTAATAAACTACACCATTAACCTGCCAAGTGTCACCAAATCACTGATAAATATTGCATTTCTCACGTTTAAACAATCAGTTGCATGTTTTGTTTTTACCATATCTGTACCGATTGTAAATAAACTACAACATGATTCGTTTTGGCTACTTATGGTACCAGAAAAATTCGGTCATTGATACCAGAAAGCGGAAAAGTTTCATAATATCATAACGGTTTCCATACCAACCAAAATACTTGTAATACATGTATGGGCCACCCTTTGTTTTTTATGCGAGCCTCCCACAAAGTTGTAGGCATATAAAATGCACTCGTGTGTACATACATAAGTCCTATAAATCTTGTGGCATTAACTCCTCCTAAACATAAGGCGGATTTCTTTCAAACTTGCACAGATGATCAAGCAGGATGTGTAGATGATCATAAAGAAAGGATTTTTTCCTGCGACCTGAGTTATGGCCCTTTGTTACAAATGTTGTTGCAGCAGTCGGGGCATCTGTGTTGAAAGACACATTCTAATTTTTAAGTATTTCAGACACAGTTTGGGATTAAAGATATGTTCCTTTTTAAAAGTTTTAATGTCTATGAAGTTCTATCCTATTGATAAGATTTTTTTTCTGATTGCAGGATTTTCAGGAAATAAACATACTGATAAATTTGACAGGAAAGAAGCTGGAATCATTTTACATTTTTTTGACGAAGATTTAAAAGAGATTGCCAATAATGCTACAGTTGTTAAGGATCCAAAGGATAGTGCAAGAGTTAGTTCAATAACAATTTCTTACACAGAGAAAAGAAAATTATCTGTCAGGAAAGATTTGGACAAGCTTAGAATTAAAATAAGGTCATTATTCGAAAGAGAGGTTGAAGTCCCGGAAAATAAGAAGGGGAGTCTTGCAGAGTTAGACAAAGAGTACAAAGACAACAAAGATCTTCTACTTCTGTCAGATATTGCTTTTGGCAAAATGCTGATAATAGGCAAAACTGATGGAGATGTGACAAAAGCAGCTCATAAATTACAGGTTAATATTTTAATATTTTATATTGTACTTGTCATTATCTTTATGGTTGTCACCTAGGTCATCCAGACTTCCCAAAAGTTGCTAGACCAACGGACCTTTCGGGTAAAGTTTGGGCCAGTCTGACATGTTTTCTTATGTTATCAGACCAAGTGTCAGACAAAATTTGAACTGCTAATTCCTTTGTCTTTAAAATTACAAATTAACAGTTTCAGTCAGACAGAGTTTGTTTTGTTCAGAAAGATTTTCACATCTTTTTCTGAACAAATGTCTGACACTTTTTTCAACTTTTGGGAAGTCTTTGTCATCGGCATAATTTCTAAACGAATAACTTATAAAATACTTACAAGGCTTGAAAGATTTGATTCAATGGGTTTTATCTTGTTGTAATACAATGGTATGGCCACTTTATTAAATTTTGCTTATAACTGGTATAAAAAATAAAGATAATACCCTGATCAATTACATATCAATTAATCAGTAATGTTTTAGTATTGCAGTGATAATTTTATCATATTTTATGATAAAACATAGGCCCACATTTTAACTTTTTGCAAGCAGGCGACACATTTGTTCCACGGAACACTAAATTCTAGTTTCTGTTATAGTTATTCCCCATTTCACTAGGCAAACATTCACACGAGTTTCATTACCTCCCTATCCAACTTAATCCACCCCCCCCCCCTTGAAAAGATACCTTAATGTTTGCATATAAGCTTTAAGAATGTGCATAATATATCAGCAGATGGAACCTACCTTTCTCTTATGATCACAAAAGTTAATTTAAACAAAATGCTTGATGCACAGATAACTTTATTCAAACCTATTTATATGTTATAAATAGCTTTTAATATTTAAACCTGTTAGTATATTATAAAAAAAGAACCACTGAAGTAGCATGCTAGAGTCATTATTAGGTGGTCAAGCGGTTAAGCACAAGAAGTTCCAAAAGTGATCACAACAGGCTTAAGCAAGTGGTCAAAAAATGAGGTCAAACATAGTCAGGTGGTTGCTTATGCAAATTTTGACTCACAGAAAGGAAAAGTGATACATTATTCAGAAGTAGAAGTCTAATTATGACCAGTCTAAGAGATAGAACATGGAAAAGTGAATTTTAGGAATTGTTGGTAAAAACAATGCCTTAAGTTAGGAGTATGTCCAAAGTCTAAGGGTCAGTTAAAGACATATAATTTTGTGGTCTCTACCAGTCTTACACAGAAGGTACATTGCAGATACAGAATACTGATCCTAAGCAGCTCTTTTAAAAAGATACATATTTGTGTTGCCTGCGATAGCAGGTAGTCACATAGGGATCCTATTGTCCAGCGACGTCGTGGTCGGCAGCTGCGCCGTCGTCCAGTAGTCCCCAACTTTAATATGAAACTTTATGTTGCCTATAACTTTGAAAGTACTTGTCCTATTAACTTAATACATGTACTTGGAATATATCATCTACATGAACTGACACCAAGAATGATAACTCCTGTTTCACTACTTTTTGAGTTATGCCCCTTTTAAATGACTTTATTATGAAACTTTAATATTAAACATAATGTTGCCTATAACTTTGAAAGTCTTTGCACTATTAACTTAATACTTGGAATATATCATCTGCATGAACAATGCGATCTTTTACAACAAGAATGATAACTCCTGTTTCACTTTTTATGAGTTATGCCACTTTTAAAAGACTTTAATATGAAACTTTAAATAAAATATAAAAAGTTAATGTTGACTATAACCTGTCGTCGTTGTCGGCTGAGTCATCGTCTGGTAGTCCCCCAACATTGATATGAAACTTAATGTTGCCTATAACTTTGAAAGTACTTATTAACTTAATCATTTGGAATATATCATCTGAATGAACAAAGCCATCTGCAACAATAAGAATAACTCCTGTTTCAGTTTTTAGCTCACCTGTCACGTAGTGACAAGGTGAGCTTTTGTGATCGCAATTTGTCCGTCATCCGTGTGTCCGTCCGTCCGTCCGTCCGTCGTCCGTCCGTCCGTAAACTTTTACTTTAAATGACATCTCCTCTTAAACCCCTGGGCCAAAGTTGATGAAACTTGCCACAGATGTTCCTTGCATGAAGCTCTTCCAAATTTGTTCAAAGAAATCAATTAGATGCAGAACTCTGGTTGCCATGGCAACCTAAAGGAAAAACTTTAAAATTCTTCTTCTCTGAAACCACAAGGCCTAGAGCTTAAATAATTGGCATTTAGCACCCTCTAGTGGAACTCTACAAAGATTGTTCAAATTATTTCCCTGGGGTCAAAATTGGCCCCGCCCCAGGGGTCACTTCATTTTACAAAGACTTATATAGGAAAAACTTTAAAAATCTTCTTGTCTGAAACCACAAGGCCTAGAGCTTAGATATTTGGCATTTTGCACCCTCTAGTGGAACTCTACAAAGATTGTTCAAATTATTTCCCTGGGGTCAAAATTTGCCCCGCCCCAGGGGTCACTTCATTTTACATAGACTTATACAGGAAAAACTTTAAAAATCTTCGTGTCTGAAACCACAAGGCCTAGAGCTTAGATATTTGGCATTTAGCACCCTCTAGTGGAACTCTACAAAGATTGTTCAAATTATTTCCCTGGGGTCAAAATGGGCCCCGCCCCAGGGGTCACTTCATTTTACATAGACTTATACAGGAAAAACTTTAAAAATCTTCTTGTCTGAAACCACAATGCGTAGAGCTTAGATATTTGGCATTTAGCACCCTCTAGTGGAACTCTACAAAGATTGTTCAAATTATTTCCCTGGGGTCAAAGTTGGCCCTGCCCCAGGGGTCACTTCATTTTACATAGACTTATACAGGAAAAACTTTAAAAATCTTCTTGTCTGAAACCACCAGGCCTAGAGCTTAGATATTTGGCATTTAGCACCCTCTAGTGGAACTCTAAAAAGATTGTTCAAATTATTTCCCTGGGGTCAAAATGGGCCCCGCCCCAGGGGTCACTTCATTTTACATAGACTGATAAAGGAAATCTTTAAAACTCTTCTTCTCACAAACCACAATGCGTACAGCTTAGATATTTGGTAAGTAGCATTGTCTAATGGATGTCTACTAAATTTGTTCACATTATGTCCCCTTGGCCAAAATCTGCCACGCCCTACGGTTCTCTTGGTTTACATATAGTTATATAGGAAAAACATGAAAATCATTTTTCTCCAAAACTAATAGGACTAGATCTGAGATATTTGGTGCTGTGTATTTTGTAGAGAACCTTTATCAACTTTGTTTTAATGTTGGCCCTGGGGTCAAAATTGTCCCCGCCCCAGGGGCCCTTAATATGTGAAAAAGGCAAACTTTAAAAATCTTTCTACTGGAAACCTCAATGCCTAAAGCTTAGATATTTGGTATGTAGCATTGTCTAGTGGATATCTACCAAGTCTGTTCAAATTATGTCCCCTGGGCCAAAATTGGCCATGCCCCAGGGTTCTCTTAGTTTAAATTGATTTTTATAGGAAAATATGAAAAATCATTTTTCTCTGAAACTAATAGGACTAGACCTTAGATATTTGGTGTTGAGTATTATGAAGAGACCTTTACCAACATTGTTTAAATGTTGGCCATGGGGTCAATTTTGGCCCCGTCCTGGGGGCCCTTTATATGTAGAAAAGGAAAACTTTAAAAATCTTCCTACTGGAAACCTCAATGCCTTAAGCTTAGATAATTGGCATGTAGCATTGTCTAGTGGATATCTACCAAGTTTGATCAAATTATGTCCCCTGGGCCAAAATTGGCGACGCCCCAGGGTTCTCTTAGTTTGCATTGATTTATATAGGAAAACATGAAAAATCATTTTTCTCCGAAACTAATAGGAGTAGGTCTTAGATATTTGGTGCTGAGTATTGTGAAGATACCCTTTACCAACATTGTTTTAATGTTGGCCCTGGGGTCAATATTGGCCCCGCTCCAGGGGCCCTTAATATGTAAAAAAGGCAATTTTTTAAAATCTTCCTGCTGGAAACCTCATGCCTTAAGCTTAGATATTTGGTATGTAGCATTGTCTAGTGGATATCTGCCAAGTTTGTTCAAATTATGTCCCCTGGGCCAAAATTGGCCATGCCCTAGGGTTATCTTAGTTTACATTGATTTATATAGGAAAATATATATAATCATTTTTCTCTGAAACTAATGCGAATATCATTGGATATTTCGTGTTGAGTATTGTGAAGAGACCCTTTACCAGCATTATTTAAATGTTGGCTCTGGGGTAAAACTGAGAGTACTTTTGTACTCAGGTGAGCGATTTAGGGCCACCATGGCCCTCTTGTTTTTAATTATGCCCCTTTTTAACGATTTTAATGTTGCCTATAACTTTAAAAGTACAAGTCCTATTAACTTATTACTTGGAATATATCATCTGCTCAAACAAAGCCATCAGTGACAACAAGAATAGTAACTTATGTTTCACTGTTTTTGAGTTATGCCCCTTTCAATTGACTTTAATATGAAACTTAATATTGCCTATAAGTTACTTCTCCTATTGACCTACTAATACTTTGAATATAATTATCATCTGTATGAACAAAACCATCTCTGACAACAGGAATGATAACACCTGTTTGACTATTTTGAGTTATGATCCTTTCAAATGACTTAATTATGAAACTTAATGTTGGCTATAATTTTGAAAGTGCTTGTCCTATTACCTTTATAGTTGAATATATCATCTGCATGAACATAGTCATCTATGACAAAAAGAATGATAACTCCTGTTTGAGTATATTTGTAGTTCTGTCCCTTTCAAATATATTTTTATATGGAACTTCATCAAGTTATGTTGCCTATAATTTTAAGTCCTTACAAGTCCTTTTAACTTAATAATAAGAATATATCATTTTCATGAACAAATCCCTTGGTGACAACAAGATTGATAACTCCAGTTTCACTATTTTACCAGATATGCCCCATTTAAATGACTATAATATGGTACTTAATGTTGCCTATAAAATTGAAAGTAGTGATGTTCTGATTGTCGCCGATGATCGAGTAATCATCGCCGAAGCTTGAGAGTCGGTGACATCGATTCTGACTTCAGAGATTTTCTTCTCGCTAATTCTGTAAGTAAACAAAATTTGCTTTGAAATCAATTTTCTGATGTCTCCGACTGTTCAGTGTATAGCTTTTCGCGCCTTTAACTTATATTACGTTACTTTAAAAAGGGAACACAATACATGATCAGTCCGTGAAAATAATTAGAAAGTCCTGGAAACACATTGTCAAAGGCATGAATAGATTTCGGCTTTTTACATGAAGCCAGGGTTTCGGAGTTTAGCAGCAACAAAGGAACCCCACCGACTTCTTAACTTAAGAGTTGTTAACATGTTTGAGATTTTTTTAACAAGCCATTGTTAATAATTGTTACCAAACATAGTAGTTGATATTATTAAAAATAAAGATTATTCCAAATAAACTAAGTCAAGATCTGCTAGTACTTAAAATTGAAGTGTCCTGCTTAATTTTTTTGTTATTCATGGCATGAAAATACTGAAAAAAAAAGATCAAAAAGCAGGTGTGTGGTTAAACTCATGGCCAAACTTAATAAAATGAGTCATATAATAATAATGAGAAGTATTGAGAAAGGTTTGTTGTTACTTCCACAGTGGTACACTATTAAAGTCTATTATGACGTCTGCTTCCGATCCTACTCGATTAATCGGATCGGACAGATATCAGAATCGGACCGATTAATCGATTCCGCTTCAGCCATCAGATTCTCATCACTAATTTAAAGTACTTTCCTGTTTACCCAATAGTTTAAATATGTCATCTGCATTGACAAAGCAGATGTGACACCAAGAATGATTACTCCTGATGAACTTTTTTTAGTTATGCTCCTTTCAATTTTCTTTAACCTGAAACTTCATTGCTTATAACTTGGAAAGTATTTGATCTTTTGACACAATACTTGATATATGTCATCTGTTTTAATGAAGTTATATCTGCTTTGAGTTGTTCTCCTTTGAATGATTTTTACATGAACTTAATTTTGCTTATGACAGGCCCATATGATATATGACAGGTCCACAATTCAACTTTTTGCAAGCAGGTGACACATGTGTTCGGCGGAACACCAAATTCTAGTTTTAATTTGTCTTTGAAAATTTGTATTTTAAGTAAGTAGTCTGTCATTATGTTATCTCATACGACATCTTTGTTTTATACCTTTATGTAGGTCAAAAATACAAGCTCCAGACAGAATCGTGAAATCTCATATTCATCAATCGTGTCAAATGGGAAGCCAACAACTGAGAATGATGACAAGTTCAAAAAACAATTTGATAATTCTTTCAAAGGAAGGTCTAATTCAATGGGCACAAGTGACAAACCTGGCCAATCCATTCGTGAAAAACCACCATATCACAGATCAAGTTCTGATTCTTCTGATGATGTTAACTTGGAATTCAAACTTAATAATGGAATGGTTTTGAAAGTGTATAAGGCTTCCATACTGAATATTGATGTAGAAGTTATTGTTAATGCAGCAAATGAAACCATGATGCATGGAGGGGGTGTTGCTAGAGTGATCTCGCAGGCTGCTGGCTGGGAATTAGACAAACAAAGCAGTGATTATGTAGCGAAACATGGCCCTGTTTCAGTCAAAGAAAACATTGTCACAACATCTGGGAAACTTTGGCGTTACAAAGCTGTCATACATGCAGTTGGCCCAGAGTGGTATAAATATAGGTAAGTTAACCAATGTTCATCACTTCTGTTAACACTAGCCATCGTTCTAAAAATGACAAGCTTCTATTTATTTTAACAGTTCACATTCTAAAGTTCTCATAATTGCCGATATGTTTATAAAGCAGTACCGATCTACATTGAAAAGAGCTTACTGGTAAGAAATAAGGTGAGGATATAACTTATTTGTTTTTATTGTTATTATTTGGCATAAATGTTAACCTCAGTAAGATGCACAAACCCCAGTTCATGTGACATTTTTGTTACACCTTTTGTTTGTGTTGACCCGAGCCTGTGTCATGAAAAATGTATGTTAACCCTTTACTCCATATATACAATTTTTTTCAGACCAGTGTAGATCCAGATCAGCTGGCACATCCATGCCGTCTAATCTGTATCTGCACTGATCCCTACTTTTCAGAAATAACCTTATCTAAAAACGAACATTTTTGATTCTGATCAGGTTTTCACTGATGTGCTAGCTGATCTGGATCTACACTTTTTGCCCACGCTTTATGGGTGTATCTATAGAGTAAAGGGTTAACATATCTTTCTTCACAATGGGCTAGACATATTGCCAACAGGCATCTAGTTTATTGATGACAGTGCAATGCCGAGTGTAGGAACACTAATAAACATCTGATTATATTCTTAAGTTTTCTTTAAACCATTAGTAGAGAAACAAAATTAGAATATGAGCATTTTCAATACACTTACAAAATATAACTGTGCATTATGTCACTTTTAAATTCTTGCAGGTACCATTTCTAGTTTAAATCAATCTTGAAATTTTGTTTTTAGAGACAAGGTTGACTGTTTGGATGATCTCTTTGACTGTGTATATAACATTCTGGTTACTTGTAAGAAGAAAGACTTCAAAACTGTTGGAATGTCAGCAATCAGCGCAGGTATAACATGACATTTTTTCTTACAGAGCACTAATATAAGGTTGTTACAGTAATTATGAAAAGAAAAGTAATTAAGTAGTTACATTGTGCAAATAAGTTAAATGTGCCTATCAGGAGAATCCATAATATTAACAGCAAAAAAGGGGGATGCAAAACATAATTACCAGATAAGTCTCTCTAATTATATTTAATAAGTGTGTACGGTGATATTCTATTAAATTACCCAGATTTTTTAAGCAAATCCAGGCTAATGGCTTTATAATTCATATTTGTTTATGTCTACTGTACATAACTCTTGGCATATAGGGTGTTTTTGGACTGTCAGACATTTGTAAGATCTGACTAAAGGAGAGATTGGTGTAACACTCAGCATCCAAGGTCAGGGTTACTGTTACTTGAAATCAAAGGGGTAGATTCACGAAGGCTCAAAATTGGCCTAAAATTATCTCAAATTTTCAAATTGCATTTACATCACTGAAAGAGTTTTTTTATAATCTATAATGATTGTTTTCTTGAAAAGATAAAAAGTGAAGATTAACCCATAAACCAAAAAAAAAAAATTAAAAATGTCGAATGTGTCTGAAATTTTAAAATGTTTGCCAAAATGCAATTTTTTGTTAAATTTTCATATATTTTGGTGATTTTCATATTGGGCACAGGCTTCGACCACATTAATATAAAGAATTTTCTTTGTATAAATGTGTGCTGAATTCATGGTCAAAATTTGATTTTGGTCGAGAAGTGTGCCCTTATCGAATTCCTCTAAAATCTGCTATGAAAATGGACAAAAATATGAATTTTTGCATATTTTCCTCATTTTTAACAAGTTTGATGGCCCCTTGTCAAACTCCTTTAGCAGTTATCAATATAAAGTTTTAAGATATGAAAAGTATAACCATTTATGTATTCAAAGACTTAAAAATTTAAGATATGTAACGAAATTTAAAATTTGACATATTTTTAAGCCAATATTAGACCTTCGTGAACCTATTCCTTTCCTTGACTGGGCTATAGCTTCAATTTGAATGGAGGGATTTTAATATAACTTGGTTCCCCAATACCCCGTTGAGCATTCATTGGTTCCACTAATATCTTGATTGAATACTAGGTCGGTTACATAATACAATAGAAAGTTTTAATAAGCTTATTTTCAGAGCTGTCATTTATTCATTTAAATTTTGTCTTTTTCCAAACAGACATTTTTGTGTCCCCCTTTTGAAGAAAAGGTGATACATAGGGATCGCTTTGTCGGTCTGTCTGTCCATCCATCATAAAAACTTAACATTGGCTATCACTTTTCCATTCTTAATATTTCTTCATCAATCTTTCAAATTGTATTGCTTATGACAACATGGTCATTACAATGCCAAATTCTTTAGGTCATTGTCACATTTAATGGAGTTATGCCCCTTTTTTTACTTGCACTTTTATTCTGACAGCACCAGAGAGCGACACAAGTGTTCTAAAACACCCATCTAGAATAGTGTTATATAGTCTGCAAATGCAAGTCCCTATTTTACATAATTCTAAATCAAATAAAAAATATATACTTTGATGCCTATTGTCATGCTTTCACATGACCTTTGACCCCAAACTGTGACCTTGAAATTTGAGAAGGGAACCTGGGTTTATGCATGACACACACCGTCTCACTCAGGTTAACATTAATTCCAAATATTAACAAGATTGCTAAATGCATTTTAATTTTATTTCCCAGACAAGTTGACCCTTACTGTGACTGATCTTTGAGATTGGAAATTTGGTGTTTGTGGCAACACACTGTTTTGTTGAGGTTAACATTGATGCCAAATATAAACAACATTGTTCAATTAGTGCTTAAGTAGTGGGCCAAACAAGCTTTCACATGACTTTTGACCCAATACACATTGACCTTTGAGATGGAAACCCAGGGTTTTCACACAACAAACTGTCTCATTCAGGTTAACATTATTGCCATATATAACCAAAATTGCTCAATGCATGTTTATGTTATAGGCCGGCCAAGCTTTCACATGAGCTTTGACCCCTAACTGACCTTGACCTTTAAGTTTGTAACCTGACACTATCTCATTGAGATGAAAATTCATGCCAAATATATTGCTCAATGCATGTTAGAACTATGGACCAGACAATTTCAGACAAATGCACTTACAGACCCATGCACTCACACACACACTTATCCACACACACACACCAAACCGCCAATGTGAGCTCAATGCAAGAGGATGCAACAAAATCCACATTCCCACTTCCTTCTCTTTGTCTTTTTTATTTGTTGACAATAATTAACAAAATTAAAATAAATCGACCTACCCACCAAAAATATTTTTTATCATAAGAAATTACTATAACTATAGGAATCACCCAAAGCCCCCCACCCTATTCTTCCAAGCCCCCCACCCTATTCTTCCAAGCCCCACCCACACTCCCTGCATCCCCATTCTTTAAAAAAAAATTGAGAGAAATTAACATAGAAAACCCACAACCTCAGTCCTTTTTTAATTCTTGGTAATATTTTTAATTGTTAACCAACTTCGAAATAGATGTTCTTGAAACCTCATCTTTTTTAACTGTTCAGAATAGTGGTTTCCGAATATATGTTCTTGTATCTAACTATCTTGAGAATGTGCAAACAGGAACATTGGTTTTATAAGATATTGCCATTTTACTTTTGTGAATGTTCATAATGACATTTTTCAATGTAAAATTTTGCTTTAAAGCAGGAAGACCATATTAATTATAAAAACTATTTTAATGCTGTTTAGAAATATTCTTTTATAAATATACATAGCATTTATGCTAACATATTACTATCTTATTGCCACAAACTGTTTCAGGAATATTTGCTGTTCCAAAGGAGCTATGTGCAGACATGTACGTGTATGCAGCTGCAAAATTTAGTGCAAATCTTGGTCCTTCTGATTGCCCAAAAGAACTCCATATTGTCGATATTGATACGAGTATCCTTAAACTTGTTGATGATTCAATGAAAAGGTGGCAGAAAGAGCCAGAATCCTTGAGTCCTAGACAGTCAGTTCCCAAGTACTTAAAAGATAATCCACATTTAGCAAGTTCTTCAAGCTATAGTTCTGACAGAGGTCACAGATCACGAAGCCACCGTAGTAACAGAGGTCGGGGTTACAGCAGAAATCATTCAAATACAGGAGAGGAGGCAATGGAATGGGAAGATGAGAACGGATCTGGGCAACATCACAAACGTACGGAAAGCAATGAGTTACAAATCAAGCTGTCATGCCAAGTCAAACATCTCCCATCTGAAAAGCTTTCATGGGGTGCAGAAGCCACTCGGTATTTACTTGATGGGCAGATAACTATAAAAATTTATGAAGGAAAGATTGAAAAGGTCAAAGAGATGGATGCAATTGTTTGTGGGATTGATAAGTCTTTACAATCAAGTGGATTTATAGCCAAATCCTTGTCCAAGGCTGGAGGTAGTAAATATATGTCGGCATGTAAGTTAATGGAGCAAAAACATGCAACGGAGGCAACTTACGGGAAAGTTTATAAATGTAAAGCTGGTGACCTGGGCGTGAACTTTGTCCTTCATGCTGTTGTCAAAAGAATCGTGTATGCAGATTCAGCAGAGATAGATGCTTATGAAGAGTGCATGCTGAATATTCTGAAAAAGGCTGATAAAAACAGATTGAAAAAAGTAGCTCTGCCATTGATTGGAACGGGTAAGTAATACTTACTAAGTATTGATGATTAATGCAGATATCTTCTGCTTTGTGACAGGTTGAAAAATTTAGAGGTCATAAAACAAATGATGAGAGTGTTTATTTATGTTCCTTAAAAACATTAGTACAATAATTCATTAATAGTGTTTGCAATCTTCATCTCATTGCAGAGACAAATCTGAAGTTATACCCCCATATACAAAATTTTTGGGAATATATAAGAGTGAGCTTGTTGGTTGGTCTGTCAGTTTTCTAGACATCAACTCATGAAAGGCTTGACAGATAAGTTCTGGTGCAAATCTATAACATCACAAGATACATGTTTGACCCTAGGGCTGGCAAGGCCATTGTCAAGGACTAAGTTGTTACTTCACCCTTTCCTGGATATATACTCATTTTTACGCGTGTGCGACCAGTGTAGATCCAGATCAGCCGGCACATCCGTGCCGTCTGATCAGGATCTGCACTGGTCGCATTTTGGTCAGAAATAACCTAATGAATCAATAAGCGAACAGTTTAGATCCTGATCAGATGGCACGGATGTGCCGGCTGATCTGGATCTAAACTGTTCGCCCTGGCAATAAAGGTGTATCTGTACAGGAAAGGGTTAAAATAGAAAAATGGTTTCTGGAGAATAACTCATGAAAATCTAAAGTGATTTAACAATTTTTTGTAAACAGCTGTAACATTACAAAATACAGGTCACTTTGAATTTAGAGCTTTTGGGGTCAATGTCAAATCCACTGTTACGAAAAATAAATAGAGAATATTTGTTTTTACCAGTGTAAGATAGAAATATATTTCACCGAGTGAGCTCCAGAATTTGTATTTTCCCGAGTGGAATAGCCTCGAGTTAAAATACATAATTCCAGAGTTCACTAGTGATATCTTTCACTGGTAAAAACAATTTTTAGCTCACCTGTCACATAGTGACAAGGTGAGCTTTTGTGATCGCAATTTGTCCGTCGTCTGTCCGTAAACTTTTTATTTAAACAACATCTCCTCTTAAACCCCTAGGCCAAAGTTAATGAAACTTGCCACGGATGTTCCTTGCATGAAGCTCTTCCAAAGTTGTTCAAAGAAATCAATTCCATGCAGAACAATGGTTGCCATGGCAACCTAAAGGAAAAACTTTAAAAATCTTCTTCTCTGAAACCACAAGGCCTAGAGCTAAGATATTTGGCATTTAGCACCCTCTAGTGGAACTCTACAAAGATTGTTCAAATTATTTCCGTGGGGTCAAAATTGGCCACACCCCAGGGGTCACTTCATTTTACATAGACTTATATATGAAAAACTTTAAAAATCTTCTTGTCTGAAACCACAAGGCCTAGAGCTTAGATATTTGGCATTTAACATCCTCTATTGGAACTCTACAAAGATTATTCAAATTATTTTCCTGGGGTCAAAATTGGCCCGCCCCAGGGGTCACTTCATTTTACATAGACTTGTATAGGAAAAACTTTTAAAATCTTCTTCTCTGAAACCACAAGGCCTAGAGCTTAGATATTTGGCATTTAGCATCCTCTATTGGAACTCTACAAAGATTGTTCAAATTTTTTCCCTGGGGTCAAAATTGGCCCCGCCCCAGGGGTCACTTCATTTCACATAGATTTATATAGGAAATCTTTAAAAAGCTTCTTCTCACAAACCACAATGTGTACAGCTTAGATATTTTGAAAGTAGCATTGTCTAATGGATGTCTACCAAGTTTGTTCAAATTATGTCCCCTGGGCAAAAATCTGCCACGCCCTAGGGTTCTCTTGGTTTACATATAGTTATATAGGAAAAACACGAAAAATCATTTTTCTCCAAAACTAATAGGAATAGATCTTAGATATTTGGGATGGATTGTGTAGAGACCCTTTAACAACTTTGTTTAAAAGTTGGCCGTGGGGTCAAAATTGTCCCCGCCCCAGGGGCCCTTAATATGTGAAAAAGGCAAACTTTAAAAATCTTTCTACTTGAAACCTCAATGCCTAAAGCTTAGATATTTGGTATGTAGCATTGTCTAGTGGATGTCCACCAAGTCTGTTCAAATTATGTCCCCTGGGCCAAAATTGGCCACGCCCCAGAGTTCTCTTAGTTTACATTGATTTATATAGGAAAACATGAAAAATAATTTTTCTCCGAAACTTAGATAGGACTAAACCTTAGATATTTGGAGTTGAGTATTGTGAAGAGACCCTTTACCAACATTGTTTAAATGTTGGCCCTGGGGTCAAAATTGGTCCTGGTTGCCCTTAATATGTAAAAAAGGAAAACTTTAAAAATCTTCCTACTGGAAACCTCAATGGCTTAAGCTTAGATATTTGGTATGTAGCATTGTCTAGTGGATATCTACCAAGTTTGATCAAATTATGTCCCCTGGGCCAAAATTGGCCACGCCCCAGGGTTCTCTTAGTTTACATTGATTTATAAAGGAAAACATAAATAATAATTTTTCTCTGAACTAATGCAACTAGACTTTAGATATTTGATGTTGAGTATTGTGAAGAGACCCTTTACCAGCATTATTTAAATGTAGGCCCTGGGGTAAAGCTGAGAGTACTTTTGTACTCAGGTGAGCAATATAGGGCCATCATGGCCCTCTTGTTTACTGAGAAAAATACATATTTGAACTATAATAAAAAGAGTTGATTGGTTTAGTACCCCCTCTGCCTGACCCCTTTCCCTCCCTGGATTTTTTATTCCCCCACAAACAAAGTTTGAGGGGGTATATAGGAGTGAGCTTGTCGGTCGGTCTGTCTGTCGGATTCTTCGTTTCGAGATGATAACTCATGAAAGGCTTGACAGATTTAAATAACAGGTGTAACATCATATTAAGATACAAGTTAAGTTCGATTTTGGGGCTGGTGGGGTCAGTGTCAAGGTCACTGTTACTAAAAATGGAAAAATGCTTTCCGAACAATAACTCCTGGAAGGCATCAAATATTTTAAAAATGTTTGGTACACAGATGTAACATCACAAGATACAGGTCAGGTTCGACTTTGGGGCTGGTGGGGTCAGTGTCAAGGTCATTGTTACTAAAAATAGAAAAATGGTTTCCGGATGATAACTCATGAAATACTTCACAGATTAAATCCTTTTTTGGGACATAGATGTAACATCAGATGATACAGGTTGAGTTCGACTTTGGGGCCTGTAGGATCAATGTCAAGGTCACTGTTACTTAAAATAGAGAACTGTTTCCTGACGATAACTCATGAAATACTTTATATATTTAATTATTTTTGGGACACAGAATGATGTAACATTACAAGAAACAGGTAAGGTTTGACTTTGGGGCCTGTGGGTTCAAGGTCAAGGTCACTGTTATTTTAACTTCAAAACTTCATTTCCACTCAGTAACTGTAGCTTGGAATGAGATTCTTAAATGAAATTTGGTGTATTGGTGGTTTCTGTAAAGACAACTTTTGGATTGGAAAGTAAGGCCTGTGGGATCAAGGTCACTGTTACTTAAAAATAGAAAAACTGTATATGCTCAATAACTGTAGTTCAGAATGAGATATTGTGATGAAAATTGCTATATAGGTAGTGTCTGTGAAGACGAAACTTTGTATTGAATATGGGCCTGGTTGGGTCGAGGTCACTGTTCATTGTTACTAAAAATAGAAAAAATGGTTTCTGGATGATTTCTAATGAAAGGCTTCACATATTTAAACATTTTTGGCACACATTTATAAGATAAAAGTTAAGTAAAGGTCACTGTTACAAACATGTTTAAACCGTTTCTGCTCAATAAATTTAGAAGGAATGAGATCTTGTGATGAACTTTCTGTATATGGCTACTTTGAAGATGACACTTTGGATTAAAAGTTGGGCCACTGTGGTAAAGGTCACTGTTACTAAATTTTAGGATAGAAAAACTTTTTAGTTTTTATGCTAAATTACTTTAGTGAGGAATGAGAAATTTTGATGACACTTACTGTTTAGGTTGCTTCTTTAAAGACTGCTTGGGATTGAAAGTAGGTGTGTGGGGTCAAGGTCAGGGTCACTACTACATGTGTCCATGTTTCTATGTTAGTTACTTTATGCCATTGATTTTAAGAATTCCTAGTTCAAGTATCAAGCATACATGTGGGGGTATTTAATCACTTTCAGTGATAATTCTAGTTATATCTTTATGTTATTGTTGCTGCATTCATGAGTCTATGTGTTATTTTTCTGAAATCAGGAAATGTAATTTAAGGTTTTCCTTTCATTGTATCATTTTCAGGTAACATACAAACTAACATTGGAAGTTTGAAAAAATGTGGAAAAGCTCTGCTGAAGGCCATAGCCAGTTACATAAAAAATGAAACAAGAGCTGAAGTCAATGAAATTCACTTGATTAATAATGAGACCAAGGTTTTGTCTGCATTAAAAGAAGTATTTGAGGAAGCTGCTAATTCCCATAACAAAGGGACAAACAACAACAATAGACAGTCTTCTGCTGAAAACACCTTTATATCAAAGCCAAAAGGAGCTGGTAGTCATCGAAAAGGCAGCAGGATGCATAGTCCAGATCAAAAAAAAGAGATAGAAAGTGGATCAGATTTTCGAGGGAAACATAGCTTTAATGCCAATGGCCGTGGACAGAGACATGGTTCTTACAAAACAGGATATGCTCATAGGGATCAAGGTGGCGCTGATCATGGTGGTACTGGTAGCAGCGATGATGATTCAGATCATTATGAGAAAATCCAAGATGTAGTTAAGACTGAGACTGAACGACAAGAAAATGCAACACCAGCAGCACCAGCAGCCGAAGCAAAAGAAAAGACAGGAAATCTGATGATAATTGAAAATTAATACTGCAAATTTGTATTCATTTGTGAGCTGGGAATGCTCATGGATATTTTTTGTTCTTTAATCATACAAGATCACCTCTTGATATTAAGTGTAGTATTATCTTAATCTGAGATTAGTCAGTTGACAACAGCAAATTGTTAAAAGGAAACCATAAACTTGTTGTTTTATTGAAAACCACAAAATATAAGCAAAATGCTCTGTGTTTTCACAAATGGAAAGCTATTATTGCATATACATGTATGTTAGAAGGTTCTGTATTATGCAGATATTTTAATTTTTAAAAAGTTATTTATTGCAAATATATTATATGGTTAAGTATTCTGTAGATATTTTATTTTTACCAGCATTAAATAGAAATATATTTCACCAAGTAAGCTCCAGATATTTTGTTGGGTAAAAGGTGAAAATAAAATAAATTTTCTTCTGTAAATTATCATTTTTAATTCGCTGAATACATACTGTATATCACTTATATGCTTAAAATAATGCACATTCAATAAATGGCAGTCATTAGATTTTAAGTGACATTGCCCTAATTAATCTCCCCGCCAAAGGCGAGGGATATATTAGTAATGCCCTTCGTCGGTCGGTCCGTCCGTGTGTCCGTCCGAAACAATTTTGTCCTGAGCATAAGTCCAAAACTACCAGAGGATTTTTATTCAAACTTCATACACTGACAGAGCACATTAGTAGGTAGTGCAGTATGCAGGAACAATAACTCTACCTTGCCTATTTTTAGAGTTATTCCCCTTTATCATATTTACTTGATAAATTTTGTCCAGAGCATAAGTCCAAAACTACTGGAGGGATTTTATTCAAACTTCATACACTGACAGAGCACATTGGTAGGTAGTGCAGTGTGCAAGAACAATAACTACCTTGCCTATTTTTAGAGTTATTCCCCTTTATCATATTTACTTGATAAATTTTGTCCGGAGCATTACTCCAAAACTACTTGAGGGATTTTATTCAAACTAAATACACTGACAGAGCAGATTGGTAGGTAGTGCAGTGTGCAAGAACAATAACTCTTCCTTGCCTTTTTTTAGAGTTATTCCCCTTTATCAGAATTACTTGATAAATTTTGTCCGGAGCATAACTCCAAAACTACTTGAGGGATTTTATTCAAACTTCTTACACTGACAGAGCACATTGGTAGGTAGTGCAGTGTACAAGAACAATAACTCTACCTTGCCTATTTTTATAGTTATTCCCCTTTATCAGAATTACTTGATAAATTTTGTCCGGAGCATAACTCCAAAACTACTTGAGGGATTTTATTCAAACTTCTTACACAGACAGAGCACATTAGTAGGTAGTGCAGTGTGCAAGTCCAATAACTCTACCTTGACTTTTTTAGAGTTATTCCTCTTTATCATATTTTCTTGATAAATTTTGTCCGGAGCATAACTCCAAAACTACTTGAGGGATTTTATTCAAACTTCATACACTGACAGAGCACATTGGTAGGTAGTGCAGTGTGCAAGAACAATAACTCTACCTTGCCTATTTTTAGAGTTATTCCTCTTTATCATATTTACTTGATAAATTTTGTCCGGAGCATAACTCTAAAACTACTTGAGGGATTTTATTCAAACTTCCCACACTGATAGAGCACATTAGTAGGTAGTGCAGTGTGCAAGTCCAATAACTCTACCTTGCCTTTTTTAGAGTTGTTCCCCTTTATCACATTTACTTGATACATTTTTTCCAGAGCATAACTCAAAAACTACTGGATGGATTTTTATTCAAACTTCTTACACTGACAGAGCACATTGGTAGGTAGTGCATTATGCAAGAACAATAACTCTACCTTGACTTTTTTAGAGTTATTCTTGTTATCAGATTTACTTGATAAATTTTGTCTGGAGCATTACTCCAAAACTACTTGAGGGATTTTATTCAAATTTCATGTACTGACAGAGCCCATTGGTAGGTAGTGCAGTGTGCAAGAACAATAACTCTACCTTGCCTTTTTTATAGTTATTCTTGTTATCAGATTTACTTGATAAATTTTGTCTGGAGCATAACTCCAAAACTACTTGAGGGATTTTATTCAAATTTCATATACTGACAGAGCACATTGGTAGGTAGTGCAGTGTGCAAGAACAATAACTCTGCCTTGCCTATTTTTAGAGTTATTCCTTGTTATCAGATTTACTTGATAAATTTTGTCCGGAGCATAACTCAAAAACTACTTGAGGGATTTTATTCAAATTTCATATACTGACAGAGCACATGGGTAGGTAGTGCAGTGTGCAAGTCCAATTACTCTACCTTGCCTATTTTTTAGTTATTCCCCTTTATCAGATTTACTTGATAAATTTTGTCCATAGCTTAACTCCAAAACTTAAAAGGATTTCCTCTCCAGGTAAATTATACGAAAGTACAACCTTCAGGTAACTTTTTTCCGGCGGGGGGATTAACCATGTGAAACATGGCTCTTGTTAAAATAGTTTTCTCATACAAGCCAACAAGGTACCAACTTTTAAATTTCATAGTAATTCAGTTTATACAAAACTTGAAACAAATGATGAAGTTAATTATTTTAAGATAAGAAATTTATTTTATTTTTAGCTCACCTGTCACGTAGTGACAGGGTGAGCTTTTGTGAGGGGGGTTCGTCCGTCATCCGTCCGTCCGTCCACAATTGTTGTCCGCACTCTAGCAGACGGAATTTGGTCCAATCTTCTTCAAATTTGGTCAGAATGTTTATCTCAATGATATCTGGGTCAAGTTCGAAACTGGGTCATGTGACCTTGAAATCTAGGTCACTGGGTCAAATTGTAGAAAAAGCTTGTCCGCACTCTAGCAGCCTTAATTATGGTGCGATCTTCTTTAAACTTGAACAGAATGTTTATCTTAATGATTTCTAGGTCAAGTTCATAACTGGGTCATGTGACACTTAAAACTAGGCCACTAGGTCAAATTAAAGAAAAAGCTTGTCCGCACTCTAGCGGTCATAATTTTGGTCCGATCTTCTTCAAACTTGGTCAGAATGTTTATCCCAATGATATCTAGGTCAAGTTTGAAACTTGGTCATGTGACCTTGAAATCTAGGACACTAGGTCAAATTATAGAAAAAGCTTGTCTGCACTCTAATGTTCGTAATTTTGGTCAGATCTTCTTCAAACTTGGTCAGGATGTTTATCCCAATAATATCTAGGTCATGTTCAAAACTGGGTCATGTAACCTTGAAATTTAGGTCACTAGGTCAAATTATAGAAAAAGCTTGTCCGCACTCTTGCGGTCTTAATTTTGATGCGATCTTCTTCAAACTTGGTCAGAATGTTTATCTCAATGATATCTAGGTCAAGTTCGAAACTGGGTCATATGACCTTGAAATCTAGGTCACTGGGTCAAATTGTAGAAAAGCTTGTTCACACTCTAGCAGTCTTAATTATAGTGCAATCTTCTTTAAACTTGAACAGAATGTTTATCTTAATGATATCTAGGTCATGTTCGTAACTGGGTCATGTGACCTTTAAATCTAGGTCACTAGGTCAAATTAAAGAAAAAGCTTGTCTGCACTCTAGCGGTTGTAATTTTGGTATGTTCTTCTTTAAACTTGGTCAGAATGTTTATCCCAATCATATCTAGGTCTAGTTTGAAACTGGGTCATGTGACCTTGAAATCTAGGTCACTAGGTCAAATTAAAGAAAAAGCTTGTCTGCACTCTAGCAGTTGTAATTTTGGGATGTTCTTCTTTAAACTTGGTCAGAATGTTTATCCCAATGATATCTAGGTCTAGTTCGAAACTGGGTCATGTGACCTTGAAATCTAGGTCACTAGGTCAAATTATAGAAAAAGCTTGTCCGCACTCTAGTGGTCGTAATTTTGGTCCAATCTTCTTCAAACTTGGTCAGAATGTTTATCCCAATGATATCTAGGTCAAGTTCGAAACTGGGTCATGTGACCTTGAAATCTAGGTCACTAGGTCAAATTATAGAAAAAGCTTGTCCACACTCTAGTGATCGTTATTTTGGTCAGATCTTCTTCAAACTTGGTCAGAATGTTTATCCCAATTATATCTAGGTTATTTTCAAAACTGGGTCATGTAGCCTTGAAATTTAGGTCACTAGGTCAAATTATAGAAAAAGCTTGTCCGCACTCTAGCGGTCTTAATTTTGATGTGATCTTCTTCAAACTTGGTCAGAATGTTTATCTCAATGATATCTAAGTCAAGTTCGAAACTGGGTTATGTGACCTTGAAATCTAGGTCACTAGGTCAAATTTTAGAAAAAGCTTGTCCGCACTCTAGTGGTCTTAATTTTTGTCCGAACCATTGAACAGATGTTAGCAGGTGAGCGACCCAGGGTCCCATGGACCCTCTTGTTTTTAAATGCTATTTGATGCTTGAACTTGCAGGATACAGTTCCTATTAAATTTGCTAATATTTAATCACTTATGGCTTAATACATAGTTTCCCAAAATACCTCCCTTATCAGCTGGCAGCTGGCAGCCACCATCATGTATGGCAACATTACATATGGTTGAAATAGCAAAATATCAATAACCTTGTCAGAGGTAAAGGAAGTAACTTAAGCTCTTGTGGGAACTGATTATTATGTATAGAAATTGCTTGTATTTGATCAGACTAAACATTCATGATGTTTAACAACATGGTCCTTGAAATGGTTTTTATTAATCTTTGTTTTTATAAAATGTTATAATTTTAATTTTGATTTTTGTTTTTGTACTAAATGTTAGTGTATAAATTCTTCAAAAAATTATTGGTGTATTGGAGATTTTGTGATGGATTGGTTGTCAGACGACTATTTAATTCTGGTATATAATGGGACATTGACTCAACATGTAACATTTTTTATTATTACCTGATACCTTATATAAATGTAATTTGGTATTTCTTACTGTTTTCTGAAATTCTTAAAATGTCCACGTTCGCAAACTGTTTACTGGTCAATCATTTTGACTGTTTCCCTCACGTGCTCTGACGTCATAGAGGATTCCCCCCTTTGAGCGAGCGGTTTGTTGAGTGACTGTTTCCCTCACACGCTCTAATGTCGTAGATGATTCCCCCATTGAATTGATCAGGTAATAAAACAGTTATTTCATATGTGATCTGGGAACAGTCAAATAGTTGTCCCTCGGTGTCGGGGATAGTGTTTTGAACTGTTGCACTCGGCTTTCGGCCTCGGGCAACAGTTCAAAACGTTATCCCCTCCACCTCGGGCCAACAGATTAACTGTTCCCAAATCACATAATTATGAAATAACTGTTACTATACTATTAAAAGAGAAGGTTTGCTATTTTGTCAGAGAAACAGCACAGTCTCAAGCTGTTCTGTTCTATGTTGCGGAAACACACTTAAATGTCTCAAGTTGACATTTCTGTTGTTTTTTTTTAAATAAGCACTTATATGTATAAAAATAGAGAAAAGAGCCTAAAAAGTACCAAAAAACATGTAAGGCTAAAAAAAAAAGATGATAATAATAAAAATAATCAACATAATAATCAATGAATAACCTAGTTATATGAAATCTGTCTCTTAAGAGAGTGGAACAAAATTTTTGAAAACTCTACAAGGTTGCACAAAAGTTTTTTTTGTGAATTAGATTTTCTAAATGTTTTATACATGCGTTGGACTTCATTACAGTTATAAACATGGTCAAGCCTGCTATTGGTGTATAATAAAAATTGGATTTTTATGAAACTTTTCAGTGTAAAAGCCTTGGAATATGTTCCAGGGGTTGACTGTCCTAATATACCCTCTTTGTTGAATCTTCCAGTCCTTTTCTCCCTAAAGGAATAGGTAAGTTCTATAATCCAGCACTTTTGCGGGTCCGCATCTAATTGAATGAAATATACCTAATTACTTATAGTCGGATGTAGTAATTAATATTAAGATAAAAGTAATTGCCAAAAGAACATGGGAAATCACAGATGGCAAATTATTTTATGCTGTGACAAAATATTGTTGATAAATATAAGAGTGCAATCAACATTCATTAAACATTGATCTGTTAAATTTACATTATTGTTTAAGAATTTACTGTTTTGCTGTTTCTTTTTGAATTAAAAATAAAAATGGGACTAGACTAATTTGGAAATAAGCACATTTATTATATCTATGTAATATATTACTTCATTAGTCATTTTAGGTTTTCAGAGTAACATTTTCATCCATTTGGATTGTTTCACCATGTAACTGTGTGTTGCATTTGATCAGTGCTTTTATTAGCTCAACTGTCACATAGTGACAGGGTGAGCTTTTGTGATCACCCGTCGTCCGTCCGTCCGTTGTCTGTCCGTTCACAATTGTTGTCCGCACTCTAGCGGTCTTAATTTTTATCTGATCTTCTTCAAACTTGGTCAGAATGTTTATCTCGATGATATCTAGGTCAAGTTCGAAACTGGGTCATGTGACCTTGAAATCTAGGTCACTAGGTCAAATTATAGAAAAAGCTTGTCCGCACTTTAGCAGTCTTAATTTTGGTGTGATCTTCTTTAAACTTGGTCAGAATGTTTATCTCAATGATATCTAGATCAAGTTCTTAACTGGGTCATGTGACCCTTAAAACTAGGTCAGTAGGTCAAATTAAAGAAAAAGCTTGTTTGCACTCTAACAGTCTTAATTTTGGTTGGATCTTCTTCATACTTGGTCAGAATGTTTATCTCAATGATACCTAGGTCAAGTTTGAAACTTGGTCATGTAACCTTGAAATCTAGGTCACTAGGTCAAATTATAGAAAAATCTTGTCCGCACTCTAACGGTCTAAATTTTGGTCCAATCTTCTTCAAACTTGGTCAGAATGTTTACTCAGTGACATCTAGCTCAAGTTTAAAACTGGGTCATTTGACCTTGAAAACTAGGTCACTAGGTCAAATTATAGAAAAAGCTTGTCCGCACTCTAACAGTCTAAATTTTGGTTCGATCTTCTTCAAACTTGGTCGGATTGTTTATCTCAATGATATCTAGGTCAGGTTTTAAACTGGGTCATGTGACTTTGAAATTTAGGTCACTAGGTCAAGTTATAATAAAAGCTTTTCTGCACTCTAGTGTCTTAATTTTGGTCTGATCTTCACTTTCCTTACCATAAGATCTTGGTTCCTTTCTTCAAATTGTCATATTTCATTATTGGTTCCAGAGTAATGGCCCCTGAAAGTGCCAAAACTAACTATTTAGACCTTGTCTGTACAATAGCAGCTTCATTTTTTATTTGAATTCAAACATACTTGTACAGTACTTGAGTTACTATAAGATCTTGGTTCCTTTCCTGAACTGCCTAGATTCCGTATTGCATTCCAGAGTTATGGCCCTTGAAAGAGCCACAGTGTTCTGTTCTACCTTTCATGTCTCTAAGAATCAGGTGAGAGATTTAGGGCCAATTGGCCCTCTTGTTCATTTCTGTCTTTCAAAATAGCTGATCATATTAAGAGTACTTAAAAAGTTGTGTGTTTATTCATTGTAAAATTAATACACATGAGTAATATCAATGCAAGACATAAGAAGTGCATATTGTTGCTCTATCATTGTTCTGTTATAAGGGTTCAACTAACAAATCAGTATGTAGAGATTTGCAAATATGTTTTATTCAGTTTTTGATTACTTTAATCGTGCGGTGATAGACTTTAAAAGAAAACAATTGTTATAAAATACTATGATTTACCACATGCAAATCAATATTCAAAACAACCATCAAATATTTTCTCATATTATGTATGATTTTACACATGTGCAATGCAACCTAGAATTGTTGCTATTGTCTGCTTACTCTTTTTCATTGTACTTTATAAACATGGCATAATACTTGAGAACCATACTCAAGGAAAACTTCTAATACACTGTATCCTCAGAGCGCCAAAATAAGAGAAACACAACTTGTTGTTGCAATGTCTCAGTGGTGTTCCCTGGACACTGAAATGCTTTTCTTCAGCCCAAGTTTGATATGACTATAACTGTTATGGCATGTAATAAAAATGAACTGACACCTGTGTTACGAAAAAAATTAAACACATCCAGGAAATATGTTTTATAATTCTTTAAATAGGCTTGCTAATTAAAATTTTCCTGACCTTATGTATTTTGTTAACAAATTGATGCCTTATGTCAGAACCTCCTTATATTCGAATCAAAGGGAATTGTGCTAGCGCATCATTCGTATTAATTAAAGTAAGCTTTGGAAACTATGTGATTTCCATTTTCTGTGTGTATATTGCTAAGTGGTGATGTAAACTAAAGTAAGTGTTGCCAGAATTGTAAAAAATGTAATAATTGATATTTTTTTAGTTTCATGAATACATTAAATTTTGTTTGATAAATTCAATTGCAAAGATTAAATAACACAAATTAAAGACATTATGTTAAATATGCAAACAGTTCAATTAGTGGCTTAAGGTTTAAGTCCTGTATAACTGAGAAACAGTCAGAGATCTTAAGTTTTACATGAATTTTAAAAAGATGAACTTTTTTCTGGACAAATAATCGGTTGTGTATTAAATTTACAGAAAACTATTAAGGGATGATTGTTAGAAAGTACATCCATTCTGACCCAAGAAAGAGTAGTGGGTTTCTGTAAAATTAGCTTAAATATAATTTGTTTAGTGAAAATATACCTTTTGCTGCAGTATCCTTCTGAGCCTTTTGTCTTGACAATATTGTAAATGAATTGTTATTTTGCACATTATGTTCGAGTAATGCAAGCAAATGAAAAACAATTATTCAACATCCCTTTTGCAGAAAGTGGAAACAAACTAATTGGTCTCTGTATTATTTAATTAATTAACTCTTTACTCTATATATACTCATTTTAAAATGTGTGTGACCAGTGTTGATGTAGATCTGCTGACATATGTGCAGTCAGACAAGGATCTACACTGGTTGTCTCTTGGTAAGAAATAACCCAGTATATCCAAAAGTGAACAATGTAGATCCTGAATTGTCAGCAGTTAGCATTGCCGGCTGTTAGTCTTTGCAATAAATGTCAGATCTGTGGAGTAAGGGGTTAATCAGAAAAAGCAAAAATAATGTTATTCTATATAAAATTTACAAGTTTTTTTGTTATTGATGTACATTTTATAAAATTGTTAACACCTAGAATCATTTGGAATGGTAGAAACTTTTATTTCAAATAAAAATATAAATCTGCTATTTGTCATTTTTCATTTCTTAGTAGGTGCCTAAACAGTCTGTGTTTTTCTGTTTGCCTGTTATCACATTAACATATCTGAAACCATACTTCACCATATAAAAATGTGGTATTTTGTTTAATGTATTTTGCCATTGATATCTTCCAATATTACTTGGAACTGATAAGCACATCTTTCAAAGTCGAACCATTCACCTTTAAAAGATTTCTGGTACAGTTGTATTAATGATGATATGTACATAATTATATTCACATGTAATTTCTTGTGAATTTTTAGAAAGATACAGATGCAAAAAATTTGAAAATACTACAAAATACAGATTAATTGTGTGAAAGCGATGTATTATATTGAAACAGACCAAAGAACTGCTGTGTTTTAATTGATGATGTTGGACAAGTCAGTTGATGAAAATGTGCGCGTAATATTTAAGAAGTTATGTTCATCACTCATGATATTAACATGTTCATTTCCTAATATCTGCCATTTAAAGCTCACCTGAACCTGAAAGCTGGGAGTACGCTTTTAATGCCCTTATGGTATATTGCATATGTTGTCTGTCGGCCATTCCATCTGCCAGTAACCAGACCTTTTCCGAGCAATAACCAATGATTTGGCATTTAGTCCTCATATTTGATAGGGAGGTTTGTAATCACTTGTCGATGAACCCTATTGATTTTGTGGTCAGAGGTCAAGGTTACAGTGACCTTTAAAATCTTGTCCGACCAATTACTAGACAATCGTTTCCCCTGTTGTTTTAGATTTATTAGGGCAAGGGCACGGTGACCTTCATATAAAAAAACTTTCAAACCAATTTCTAGACAATGATTTAACATTTGGTCTTTTTAGCTGATAGGAAGGTTTGTCATCACATGAAGATGATCCCTATTGATTTTCAGATCAGTAGGTCAAAGGTAAAGGTCACGTTGACCGTCAACGCAAAATCCTTTTCCGACCAATAATCAAACCCTGGTACCGGCTTTTCCAAGTACAGGCGGCACTCGCACATACAGCGCTCGGTAATGGCATTTAGAGGAGAGTTGGCGTTCGTTTTTCTTATTGTATATCCGTGATTCAATTTTTTTAAATGAAATATTTCAGTGCCCTGGTGAATAAATAATGACTATGTTCTGAAATACTCACAACACTTCATCTTGAAATAATCGGTGAGTTTGACGTAAAATGTCGAGTCAAAATAAAACGTAAAATACTCAGTTAATACTGAAAATGTATTCAATTTTTGATACAGTATCGTATAGTCATGTCTTCCTACAACAACCATTTCGAATTCCAAGCCTTAATCTGTTTTATTTAATGAATGATACGTTGTTAAAGATGGTAACGACACTCACATCGCACAAGTGTGTACATTTTTGGCATTCACCAAGTATAGCTAGAGAAAAGTCTTCGAAAATGTGGAGAAATCGTCAGTAATTTGGTTTAAGTATATTTAGGAGGTCAAATACTCAAAGCAAATCTAAATAATTACTGTGTCTCAATTTTGAATGTTTATCTCGGTGCAAACTGCGGGCCCCTTTCTTAAAGCAATATTTTCGGAAAACTATGGTTAACGCCGAGAACTATAGTTTTCAGTCGGTAACTAAATTTTTGGGCGATATCCATATTGGTCCGATAACCAATGGCATTATAGCTCGTCGTATCATACTTTCGACTAACAACGGCAGTGTGACATGAAAAGAGAACTTTGAAACCCGCTGAACACACCAAATACGAAAAATCTGCAGGCTCTTTTGATTGAGCCTTTTTATAGGAAATTATAAAAAAAGCGTATTGATGCACAAGCCGCCTTTTCCCGGATTAAGCACCACTCAATATTTTCGCAAATAGTGCAATGATGATCCATCTCAAACGACGGTGTGCATATGGCAGAAAACACAAAACTTTTAATGCGGTAAATTTAGATTAATACCATTCAATGTTCAGCGGGGTATATCCTCAGGTAAAAGAAAGGTTTGTCCTGTACGACAAAAACTATGGTTGGAGCTGAACAGGATAAAATTTATGAACGGTATCGATATCTAAGAAGTATATCATTGTGGTGTTTGAAAATTGTCCAAAAATATATTGGCTGTGATATTGAAACAACCCATCTTAAAACGAAATATTTAAACAAAAGTAATTTTAGAAGTACTGTTAACATACACAAGTGTCGTGCTCAACCTAATAACTGATAACAGTAATGAATGAATGTACATGGAGACTTTTTACAGATGTCACACGGCACTAACAATGATAGTGTGACATTGTAGAAAATAGTAAACTCGGCTATATAACTTAGAAACCTGGGAAAAAGTATGGGATATGGAATTTAACCCCAGTAAGTGCCAGGTCCTTCATATCACACGCAGCTGAAAGCCCATCCATTTTCCCTATAAGCCTCATGGTCAAACGTTAGCCTCTGTTAGGATGCAAAATACCTTGGTGTCGACATCGGCCATGACCTCAATTGGAACACACACATCAACAGAATAGTTACAAATGCCAACAAAACACTAAGTTTCCTCAAGCGCAATATCAAAACAAAACATGAAAAGGTTAAAACACTTTCATATAATACACTGGTCAGACATCGGTTAGAATATGCATCATCTGTATGGTCCCCTCACACTCAGGTTAACATACACAAGCTGGAGATGGTCCAGCGACGTTCAATCAGATGGGTTAAAAATGAATACTCACTACATACAAGTGTGACGGACCTACAGAACACCCTAGGGTGGTGCGCACTTGAAAAGAGACGTCTTGATTCTAAACTGGTGATGTTCAACAAGATCTATCACCATCTTGTAGCCATTCCACTCCCAACCTACTTAAGAGGCCCCAGCTAGGTTAACCAGACAGATGAACCCCCTCAGTCTCCGCCAAATTAACGTTAAATCAGATTTCTTCAAATATTCTTTTTTCCCCCATACAACAGTCCTGTGGAACAGGTTACCATCGCATATTGCAACACTGCCTAGTCTTGAATCTTTCAAGCAGATAGTGGCCTCGTATCAATTTTATTAATATTAAACACAACAGTTTTTTTTAACCGTCTTTTATCTCACTACTATTAACATTTTAACAACTACCCTTTGCTTTTCTGATGTGCGCGGGTATGTGGGTATATTGATCAAGTAACACTGAGTTTATGACGTGTTTATTCAGTGAGGCCTTAACAAGAAGTGTCCGCTATAAGAGAGAGCATGAATATATAGAGGGTCAAGATAAGTTAACTCTGTACTACATGAATGTCTACTAAGTAATGACAACGGAGTTGTCTACCATGTAACATCTCCCTGTTTTTAAAATGTGAGTCAAAATCATAGAGCACTGAACGTGTAATAAAAGTTCATGGGTTTAACTGTTCCTTAATTGCTGTCTGTCACTGCTGATAATCTGATAGCAATTAATTATCCTTTCATGTTCCGCTATGATCATCATAGAACTGACCAGGTTAATGTTGCTGCACATGTTTCACTAATTAGCCATAAATTTAATCCTTGCAGAGTTCACGAGTTCATTATGTCCATGAAGATTTCGCACTATCTTCCCAGAGTTTTATTGCTTGCTAATTCAGTTGTAAAAATAACATTAATGTCACAGATCAAATTTAACTGGGGGCTTAACACTTCTGCCTGATCTTGTTGTATAAACTGTAGTATCATTGTTTTTGCTTTTTCCAGAATTTGATAAGTCTACATTGCTGTTGGTATTGACAGAACATTTTAATGTGTTGCTGTTGCTAGCTGTAGCAGTCGCAGGGGCCGTTATTGGTGTATTTGGGGTAATTTGTGTTTTGTTAGGAAAATCTAACTGTCTGCATTGTGACTGACTTTCATTTGTTTTTAACAAATGGCGTCTGTTGCGTCTATTTGTGGAACCATCGTGTGTAGTGACAATGAATGATCAGTTGTTTACCATTTGTGATACTGTTGCTGGCTTCCATAGTTTTCCTTGTGTTATTCGTACACTATCACCTATCTGCAGGGGGCTTAATGTGTGTGCAGACCTATCATAGTACACCTTTGATCTGCCTTTGTTCTGAGAAATTTTGCTTTTGACATGTGATTTCAAGATAACTTGGGGGTCAAGTTGGTGTGATGTGACTGGCAGTATTGACCTTAGCTGCCTGCTCATTAATAATTGAGCTGGTGATTTCCCACATGCTAGTGGTGAGTTACGATACTCTAGCAGAGAAAGATAAAGATCTGTTCCTGCTTGTTTAGCTTTTGTGAAAAGAGCTTTGATTGTTTGAACAGTTCTCTCCCCTAGACCATTACTTTGGGGATAACCTGGGCTTGATGTTCTATGCTCAAAATCCCATTTTTTTGGCAAATTCGTGAAATTCTTGTGATGTGTACTGTCGAGCGTTGTCGCTAACGAGTGTTTGCACAATTCCATGACGGCTTAAGAAGCCTTTTAATTTATCAATGACAGTTGATGATTTTGTGTCGGGCAACATGCTCACCTCAAAGTATCTACTACTATAATAGTCTACTAAGAGAATATAGTCAGTATTGTTCCAGTGAAATATGTCAGTGGCAGCGATCTGCCATGGTCTGTCAGGTATGTCACTGGGCTGCATTGGCTCTTTTGGATTAGCATTCCTGTGTTCCAAGCATACTGAGCACTAAAGAACCATTGTTTTTATGTCAGTAGTCATGTTTGGTCAGAAAAGCACTTGTCTTGCACGTTGCGTGCATTTTTTCAATGCCAATGTGCGCTTCATGAATTATTTTGAGCATCATGGATCTACATCCCTTAGGTATCAGTATCTTATTGCCCTTAAGAATGATACCGTCTGCTACAGTCAGTTCATCTCTGTAGTTCCAAAATTCTAACAAGTCTTTGTGACATTTTGACCTGTCATTTGGCCAACCTTCGGATATGACCTGTTTAAGTCGTTGCATTTGCTCGTCGGAGTCCGTGACCGTTTTAATGTGTGACATTTTCTGATCACTGACGGGTAAGTTAGACATGACAGCATGTACATGCGTATCCATGTCTGCAGCAAATCCATGTCTGGGTGTGTCTGAGGAAGGTATTTGCGTGACAGTGTGTCAGCAAGGGGTATGTCTTTTCCTGGTAGGAATTTCAAGTCTATGTCATAGATGTTGAGCTGTAACATTATGCGCTGTAATCTTGGTGGTGCTGAGTGTAAGTTTTTCTTGAACATCGCCAAGAGGGGTTTGTGGTCAGTCTCTACGGTAATTCGTTTACCATATACATAGTCGTGAAAAAGTTTACACCCAAATAAGATTGCGTATAGCTCTTTTTCAATCTGGGCATAATTAATTTCCGTCTCAGTCAGAGATTTGGATGCAAAGCTCACTGGCCTTTTGTCTTGTAAAAGGACAGCTCCTAGACCACTTTTATAAGCGTCAACTTGTAATGTGACCGGTTTATTCGGGTCAAAGTATGTTATGACAGGACCTGGATCTTGGGTGATAACCAATTTTACCTTTTGGAAGGCTTCTTCCTGCGGTTTATCCCATACAAATTCCACATCTTTTGAGAGTAATTGTCTCATTGGGCTAGTCATTTCAGAGAGACTTGGTGCGAACCTTTGTAGATACGTCACCATGCCCAGAATGGTTTCAAGTTCTGACCTTGAAGTAGGAGAAGGCATGTCTTTAATGGCTTTAACCTTTGAAGGATCCATTTTAAGACCTTCTGCTGTAAGCACATGACCAAAAAAGGGTATTTCTGTCTTGCTTACTTCCGTTTTGTCAGGGTTGAGTTTGGTATTCATTTCGCGGCATCTTTTCATGAACAAATCAAGATTTCGATCGTGAGTGGCCTGATCTTTACCAAAGACAATGATATCGTCAACTATTGTCTTAACCCCTGGTAAGTTTTCTAAGCATTCGTCCATTTTCTGTTGAAATAGGTCATTACTATTCTTAGGCGGCAGTAAACGGTTATTCTGATATATCGCAAAACTGAAGAATCACAGCCGACACGACAAGTCCACTTGCTCCCTACTAGCACATACCTGAAACAGAAAGGGCACATGACTGACATCACAATGACATTCAGTTTATGAAAACAAAGCAAAATTATATTCAAAACATATCAGTTGAATTTTAAGCACCATTAACTTTCAAATTCTGGAAGCGAAAACTGGTCGGCCGACGAGGCAAAATTTCAAACATTCATCAGTTCACAGCTCTCTTATTGCCAACGACCAAAATAATGCTTGCCACTCACACATGGTAAAATCCCTACTGTTTCATTAAATCACACTCAAAATATACCATAACCACCTAGATTTTGCACTACTCACACTTGTTTGTATGCCCCTTGAGAATTGCAAGTTAAACTGAAGGCAGAGCCAGAAATGTATTAGTTTCGCATTTCCAAGCACCTGCCTCACACTGAAAGTGTCAAGGTCAAAAAGAGCATGTCAGGCATTTTTTGGGGATCCTAGCTACACATGTGAAACTGCAAATATAGCATCTAAAAATATTTTAAAGTGCCATGAAGCTTACAGTTTGCCCACTTACCTCTTATCTTCAAATTTGACCGGGGCCAATTCGCATCTATGGCTACAAACTCTTTACTACCTCCTTAGTACCAAATGGTAATCTTAGAAATCTGTACCGTCCAAATGGGGTATTGAAAGTTGTGAGAAAAGATAACTTTTCTGTCAGCACTATCGACCAGTAACCACTGCGGGCATCAAACTTTGAGAATACTTTGGCACCAGTCAGGTCCGGAAGTATGTCGTCAAGAGTCTTACTGGGGTAGTGTGGTCTCATGATTGCCTCATTGAGGTCTTTGGGGTCCAAACATAACCTTAGAGAACCATCTGGTTTTTGTACAGTGACTAAGCTGTTGACCCATTCTGTCGGTTCTGTGACCTTTGTAATAATCTGATTAAGTTCCATTTTGTCCAACTCAGCTTTTAGTTTGTCACGTATTGCTAGTGGTACTTTGCGTGGCGGATGTACAACAGGGATAGCATCTTGCCTGATGCGTATTTCACACTGTCCGTTAAGTTTACCTTTGCCGTCAAAAACGTCAGCGTACGTCGTTAGCACGGACTGTTTAGTCATAGGGCTTTCTGTCTGCATAGACAATACAAGGTTTATCAGACCTAAGGAGAGGCATGTCTCTAAGCCAAGAATGGGACTTGAACCTGGTGAATCTACTATGTAAAATTCTGCATGTGTGGTCTTATTCTTGTATGTGCATGGTAGTTTTCTATAGCCATCTACAGTGAGAGGCTTGCCTCCATAAGCAGAGAGGCGTTTATTGGTGTATTGCAGCGGTCCCTTAATGTTTAATGCCATGTATTGTGATCTTGGGATTACATTGACCTGAGCGCCAGTGTCAATTTTCATTCTTAAACATGCTTTGCCAATACCAACTTTAACGAAAGCTTGGTTCGATGTTGTGTCATGCTCAATAGAATTTACCAAGAAATATGGACAATCAAGATCAAGAGAAGTGTTATTTACCTCATTAACTTTTCTCTGCTTCATGTCGCGTACTTTTTTCCTACACATTTTTGGAAAATGATTCAGTTTAGCACAATAATGACACGTTTCACCATTTGCAGGGCACTTATTGTTCCCATGATTCAAACCACAATTGTTACAGTTCTCATGCTCTTGCTTCTTCGGATTCTGTTGGCGTCCTGGTTTTGACCGGTTTGATCCTCTGTTGTGGCGATGCGGAGCACCTTTGGGCTGTTTCACCGCATCTACTGCCGACGGTTCATCCATAGCCTTGCATTGGGATTGGCTCAGCTCGTGTGTTCTGGCTATGTCTATGCACCGTTCAAGAGTCAATTCCGAGCCTTCTCGGATAAGTTTCTCCCTTATTTGGTTTGATCGTATTCCAAATACGATGTGGTCCCGAATCTGATCGTCTTGCATATCGGCTGGATACGCACAGTCTTTAATAAGCAATCTTAGTTCCGTCACAAATTGTTCGAAAGATTCGCCTTCGTGTTGTGTTCTGGATTTGTAGATATATCTATTGTATATCAAATTTGTCTTTGGCTTACAATAAGCTTCAAAACCATCCATGTAGGTTTTCAGTTTCTTTTTGTCAGTGTCAGACACATCCCATGTGGAGAAAATTTCTCGACCTTTTTCCCCGATCCACAACATTAGGTAATTGCATTTGACTTCTGATTTCTTATCCAGCGGGCCTCCAAACATAAACTCTGAATGTTCTTTAAAGCGCTTGAATGCTGTAGCAAGGTCTCTTGCTGCCCAGTCCATTCTGGGGTTTTGTCCCGAATTTAAATCTATTGTTTTAAAATAGAATTTTACACTTGTATAGTGTCACAGTAACAAAACAGTCCGCAGAATTACGTAATCCTTTAGTTATAGTTTATTTCCATATTGCCTATAACTACCACCTTCTGACACCATGTTATGATGTGCGCGGGTATGTGGGTATATTGATTAAGTAACACTGAGTTCGTTACATGTTTATTCAGTGAGGCCTTAACAAGAGGTGTCTGCTATAAGAGAGAGCAAGAATATATAAAGGGTCAAGATAAGTTAACTCTGTACTACATGAATGTCTACTAAGTAATGACAACGGAGTTGTCTACCATGTAACACTTTCTATGCCTGGAAATCTTTTTTCCAGTTTTACTCTTACTAACACCGGCGTGCACCCTGCCCATAATACTCAATTTGAGGAGTGAGGCAGTATTGGAAGATAGATAGAGATAATACTTTGTGGTTAATTTACTGAATTGGGTTTAAATAAAATCAGCCAATCGTTTGATCCGATACAAAAGCGCGTAGGAGGCTTTTCCAATATGGCCGCCGGTGACACTGCGCTCTGGCTGCACAACAAATTAGGTTCAACTGATGATTTATGGTCTGGCAAGACAATATGTTCCCAGCTAACGCAGGACAGACTACACAATATCCAAGCATGTTTTCACACACTTCAACCGCATGTAAAAGTCAAATTAATGCTGTCATTCCTTCATATTCCACGACGGAATGTTGATTTGGTATGTTTCTTGTTTACTTTTAATTATTTCAGCTCATCTCAGCATACTAAACTATATTGTAATTTTATTAACATCTCAGGCATACAAGTATGCAGCATGATGAACTGTACATAAAATGCATATTTACAATGACTTCATCACAATAAAACTGTTTAAATACTATTTCTACACAAAGTACAGAACATTGCCATGATTCCATCACTGTTTGGTTCATGCGCGAGCCAATCAAATTCTGTAAGCCAATTTGAGTTAAACTTTCTCACAACTTTTTTAGAAGCACTCAAGAGACCTTCTGTCGAATCATCTGCTTTTTTTGTGCATATCGTCAGGAATTTCTGCTCGGATTATTTTTGGCTGAGTTATGGCCCTTTTTAGCAAAATCTTGTCCTCGCTTCTTCTCGGTAACCGCTTGAGGGATTTCATTGAAACTTCACAGGAGTGTTTGTCACCAAGCCTAGTTGTGCATATCCTAAGGAATTTCTGATCGGATTATTTTTGGCGGAGTTATGGGCCTTTTTACCTAACCCTAACCCTAAGCTTTTTTGAAACCGCTTGAGGGATTTCATTGAAACTTCACAGGAGTGTTTTTCACTAAGCCTAGTTTTGCATTTCCTAAGGAATTTCTGATCGGATTATTTTTGGCGGAGTTATGGGCCTTTTTCCCTAACCCTAACCCTAAGGTAAATTTTGTTAAAGCAATAGAGGTTACATTTTTTGTCCGATTGTCATGAAAGTTGGTATGAATATTGATATTGATGATTTCTACACAAATGATAAAAATCATGTTGTTAAATTGACCAGGGGCCCCGCCCTGGGGATTTTTTTTTTCTTTCAAAATCTGTTTTTAACCTTTGATTTTCTACAGTTATCAACCAGATTTTGAGACAAGCTTTATACCATCTTAAAATTCAATCTTTCCTGAACAATTCATTCACTGGTTGTTCAGTGATAAATTTTGAAACAAAAATTTTAGTAGCAGAGTGAAAATTTCAAGTGTCAAAATCCAATATTTCTACCTGTCTTCAGCTACATATGATGTTTACCAGTTTATTCATTAATGTTGGTCAAGTTGCTGGACAATGACCTGATGAACTTTGCTGCTTAGATCTGTGTTATGCAATATTAAGAACTTTGCTCTGGAAGATTTTATAGGGTAAATTTTGTCATTTTCTATGGATAGTGACCAAATAAACTTTCTTACTTTATAGCACTTTGAAAATCAGGCTTTTCTGAATATGTTATTCACTGTTTGTAAGTAAAACAACAAAAAGAACAACAACAACAAATTTGATGCACATTCTCAAAATGTTAAGACTAAATTTAAGAAAGTCTTAGATGTATACAGTGTATGTACACAAACTGGCAAGTTAAGGTCACACTTTTTTATGCTCCCCGAAGAAATTCAGGGGAGCATATAGTCGCCAAGTTGTAGGTCAGTCCGACAGTATGTCCTGCATTCTTTAACACTCTAGCGGTCACATTTTTGCCTCGATTGTTTTGAAACTTGGTCAGGATGTTTGTCCCAATGATTTCTCAGATGAGTTAAAATATGGGTCATCTGGGTCCAAAAATTAGGTCACTGTTACTAAAAATAGAATTTTCTTGTTAACACTCTAGCGATCACATTTTTGCTCCGATTGTCATGGAACTTGGTCAGGATGTTTGTCCCAATGATTTCTTGGACAAGTTGTAATATGGGTCATCTGGGTCCAAAAACTAGGTCACTGTTACTAAAAATAGAATTTTCTTGTTAACACTCTAGCGGTCACATTTTTGCTCCGATTGTCACGAAACATGGTCAGGACATTAGTCCCAGTAATTACTTGGAACAGTTCGAATATGGGTCATCTGGAATCAAAAACTAGGTCACTGTTACTAAAAATAGAATTATCTTGTCTTGGCTGTAAATTTGTTATTTCTCATTGGATTTCAAAATAACTTGGCACAAATGTTCACCATGACAAGGCGGTGTGTTGAGTACAAAACCATGTTGGTTGGTCCAAGGTCAAGGTCACTGTTCCTAAAAATGGAATTTTCTTGTTAACACTTTAGTGGTCACATTTTTGCTCAGATTGTCCGATTGCAAAGAAACATGGTCAGGACATTAGTCCCAGTTATTAATTGGACGAGTTTGAATATGGGTCATCTGGGGTCAAAAACTAGGTCACTATTACTAAAAATAGAAAAATCTTGTCCAGGCTGTAAATTTGTTATTTCTCATTGGATTTTAAAATAACTTGGCTCAAATGTTTACCATGACAAGATGTTGTTTCGTGTACAATACCCATGGCTGTTTGTCCAAGGTCATGGTCACTGTTACTAAAAATAAAATTTTCTTGTCTGGGCTGTTAAGTTGATTTCAAAATAACTTTACATAAATGTTTACCATGACAAGGGGTTGTGTTGCGTACAATACCCATGCCGGTAGGTCCAAGGTCAAGGTAACTGTTACTTAAAATAGCATTTTCTTTTCCAAGCTGTAAATTTGTTGTTTCTTATTGGATTTTAAAAGAACTTGGTGTAAATGTTCACCATATCAAGACGATGGGTCACATACAACACAACTTTGTTGTATTCAGGTGAGCGATAAAGGGCCATCATGGCCCTCTTGTTTCCCTTGATTTTACCAAACTTGCACACAACTCTTACAACCATTGAGCAGTTGTTGACAGGTGAGCCACCCTATGGACCCTCTTGTTGCAAGGGTTATAGGCCCTTATTTTCTACTTCCACAGGCATATTTTTACTACATATGTATACCAATTCGATTTCAAAGCTGCATTTCGGGGGCATATGTCAATTTCAAGTGACAGCTCTTATTATATTCTATAATGGTTGTTTTCTTGAAAAGATAAAAAGTGAAGATGAACCCATAAACCAAAATAAAAAATTAAGTATGTCAAATGTGTCTGAAATTTGAAAATGTTTGCCAAAATGCAATTTTTTGTTAAATTTTCATCATATTTTGGTGATTTTCGTATTGGGCACAGGCTTCGACCACATTAATTTAAAGAATTTTCTTTGTATAAATATGTGCTGAATTCATGGTCAAAATTTGATTTTGGTCGAGAAGTGTGCCCTTATCGAAATCCTCTAAAATCTGGTATGAAAATGGACAAAAATATGAATTTCTGCACATTTTCCTCATTTTTAGCAATTTTGGTGGCCCCTTGTCAAACTCCTTTAGCAGTAATCAATATAAAGTTTTAAGATATGGAAAGTATAACCATTTATGTATTCAAAGGCATAAAAATTTAAGATATGTAACGAAATTTAAAATTTGACATATTTTAGGCCAATATTAGACCTTCATGAACCTACTCCTTTGATTAAACCAATTAACCTTTCATGTTTCTATTATTGTCTCATCATCAGTGATCATAATATACAGGCGCGTGTGAATTATCGATAATTTGTTTACACAGCAATTAACATTCTAACCACAGGTGTGTTGTAACTTTTCAGTAAGCGAGACTGATTATTGGTAAATCAGCATTTACAATTGGCCAGTTGTGATTGCGTTAGGCAGGCTTTCGATGTTATTTTTTATTTGATTGACGCACAGGTTGAATTCGCCCCGGGTCATGATGATGCATGCTCTTGATTTATTACGAGTCAATTTGGTGTATTTTATAAATCTCCCGGGTCAAAACCTGAGCTTCTGGGTCAAATGGAACCCCTGAATTAACAGTTTAACTTTCTAACCACAGGTGTGTTGTAACATTTCAGTAAGCGAGACTGATAATTGGTAAATGGGCGTTTACGATCGGCCAGTTGTGATTGCGTTAGGCTGGCTTTCGATGTTATTTTTGATTTGATTGACACACAGGTCGAATTTGCCCTGGGTCATGATGACGCATGCTCTAGATTTAGGACGAGTCAATTTGGCGTATTTTATAAATCTCCCGGGTAAAAACCTGAGCTTCCGGTTTAAATGGAACCCCTGTGATACCGTAGATATTTATTTGAAACAATATTTGTCAGCAGTATTTGGAGTAAAAGGGCTACAAAAAGCGTAAAAAATGGAAAAAGCAACAATAAAATGAATTGATATTATCTTATTATGAAAAAATATATTCAAAAATCCACCATTTTCCTCCAAATGTCCTCTCCCATTTTGACACGTCACTGAAAGCTGTGTTGCAACACTGTCTATATGGATTGGAAGCTTGGTAATGAAGCTAGTATACTGCCTAACAAAAGTTATTTCCCAAGTTTGAAACTCTAGTAAAGACCTAATAAACTGAATCTTTTTTGTGTTTATTATGAATTATGAAATGAAAGACTACCTGCAATGAATAAATTTTACGACTTCCTAGAAATGGATTTGTGAATTGCAAAGATTAATCCATTTTTAATTACTTAAAGTTAAAACATCTGAAATTACTCCTCTTACAATTTTTAATCAACATTAAAGTCATGTTTTTGTAGTTCCAAATCCTGACACCTTGTTAATTTTTCTTTGCTTTTTCAATACTAGATCAATCTAAATCATGACACTTGCTTGTAGTCTTACAGTTGTGACTCAAAGTTTCTGTAAGGAGTGTATCAAGTTAACAAAATAAAAATTTAAAGATGTTATCAGCCAGGCAATGAAATGTCTCGGATCGATGAGCAAGCTTCCAGACGACCTAGAACATTACCCTTCAGGGATTCTAAAATCGTCGGCAGGCCGGTCATTGACCGATTTTCGGGAAGAATGTCCGATTGAAATTTCAAAATTGGTTAAAAAAAATTGGTCATGAATAGTGGTCCATAAATTGTTACAAAAATAACCAACATGTACATTTTTTACATCGGTCATGAATACAGTTTGTCAACCAGTTCCGGTTATGAACCAGTTCCGGTTAACTTTTATATTTCCTACCCCATGCTAGAAATATTTAGGAACAACGAGAGAAAATACTTGTTTAGTTGCAATAAATAGCATTTCAACTGAACTTTAACGAACTTAACCATTTGATTTATTGTTTACTTTCGTCAAGCGCTGCATCAACAAAGACTAGTGCAGACGCTCGCGTCCAAAGTTTTTAACGCTGATCATGTTAAGCGTGGCATCCATCGCAAGTAACAAACTTTATTGGCCCAACAACGAAAAAAGCTGATTTGCAATTTTGTGTTATATCAATGCTCTATCATCAGAAGCAAGATCGTATGCATAAATATTTTCATTCTGTTTTTGTGACGGTTTTTGAGAAGCATGCGTTTGAACCAGTTCCGGATCAGTGATTCAGAATTAGTAAGTAGTGTGAATTCCTGTTTTGGAATTCAATTTTAAAGGATAAACTGGGAACTGCTACCAAGGAAAAGAAACACTTAAAGCTAGAGGATGCAGCTGGTTTACATATTGGTCATGTCTCAAGGTCTTTTGCATCCTACATCTAAGATATCCTAATGATGGTATAGTGTTAACAGAAGTTAATGGGTCACCAGTACCTAGCTACCCACAATGGCTAACTCCACATGAAGAGGGGGTGGTGTTGTGCCACCACGTGATTATAACATTTCCCTCTCATGAAATGATTGCTGTAAGGTTAATCAGATAAACTTCATGGTGCAAAACCTGAAGACTCTGGAATGGACTGTTATGTCATTAGTGCTTAATTGCTTTTGTTACTGTAATAAATAGAAATAAATTATAGCATAAGACTTGGTGTGTTATTATATTTATTTCAGATTACTTTCAGAATTATTTTGAACCCTTAGACAGAAAACGTGTAAAAATGAATTTGGTCTGTCAAAGCTAGTTTACAGCTATCAAATTAGACAGTCAAAATTCACTCTAAGACATGTCTACGTTTTAACCGGAATAGATTGAATTAACCGGAACTGGTTTAAAATAGTCTTTAAGTAAATGTTACATATGTTAAAGTAAATAAATGCGGAGACTAAAATAAATTCAGCATCTTTTAGGTAAGATATTTTGCTTATAATCAAACAACAAACAAAGTTCCGATTAATGCTTTTAGTATATTTTTTTACAACGAATATATGAATTAACCGGAACTGGTTGACGAACTGAAGTGGCCCATAAATTGTTACAAAAATTACCAACATGTACATTTTTTCACAGCTTAATCAGCTATTAATCTGTCAATTATCGAATTCACAACTCTGCTACCATGACTACCACGACTACATGTCCCGTGAATGGCCTGCGGCATAGACGGGATGTGGTCAGTCTCATTTTAACAACGGGCGGGTTTAATTTGCAAATGAACTGCGCTTGTCAGGCTGATGTCAGAATGAAAAGTGGCAATACCTGTGATTTTATTAATTAACATACACAAATAAAACAGTTAGCATTTTATTGAAAGAAGTGTTAGTCCGATGTGCGTAATTCTGAATGACCGCCGATCGAATAAAATAAAGTACGTTTAAAAATGCTGTTTCGCAAATTTAAAGAAAACTTCTACAATGCGGATTTTAGTTAAATTTATTGCCATTTTGCAAGTTGAAAGGCTCAAATGAATAATACTTAATGTGAAAATTAATCGAGTAACCGGCTTGCTTACTTACGGCCATAACAATTCAAATAAATTTTAAATTTACAAAAATCTACGTACTCAACATTTATTTCCGGCTCGGAAATGAATGTTGCATACGCAGACTCGTGTAAGATCTTGTAGATTCAAGAATTACTAATTCATGACATAATCGACGTATATTTACGTAAAGTGAATACTTGCCTCCCATAATTCCGAGAGTTAATAAATGTTCAATTAACTAAAAAATCCACTTCACAATCGCTATGAACACTGCTATTGATTACTATTTTGAACCGTAACGTCACGTTTTCAATGCGTGGGATGCTTGTGTGTTACAACAAAGACGCCATAAACTTCAAACGTCGCGTGCCGCTCTAATAAAACGATCAAAGAATTTTTCCGTCTACAGCCCGAAAATCATGAAATTTATCTGTTGGAAGGTTGTAGGATATTGCCAATGAGAATTTACGTTGTAAGGAAGGAATGAACTGGGGGTCCGGAGAGTTAAATGCACTGAACGCGGGGACCAGAAGTTGCAGTTCGTGCGGACCGGAAGTCGGGGAATAGTCAATTTTGGCGCCAATGTCCGATTGGGAATTTGAAATTTTAGAATCCCTGTTACCCTTGTATGTCAAAGGTTAGAATATTTAATTCTATCATACTTTTTCTGAGCTATTTCAGTTAGGAATGTATAGTTGTGACATTTACCTACAGTTTTAGGTAAAACTGAAAAAGATGAAGACATTTTTCACTGCGCATGGGCTGTTTTTGTAAATAAGAGTTGCAGATCACTGAGTAACCAGGATAAATATGACGTCGGAAATGCTTATTTATCATTTTTTTATTTTATGGCAATTACGACGTCATATTGCTGAAAGCAGTTTTCCTGTCGCATGTTCTGACCGATTTTCAGGCGGGACAATTACCTTAGTTATCTGCACTTTTACACATGACCTGCCTAAATGTAGCAATATTTCATTAATATTACTCTTGCTTCAGACACAAAAATTACTTACATTATCCAGTTATAAACTGCTATAATCCATTTTAATTTCCACCACAGTGTTTCTGTTTATGCCATGTAGACATTGCTCGATTCTGATTGACTCATGCTAATCACTTAACCGCCTCATATTATACAGTACCAATTGGACGAATTACAAATAAATAGATGTTTTTTTATAATATAAATCATACATCCCCATAAAATTGGACAGAAATATATATTTTCTTGATAATAATGTAAGAGGCCAAACTGAATTTGTAAGAGGCAAATCTACCGGGATCCTGTGATTAGAGATGGGCAGTGGCAACTCATGATATTAAAGAACTGTTAATATGCAACAATTATTTTTATAACGATAAATGTAATGTCTTATTATACCCCCACAAACGAAGTTTGAGGGGGTATATAGGAGTGAGCTTGGTGGTCAGTTGGTCGGTCTGTCTGTCTGTCGGTCGGATTCTTTGTGTCCGGATGATAACTCATGAAAGGCTTGACAGATTTAAATAATTTTTGGTACACAGGTGTAACATCATAAGATACAGGTCAAGTTCGATTTTGGGGCTTGTGGGGTCAGTGTCAAGGTCATTGTTACTAAAAATAGAAAAATGCTTTCCAGACGATAACTCCTGAAAGGCATCAAATATTTTAAAAATGTTTGGTACACAGGTGTAACATCACAAGATACAGGTAAGGTTAAACTTTGGGGGTGGTGGGGTCAATGTCAAGGTCTGTGTTACTAAAAATAGAAAAATGGTTTCCGGATGATAACTCTTGAAATACTTCACAGATTAAATTCTTTTTTGGGACATAGATGTAACATCAGAAGATACAGGTTGAGTTCGACTTTGGGGCCTGTGAGGTCAATGTCAAGGTCACTGTTACTTAAAATAGAAAAACTGTTTCTGGATGATAACTCATGAAATACTTCATAGATTTAATTATTTTTTGGGACACAGATGTCACATTACAAGATACAGGTTAGGTTTGACTTTGGGGCCTGTGGGTTCAAGGTCAAGGTCACTGTTATTGTAACTTCAAAACTTCATTTCCACTCAGTAACTAGCTTGGAATGAGATTCTTGAATGAAATTTGGTGTATACTATTGGTGGTTTCCGTGAAGACTACTTTTGGAATTAAAAGTAAGGCCTGTGGGGTCAAGGTCACTGTAACTAAAAATAGAAAAACTGTATATGCTCAATAACAATTATAACTGAGGTTTGGAATGAGATATTGTGATGAAAATTGCTATACAGGTAGTGTCTATGGGATGAAACTTGTTATTGAAAATGGGCCTGGTGGGATCAAGGTCACTGTTCATTGTTACTAGAAATAGGAAAAAAAATCTTTATGATTTCTAATGAAAGGTTCACATATTTTAATATTTTTTGACACACAGTTGTTAGATAATAGTTAAGTAAAGGTCACTGTTATTAACATATTAATACTGTTTCTGCTCAATAAATTTAGAAGGAATGGGATATTGTGATGAACTTGCTGTATATGTGGCTACTTTGAAGACGACACTTTGGATTGAAAGTTGGGCCACTGTCGTAAAGGTCACTGTTATTAAATTTTAGGATAGAAAAACTTTTATGCTAAATTACTTTAGTGAGGAATGAGATAATGTGATGAAACTTTTACTGTTTATGATGCTTCTTTGAAGACTGCTTGGGATTGAAAGTAGGTGTGTGGGGTAAGGTTCAAGTCACTACTACATGTGTCCATGTTTCTAGTGTTAGTTACATTATGCCATTGATTCTAAGAATTCCCAGTTCAAGTATCAAGCACACATGTGGGGGTATTTAATCACTTTCAGTGATTATTCTAGTTTTTACAGCATACATGTGAAAGTTTTATTAAAAATGCATTATTTATAAATGCAATTTGCCCATTTCCGGTAGTAACTAATGGCCACTTGTAAATTCGCTGCTTATTGCTTTAACATAATAACATTTCTTTTCATAATTTGAGAATTTAAAGCACCTCAGAATCGTTTTAAAGCAGCCTTTTGGGCCTAGCTTGTTCTTATTTAGAACTCTGGTTAAGTTTATTTTGTTTTTGTCAAACATGAAATCACTAATTATTGCAAGATGTCTGCATGACAACTTCTAACTTTATATCTTGTCTCAATTTTTTTTGCAGAACCATTGAAAGTTAAATAAAAAAAAGTCTGTCAAAAATTACATCTATGTGATCAGAGTTATTATTTGGGCTGGTGGCTGGGGAAGAAGACTGTTTCCATAATTAAGGCCTTGCCTTCTCTAATTCTTGAAGAATTTATTTATTTTTTCTGGAGTTGCAGCCTCCAAACCCTCCAGAGATTTGCTTTTCAATGAAATTTTCAGAGAAGTTGTGCCCACTACCCCCATCAGTTAAGTTTTCAGTTGGCCCCATGCCTTTTTTACAAAAGGAAACAACTGCTATTTGTATTTGTCTTTGCAGTGGAAAGGACAGTTGGAGGAGATTTTGATGATGGCAATACATGACACAGATCAGTGGGTATCCATGGTGGGAGAGATACTGCGGACTTATCCAGCAACTGGAGCACTTAACCTGGAGCTGGAAGACAACAATGGAACATTTGCCGAAGTTTTGTCGGATCTAAAGAAACTGGGTAAAGAGCATGTTTCATATTTGTACTTATATAAAGCTTAGTTATAGGCGGCAACTACATTTGAACTTTTTATCAAACTAGGACTTGATTTTCTCTTGACCCTTAATTTTGACTGTAGGACATTTCTCATTAAATATACAAAAGAGTGTCATATCAGTAACAAGATAATACATTGATTCAGTTATTATAATTACACTCCTTAATACTCTCAACTATTACCAAAATATTTAGAAGAATTTGTGATATTTAAGCCTTTTGAATTGATGTTAGAACTGCCACATGAACGTCAAAGCGACTGACGACACGCTGTTTTGCAGCATCCCCTGGTAAAACATCCATGCTTGTTTATGTTACAAAACAGTATAGTTTGTGTGCAGCAGAAAGACTTTTATCATAGTGAAGTGCAAGATCAGTGTAAATATCCTATGGTGTCCTAATAAAGAAAATGTTGCATTATTTCTTATTGCAGTGAAGAGGTCTGTAGATCTGCGGATGTTACCTATGGAGTGTCAGTTCTTGAACAAAACTGCCTTGATTGCCACAACAGGCCAGCAACCACAACCAACAAAACACTTTGCCCTCAAACGTAAACCCAAGTCAGCAACACTGAGGGCTGAACTATTGCAAAAATGTAAGTTTCAAGCTCCATTGAAATGCAAAATTAGCTACCAGATTTGGTTTCAGTGCACAAGGTTTTTGACAATGTGAAGTATGTGAAAAATACTGATTCATGGATGGTTCTTGGTTCTGAAATTTGTCAACAAAATTCTCTGAACAAGAGATCATACTACAGGCATTAGACTATTCTCAGCACCAGTCCCTGGTGTTTGGCTGATAAGTAAAATCATTCATGAAATTTTCAGTCATCATTGAGCTGAAGCTTTGAGACTGGTCTCTGATCTCTGTTATTTTTATCAATAACCCTCTTCTCTATATATACTCATTGTAATGTGTGTGTGTGTGTGACTAGTGTAGATCCAGATCAGCTAGCACATTTGCATCTTTGGTCAGACATAACCTGATGAATCTTAAAGCAAACAGTGTAGATCCAAATCAGATGGCTGGGATGTGCTGGCTGATCTGGATCTACGCTGTTTGCCTATGTAATAAAGGTGTATCTATGGAGTAAAGGGATAACTGTATCCACAACCAAAATCAAAGAGTGGGACAGTTTAGTTATGCAAAATGCTGGTCGCAATGATTTGATAGAAAGTTAAATGTTAGTAAACATAATTTATAGGATTGTTTACTGTTAAAGTAGCTGAATAGCACTATGATATTAAAAGTGAATTTGTTTATATTTTACAGCAACAGAAGTAGCAATGAACAAAAAGAAGAATGGATCGGAATCCTTACCTATCAAAGTACGGAGCTTTGCTAAGAAGATGGATGATTCAAGTGAGTGGTTATACTACTGTCTTCCCAGCCCCATTTAGATAACATTCTTTGTTGATTTGCAGTGATAATTATTTGTGTCATGTTTATCTTTTTGGTTGAAGCAATCATTCAATAGCAAATAATGCTATTTAGGCTAAAAAAAACACATGGCTGTCTGTGATATGAATATCATTTCTATGATTATTGTCTCTTTGACCCGACAAAGATTCAATAAAATCTTGTCCCAAGACAAATGAAATCACCATTATTTTAAGAATGATAACAGAAATTCTGATGACACTGGAAAGTAGTCCTTTGTTCTAAATAGCTGTTGGTGTGAGTATAATTCAGGGAAATTTTGCTTGAAATTTTCAGCTCCCCTAAAGGGTCTATCAGCAAAGAACAGTTCCTCTGGAGGATTTCTCAGTCCAAACTCGGTGGGGAGAAAATCAAGCATACTGGGTGGTTCTGGGACTTCAATCGCTGGTACCCCTAACAGGATGAATCTCTTGAAGAAAGAAGGAGGAATAAAGGTACATGGGATGAAAAAAAACACAACAAGATATTGCTGTGTTAATGTACTTGTATCCCCTTGGCAACATTTCTTTAACCCTTTCCTCCATATTATCACATTTATGGCATAGGTGAACAGTGTAGATCCAATCAGCCGGCACAACTGTGTCTTTTGAGTATCTGTCGGCACATATGTTCTGGCTGATTTGAATATACACTCTGATCAGGATCTTCACTTTTTGATTTATTAGGTTATTATTGATAAAAAGGCAAACAGTGCAGATCTTAATCAGACTGCAAAGATGTGCCGGCTGATCTAGATTTACACTGGTTGCCTATGCAATAAACTTGGTCTATATGGAGTAAAGGGTTTAATTTAATATGTTTTTAGCCAACACACTGTAGTTTTCTTGAACTTTTATCATTCAGTACAGTAAAATGTTGTTCAAGTTGAATTAATTTAAAAAACAAAACTACTTTACATTATGTTATGTAAGGATTAACATTTAAGTGCTTTGATGAAAATGGGATTACAGGATTCTAGCAGGACAGGTAACTTTTACAGTACAATACACCAACAATGATTATGTAAATGACATCAGTCCAGTTGCAATGAGATAATCTTAGTTGTCACATTGTCGGTTCTGTGTATTTGCGTTAGTGTGTGCATCCATCTGTAAGTGCGTCTGGCCAGCTTTGTCCAGCCCACAACTTTCATATGCATTGAGTAATCTTATTTATAATTTGCATGAATGTTAACCTCATTGCGCTGGAGTATCAAGCGCAAACCCCTGGTTACCCTCTCAAAAGTCAAGGTCATACTTTAATGGTCAAAGGTCAATTGAAAGCTTGTCCTGCCCATAACTTCAACATACATGTACATTCAACAATCTTGTTTATATTTGGCATGAATGTTAAACTCAATGAGATGAAGTGTCAGTGCAAACCCCAGATCCTATCTCAAAGGTCAACGTCAGAGTCCAAGGTCATGTATGATGTAAAGGTGGGCTTGACATGTTGCCAACAGACATCAAGTTCAGTTTTGACATTTTGAAAAAATAATGCATGTTGTAAAGGAAATGGACCAAACACCAGACAATTGAGCTGAGTTGTACATGTGTAAGCTTACAGTTGAAGTACTTTCAAGTGTAAAATATTTGCCTCCTTTGTAGTTACATATATTCTTGCATTTAATACTTTATTTATGTATATAACATACCAGAACATGTTTATTAATTTGTAAATACTGATGCGTGTAACGACTTAAGGTCTTCGATCTTGCATTATTTTCAGTTATTAGACATCACAGAGCAACCTCTTGGCCCAAAGGAGGCCAAGCGACGGAAAAGACAAGCAGGTATGTTCCTCTCAGTTGTATCTATAACTAGTGTTAGGAATCGACTGGATTTTTCAGAATCGATTATCGGAGAAAATCGGCTTGGCTCAACCGATTGATAATCGGAACATGTTGTTTCATTAGCTGTTTTAGTTTTTGTGTCGCCCTTTCGAAGAAATGGCGATACATAGGGATTGCTTTGTCCGTCCGTCCATCACGAAAACTTAACGTTGGCTATAACTTTGCCATTTCTTAATATTTTTTCATTAAACTTTGAAATTATATTGCTTATGACAACACGCTCATGATGATGCCAAATTCTTTAGGTCAAGGTCACATTTGATGGAGTTATGCCCCTTTTTGTACTTGGATTTTGACATGAAAACTTAACGTTTACTATAACTTTGCCATTTCTCAATACTTCTTCATGAAACTTTCAAATTCTATTGCTTATGACAACATGCTCATGATGATGCCAAATTCTTTAGGTCAAGGTCACATTTGTTGGAGTTATGCCCCTTTTTGTACTTGGATTTTTACACGAAAACTTAATATTGGCTATAACTTTGCCATTTCTCAATATTTCTTCATGAAACTTCCAATACCAGCCTGGTTAGCTCAGTAGGTAGAGCGTCCGCTTCCGGACTGGGAGGTCGTGGGTTCGATCCCCGGCCGGGTCATACCAAAGACTTTAAAAATGGTAGTAATGGCTTCCCTCCTTGGCGCTCAGGGTGTAAGGGTTAGCATTACGACCGATTCGGCGGGCGTCAGTATAGGAGGACCCGCAAGGAGATCCGAAGTCGGAGGTGCTGAGCCTGCAATATGGCGGTCTCCTATCCAAAAAAAAGCGCAGCACCACGCTTACACGCCGAAAAGGTGAACGCCAGAAATATTGCTCAACACAACACACTCGTGATGATGAGATGTTGTTTGGGTCAAGATGGAGTTATGCCCCTTTTTGAACTTGCATTTTTCCCACATTGTACCAGAGGCGACACAAGTGTTCAACTGAACACCCATCTAGTTGTTATAAACAAATCAGTAGATACTGATTTAATATACCTTAAAATGAAAATAATAAAAAATAAAATGTTATAATTTCTGTTGTCCTCTATTATCATTCTGTCTTAAATATGAGCCAGGTTAATCTGTTTCTGTATAAGTTTAATGCTACTAACTACTTTCTAACAGTATTTCAGGTCAGACTGTTTGACAGTCACAAAACTTGGCCCTAACATTATAAAACTGAAACTGAAATCTGCATTTATATGTAAACAACATATATTAAGACTTATATTAGAATTAAAAATTACATTCACAAAAAACTGCAGAATTATTAAACTGAAAAAGGAGGGTTCAGTAAGCTCTGAAATTGTATGGCTAGTTGTTGTACCGAGTATCAAAAATCGGAACTCAAATCGAAATTGGCATTAAAATATCTTGGGTAACATAACCGTAACAAGCGTGATATTGTGGGTGGGGTATTATCATACCTTTATTGGCGTTAGATTTCCTGCAAAGCGTGCAAATGACTCTGCTCATGTCTAAATTTTCTTTAACTGGAGCTCCATCTTTCATTTTTCGGAAGTAAAAATACTTCCAGACCCGGGAAGTCGTCTTTCCTGGGTAAGGAAAAAGGTTTTTGTTATTGTTGCCATCCATTACTGTCTTGATGGATTACCTCCCTTCAGAAATAATCGGAAAGAAACTACCGGCAAGCTACTACCAAAAAGAGAGAAAACATTCATCTGCCTAACCTAGCGAGTCGTAGCGACATCGATTCTGAAAAATTGGACTCGATTGTCGCCGACGTTGAAGTTATCCGACTGATTATCGATTGTCGGCGACAATCGGGCAAACACTAGCTATAACTTTTAGACATGTAAAGACAATGAAGAAAAGGGGTAGAATGCTATATCTAGACTGTAGGGATATTCCTTGTGATGAACATTTAAGCATGTTTATAGGATGTATTACTGTTATGAAAATAAGTGAAGTTTTTTACGAGTCATATTTGACTGATTTATATTTAAATAACCAAACACAGAAAAGATTTTAGGAAGCTTTAAAACCTGACGAGGGTTAGTACAGAGTAACTGCTAGAGTGCGGATATTAATTGATAGCAGTTGAATTTAGTACACTACCATAAGTCGAGTACATTTTGTCTTTCAGAAATGGAAGCTATGGAGCAAGCAAAGAAAGAAAAAGAGGCAGAGAAAGCTGCAGCTGCTGCCAATCAAGCTGCTAACCCCGCCTCCTACACACCAGACTATGCTGCAGGACTTGTTTCTCCAGCACCAGCGGTTTGTTATTTTTATTATCTCCGTTAAGATCAGTTTGATATAATTTTTCTGATAGTTAGGCCTAAAAAAAAATAGTTTTGTTTCTGGTGGCCCGACCGACCCTACTTTTTTACCGCCGACCATAATTTTTTTTTGACTCGGAAAAATATATCGATGCATCGTTGTGGTCTTCGGTCGTCATGGATCGATTGGCCGAAGACGACAACGATATTTCGTAACGTCGACATTTTGTTTAATTCGACAACGACGTTTTGTTTTATTCGTCTGCGAAAATCACAACCGCCATAGTAAATAATCATGGCGTCCAGCGTTACCGATAAAAAATATTTATTCTTTTAATTTTGATCTGCCGACGATTTCATCGAAGACTTACGAAAGCAAATTGATTAAGATTTCGGTTCAAGATGCAGACTTGATACGATGAAAATCCAAAATCATTGAATTTTGGCCCAAGGAGTTTACGATCTCGGACTTAAGTATGGTGAAATAAATGACAAAAAGCACTTATCAAATTATTAAACTCAGCTTTGGTGGTAGTGATAAACCTTTTACCATCATTGAAGGGTTATGAAATAATTTGATTATGTGTTGATTGCAACAATATCATGAAAGTAAATCTGTAGATGACTTTGGTACATATTGAAAATGTGGTGTGCTTTATGGCTGTAAGAAGTGATAGACCTAGGTAAGAAAATTACATATAAAACATATTTTTTTCAAACATGGGCAAATCTTCAATACATATGCATTAAAAAACCTTACAGTATTATGCAAGGTACATGGATACAATTCTTATTATTTAGAAAATCTAAAATTTATGAAAATAATATGTTAAAATATTTATAGATATAGTAAATAGATCTACACTTTTAATAAAACTGTAATTTAAATATATAATAATATGAACTATAGGTGCTACCTATTTAACGGGGAAAGCCAAAGAACTGCTAAGAGCGTTATGCAACCTAGATATGGCCCAAAATGTGCACCTCTGCGCAAAGAGGTTGATTTGTAACATCCATAATGGTGACCAAAGTTGACCAGAGTAACCAGTCACTCCTGATGGATTTATAAAATACACATGATAAAATCATGAAACACTGAGGAATATGGGATGGTTACCAGAGGTGACCAAGAGTGACCAAAGAGAAATAGTAGGTCACAAATGAACATGTATGCATTGAGGTGCACATTTTGGGCCATATATGGTGCAGCCAGCTGAAACCCTGTGTTATCTGCGTACTTGTTGAAATATATATTAATTCTTATGGAGTTCAATAAATCTTCATTTCTTCTGTATTTTGGTGAAAATACTTAACTAACATATCAGTGTAACATATACCAAGAAAAGACAAGAGTTCGGCATATTTAGGTCAAACTCAAAGCTATCAAATATGGAAATGCATGTGAACAGTTACTGTCCATAAACAGGCTCAATCAAACATATTTTCATATTTGTCAGGTTCGAAGGCTTTCAAAGTTCCCTTTACATCTATTTCAACATAACTCATTTATCTTGGTGATAGAGATGCATCGATAACAAAGAGTTTGAGTAAAAGTTATTGATTAGCTTAATTTCTGTTATGTTAATAAACAGCAGCTTAGATAATCCATCAAATTATTTTGAAATTTCAATAGATCTGTTTTCGTAAAATGATAACTCTTATTACTTTACAGCAAAAATTAAGTAAATAATATTAGGTTTAAGGTAAACATGATGATTGAATTGTTTTGCAATATATTCACAAATACAATCATGATGCTATGACAGACAGATTTATGATGATAGAGCTTTAAATGGGGTTTTCATGGGATTTTGGCTCTCAACATTGTTTACATGTTTAATGCCGTTGAAATTTGGAGTTGATTTGATGCAGATTAGTCAAAATTGCATGTCAAAAACATCACTGCTTCAAAGTCTGTCAGTCAACACTGTTAATGTCTAACCATTTTCCTCCAAGATCCAATAAACTGGTGAGGAAAATGCTGGTTGAGCCATGAAACAAATTTTCTTTCTTTAGGCTACTTGCAAACTACTTTTTCTTGTGATTCAGTTGATATTCATATCCAAATTACAGTAATTACTTCTTAGAAGACCAGTAGGTGTGAAATGTATGTGCATCAGTTTCAGATTCATCTCCAAATCACACTTATTTCTCTTAGGTGTGAAATGTATAACCCTAGGTGATAACAGCTACTGCGTAATAACCTGTCTTTGTCAATATATTATTGCCATGTTTGTGGAAGAATGCTGCATGTTATTGAATTAAATTGACAATTATTTTGCCCTTTTTAAAAAATTAATAGATTGATTACACTTAAAATAACTAAATATCTGTCAGTAATTTATTATTTTCAATTGATTGAAAATTAATTTTGTAATTAATTATAATTCATTAAATTTTTGTTGTTATGGGACACAGGTCTGTCCCTTACACAAAAGTTGTTTATTAAAAAATACAGGACAGGACTTTTAACAAATTGACAGACAGTTGTGTATTTATTTTGTGTACTGTATCATATAAAATTGATAATCATTAAATTGCACTAAATGCTGTTGGGCTGATGTGGATTAACAGGTCATACCATGAATAATAAGACAAATGTTTGTTAAAGAACTAATAAACTATCTCATTCATAAAGATTCCAGGAGGCATTTTATAAGTTCTTAATCTTCTTAAAACTTTTATCACGGTAAATGTCTTAAATTTAGTAGACGATCGTCGTTTAGTTTTAATCAACTGTGAAAGAGTCTAAAACTTGGACCGCGATCTGTGTTTTAGTACGTTGATGTAACGTCCGTAATCCGTACTTTAGCGTAACCTGAAGAAAGTCCAAATTCAATATGGCGCCTTGGAGAGGGAACCGAAAAAATTGTCTGACGGGTATATATTTTCATTTTTGAAATCGATCATTTTCAATAATTACACGCTGCATACACATTATCTATAGGCGGGCAAAGCCCGCAAAGCGCCCTTCGGGCGCTTTGCTTGGCTTTCCCCGTATAAGTTGATGTCACAAAATACAGTCTAAGCAAGCTGATTTTCGATCTACACTGTATGCCCATATGATTTTTCAAGACGGTATTGAGTAGCGTATATATATTAATGCTACTTAGTCTGGATATATATTAACAGTCTTGTTGTATTGTGTCCAGGATAGTTGCGCATGCGTGGTGACGTCATATTGCGATTAAGAACTAAATAAATAACTTTATTGCAGGAATCAAAAACTTTGCATTGCTAATCTTTATAATTTAAAAGAAGTTGCATATAGATTTGTGTTTAACAATTTTATCATTACGAAGAATGAAACATAACTGAATTTGCATGCCCCCTAGTGTGGAATAAAGTAGGTCATCTGACTTGCAGGTGTTGTAAAAAAACGAGTGAACATTGTTAGTGACTGCTGACCTTGTTGCAATCTATCAAAAGTTTGTTTTTAATATTCGATCGGAATGTTTTCCTACTGAGTAAAACATAGTTGTCCATGTTAGTGACATGCTATCTTTCCGTTTCATTGATTCGTTGTGTTAAATCGTTATCTTGGGAAATTGTGAAATCGATACCGGATGTTTACACAATTTAAAATAACTAATAAACTTGGCTGAATTATGGATTTAAAATGGTATTGAATGACTGATATTCAGTTTGTAAGGATTGATTAAGTGAACATCTTATTGTAAAACACGATTATATTGAAGCATGGATATTAACTTGATGGCTAATCAAGAATCTTTGCTGAAAATTCATCCAGGTCGAGAATGTTGAAAAAGAGCTGTTTTTTACGTTTTTATATGGACAGTGTCGCTGTGCATATAGGAACATATAAGATAGCAAGTGCATCTTTGTTGTCTGGCCAACAAATTAACATGAAGAAGGAACCTCTTCTGAAAGTAAAGTCACTGCTAGTTGAAGCTTACCCTAGACCAAGTCCATATTGTTTAACACATGAAGTGAGACTGGCTCATAATCAAAAGGTAGGAAGATTTTTTTCGTTATTGGCTAATTTGGTAAAGAGATTGTCACTTACATTTATTTCACTTAGAAAATTCTATAATTCACTGGAAAACATAAAGTAAATAGTAGTCTACTTCACATACATTGATCTATAGTATAAGTTTGTTTTGTGTTTAAGGATTCTGCATTTACAATTATTATGCCCCCACAAAGTGGGAGGCATACTGGTAGAGTTGCACTTGCCGTACAAACGTACGTCCCCAAATCTTGTGGCATCAACTTCTCATAAACAATAAGGCGGATTTCTTTCAAACTTGCACAGATGATCAAGCAGGATGTGTAGATGATCAGATTTTTTCCTACGATCATTTTAGTAAAAACTTTTACTAGAGTTATAATAAACCCTTTGTTATTAAAAATTAACTTGCAGCAGTGGGGACATAAGTGTCCGAGGATTTGTGATTACATCAAGAAATAAAATTAATTCTTGATGTATTCAGGAATGTTTTATAATGTATTTTGCCAAAAAAATAATTTTGTCTTAATAAATTTAATATATTTTATGTTTTGTGAAAAGATGTGTTTAATTTATTTTCCGAACAACTTCAACAAGTTGCTTTGAAAATCTGTAATACATGTAACTTTATAGTAACTTTGGTATCATGGTCCCAAAACATCTTTCATAATACATGTATGTGCAGTTTTATTGACAGTTTCAAGATGTATTTGTATGAGTTTTTGTGTGGCCTGATCTATGGCAAGCGGAATTAATCCGTGGTTATCGACCCATCTATGGTTATTGGTGATACCTGAGTATAACCATAGTTATAATCAAGGGGTGATGATCAGAATGGTCACAAGTCATATATTGTTTCAGTTAACTTATTATTTACAGAATTGCTTAACATATTCATTTAAATTAATTTTCATAATTGAAATAAACATTTGCTTCATATTTAAATTGCAAAAGATATAATATCTCTTTATTCTTGAAAAGTTTGACCACTTTTCCTCAGTTCTTCTGTGTCAAAATGACCCCAAGCTCAGAAATAGGTGGGGTCAAAAGTGGAAAAATTTAAATGTGCTTGCATCAAAAAGCAAGAATCTGCATTAATTGAAATCACTGTAACCGCTGTTAACGCCGAGAACAATGGTTTTTGGTCAGTAACTATAGGTTACGTTGATGTCCATAGTAACTTATTGACAATTACTAAGGTTATCGGCCGGTAAGGCTCCAATGTTAACACGTGTAAACGGTAACGTTTCGTTTTTGGGCCGTAAACATTAACAGAATCTTAAACCGTTTATACGCACGGTCACATGATTGTAAAGGCGGCAAAATATTTGCTGAAAAAACGGCAACGATGCACTTAGAAAAAATTAATTTTATTTACACCACTAAGTGAAAGTATTAATTTTATTTACACCACTAAGTAAACAATTGTATTTTAATATGTAATTCACATTGTTGAGGTATAAAAAACTCTCGCATTGTTATGGGTTTCCGCAATGTCCAGGGATTTCAATAGTTTCTGAAAACCAGGGGTCATCTGATGCCTGTTGAGAATGTTCATGGGGTCATTATCAGATTGTCACTAGTCATATCTTGTATTTAGTGAACTTTACTACTTATAAACCTGCTTTAACTTCATTTTAATTTATTTTCAGTGGTTAAATAAGCGTCAACTTCTTTTTTTTTAAATGGAATGTACACAAAAGTTTTCTTTATTCTTGCAAAAGTTGACCACTTTTCTCCTGCTCATCAAAATGATTCCAAGTTCAGAATGAGAAGGGGTCAAAAGTGGAAAAAAAATCAAATTTCCTAGCATAAAATGCAAGAATCTGCATCAGCTGAAATCCTGGATGTCGTGACCATGTCAGTGAGTGTAGCAAAATGACGGATTCAGAATTTCACAGGATACCCCCGGAAGTTTAGCTATCCAATAAGATCCCGTTTTAATGGAGTTGCATTGTTATTTACAACTTACAAAGTTCAGTGAAACTTGTCACAATGTTATCAGGTTTGCATGATATAAACAACGTTTAAACAGCATCGTTTTGTTTTAATATGGTGCCTGTAAACGTTTACAAACGTTTGTAAACATTGGAGCCTTATTGGCTGATATCTAGGATTTTCACCACTAACTATGGTTATTGGACGGTAACCCTAGTTATTGTCAATAGCTATTGTAATCAGATCAATATCTATAGTTGGTCTCTAACCATGGATATCGGACCAATTGTGCAAGCCACTTGCCATAGTGATTTTTGGGTCTCTTAAAATGATGCAACATTAAAGAATGCAGGATGTACTCATCATGTAGTGTTTTTATAATGCATTTTTCATCTCACCAGTGTTTAGATTTCTGTTATGAAAATATTACAAACTCAATCAGATTTTAGCTGCATTTCATTTATTATTTTTAACAGCATTGAAATAAGTAAGGTTATGATTTAAAATGAATTATGAATCGGACCGATATCCATAGTTATTGGTTTATAACTATAGATATTGGATTATTTGGGCAAACCGAATGTCAAAGTGAAACAGATATAATGGCAAGACAACAACCTAGCATATTGATTTATATCTAGAGTTTTGTGCCAAGTGCACATTTGATATCCATAGTTTTTAGTGAAAACGATAGATAAATATTGCTCGTTAACCACAGTTTACTCCAAGAACTATGGTTTTCAGTCGGTAACTATAGTTTTTGCCAATATCCATAGTTATTAATCCGACATCCATTGACAATAACTATGGTAATCAGTCGATATTAGTGTTGGGATATGGGTTGCAAATCACAATCAATAATAAGTTTGAATCGGTTACCACTTCCAATGTGATTTCACTGTTTATAATCGGTTTATAAATCAAATCTGTGTTACATTAACAAATGGTTTCTGACTTGTAGCTTACATATTATCCCTTGTTTGTGTGTGTTTGCTGCTACTTTCTACATGAAGGTTGGTGTTCCAAGGACAATAATAAAACTGTTCCGCTGGTTTTCTTATTTCATATGCACTAAAACAGGATGGATGAACAATGCTTATTAAAGAATACCCAACCCAAAACATGTTGTAAATAGCACTAAATGCCTAAAAGGCCCTACAAATATTTTCAGTCATGAATAGTACAAACTATTAATATTGATCAACATAATTATGTCCAATTGTGCAGTATTTTACAGGCAGAGGTGAAGATCAGTTTAAATTGATTATGAGAGAATGACATTGATTATTGGCATTGGGAGGCTTTTAAACATAGTTAATCTATGTCTTCCGATCATCGGTACATAATCACTAGCCGATATCTAGGGTTTTCACCAATACCTATGGTTATCGGGCGGTAATCCTAGTTATTGTCAATAACTATGGTTATCAGATCGATATCTATAGTAATTGGTAGATAACCATGGATATGGGTTCAATTGTGCAAACCGCTTGCCCTACTGATCTCTGAGTCTCTTAATTATGCAACATTGATGATTGCAGGATGTACATGTGGCACATCATTTAATGTTTTTAGGCCACTGTTTTTTTATTTTTTGTTTCTCAGATTTTTTCAGGAGAAGGTTAGGGTCGGAGGAGGGAATAAAAAAAAAAGTAACGATTATGTTCTTTCGGAATAAATGTTGAATAATATGGCATTAAATTGTTCACTGTTTGGTATATGTCTAATACATATGATTTATACCGTGTTGTTGTAAACACGGAATTGATGGGCACATCCATCTTGGTTTTGTGCTTGAAAAAATATCGAGTCGTGATAATAGGATATTTTCGGAGGTTAAACTGCACTAAATTTTGAGGACAATTGCTAAAAAAGACTCTTTCTCCGTCGTTATCAGAAAATAAATGACTGTCGCTGTCTGCTGAAAGTACAGACATGCGCAGTGAAACAGTCAATCGCTAAAAGGTTCGGGAAAATTTGTCTTTCTTTGGTCATTTTCAATTTTATTTTTTTTCCATTTTAGCAGAAATTAGAGTCGGCGGGATCTGAGAAACGAAAAATCAACGAACAGTGGCCTTATAATGCATTTTTCACCTCACCAGTGTTTAGATCTCTGCCATGTTATGCAAAAATTACAAACTCAGTCGGATCTTAGCTGAATTTCAGTTATTATTTTTAACAGCATTGAAATAAGCAAGATTGTGATTTAAAATGAATTATGAATCAGACCGATATCCATAGTTATCGGTCGATAACTATAGATATTGGATTATTCGGGCCAACCGCATGTCAAAGTGAAACAGATACAATGGCAAGACAACCTTGGATATTGATTTATATCTAGAGTTTTGTGCCAAGTGCACATTAGATCTGATGTCCATAGTTATCAGTGAAAACTCTAGTTAAATATTGCTCGTTATCCACGGTTAACTCCAAGAACTATGGTTTACAGTTGGTAACTATAGTTTTCGCCACTGTCCATAGTTATTGGTCTGACATCCATTGACAATAAGTATGGTTATCAGCAGATATCTAGGGTTTTCACCAATAACTATGGTTATCGGGTGGTAACCCTAGTTATTGTCAATAACTATGGTTATATGATCAACATCTGTAGTTATTGGTTGATAACCGTGGGTATGGGATCAGTTGTGCAAACCGCTTGCCCTACTGATTTCTGAGTCTCTTAACATGATGCAACATGAAAGAATGCAGGATGTACATGTATGTGTGCTCATCATGTTTTATTTTAAATGCATTTTTCACCTCACCAGTATTTAGATTTCTATCAATATTACAAACTCAATCAGAATTTAGCTGCATTTTAGTTTTTATTATTAACAGCATAGAAATAAGCAAGGTTATGAAATAAAATGAATTGATAAGCAGCTGATAACTTCTAGGCATTCCATTTTTCAAATTACCTCCCTTTGAAAATGCAAAATTGATACAAAGGTTAATTGTGTTGCTATTATTCGCTCTGAGTACCAACTGCATTGTGGTTTGTGATCGGGATGAGATGCTTGGAGTGTGTTCAATAAATAAAAATGCATTATTTGGAGGTAATTTAGCATGTATTAGTTTTATTATTAAATATTTCTCTGGAAATTCACAATATATAGTGTATTGGATATTTTACATAAATATACATGTATGAAACTTTCTGTAAACAAAGAATTATTTTTAAGATTATTTAACAGAATGAAACACACTTTCATGTTTTTGTCCAATCATGAGCTATTCAGTAAGAAATTCCAGAAAATAAGTCTTAAAAAGATTACCCTATCATGTAAAAAAGGTTCCAAAGACTTAAGTTAAGTTCACCTGAACTAGAGGATGCCTGAATGTCTTCAAGACATAATATCACTTTTGTCAATTCTGTGGTAAAGTAAATTGATATGTTTTTAAATTATATATTTTGTAAACACTTTTATTACAAAAGCATTGGGGAAGAAGTTGTATTCTAAAGGGTATGGTAATTGAAACCCATAGTAGTGGTTTAAAATCATAAAATTCATAGAATATTGAATTGTTCTTCAAAATCAACAAAACATACATGTATCATACTTGATAGGCAAATAACATGTGGTGAAAACACTATTAAAAGTGAAAATAATGAAAATTTGTAAGAACAAGTGTGATATTGATAGGGAAGGTTTGAAATCAGAATGCATGTTGGATTGCTTTCTTTCAAAATTTCATTGAAACAAATCAACAAATAAGCTAGATATTGCAATACAATTCTATGAGAAATTGTTCAGTTGTCTCTGAATAATAGACCGTCTGTAAAACGGTAAGTTACTGTTTTACTTTTTCTTGTTATGTATCTTTTTCGTATCAGGAGTAAAAGGTTAATACAACTAAAGGTTAGTAAAGACTAAAGTTATTCACATACAATTTTGATTTCAGAATCTTGTTCTGTCTCACATTATTAAATGACCATTGTTAATGTTGTATGTTGGTATGAACCACATTTGGAGATAGTGGATTTTTTTTATTATGTCTGTCACTTGAAAAATCTCACAAATGTGCTATTTAAAAGCAATGGTCAGCTGAAGTTGATATTTTGTCAGAAACTATTCAAACTTTACAGTTTTCTAGTTATGTAAAGAATAAAACAGGTTGACTGAAATGGTTTTGGTGTTAATTTTGATATTCCCTCAATAGCGAGAATATACATGCTGTAATATACATGAATAACAATGGAAACAATTTTAAAGTTTAATTTTTATTTTCAAGTATTTGTGTTCATTACAAACAGTACAAGAACATAAAAACATGTACTTATCAGTTATTTTTTTTGAGCTATTGACATAAAAACAAAATGTTAAGAATAACAAGCTTAACCCTTTTATCCATTAATAATTAATAAAAAAAAAAAAAAAAAAAAAAGCCTACCTACCGACCCTGTTTTTTTTTGCTAGGCCACCAGAAACACAAGTATTTTTTTGTTAGGCCTTAGCTTGTTGAACTGGGAATCGAGCAGTCCAGATTCTGTGCTGGGTTTAGGCATAAGGAATTTCATGTATTATGCACTGCCTGTGCAGCTTCTGGCCAGGGTGAGGGACCTGTCAGTACGAATTGGTCAAAATACAGTTTGTCTCGTTAGGTATAATATAGTACAAATCTAGTCACTGTCTGAGGAGAAGATGTGTAAGTGGCCAGGTAGCTTAGTTGGAAGAGCAGATCTCAGTCTAAGTGCACATCTCTTTTCCTGTGACATGTAGATAGAAGTTAGTCTTTACCTGTTAAAGGGATATACAAGTTAGAGCATGCAATATTTGACTTTAATAAAGCACATTATGTCAGATCTGAATTTGTTACATTTTTGATAAAAAAATGTTTCATAAAACAACAAATTATGGAGTATATAAAGAATTGTGTTGTGAAGAAATGTTATCTAAAAGTACCTCATTTGTATTGTTAAAAATAAACATGCTTAAAATAGACATGTGTATAATTATACAGTAGACTCCACAAAATCGGGTATCGGCTATAAGAATATATCAGCAAATGGGGTACGATTTTCGAACACAAAACCATTTCCTATATAAGCAATGTAAATTTTATCGGCCATACGGGTATCGGATAAGAGAATATATCGCCAAATCGAATAGAAAATTTGCAATTTTTTGGCCAAAACTGATTGAAATCGAATATTTTCATCACCTTTTTACAGGAAATGCCACCGGATTTACCGTTTATCGTCCGTATCAAAGCTAATGACACCCTTATTATTTGTCTATTGTCAGCTGATAAATCCAATTCAATATTTTGACAGCGATGAACAGGGACAGTGAAGCCTCAGGGCAAACAAATTGTAACCTGTCACCTCTTTTAAACAGCTTATTCAATCAGGCGTTAAAAAATCTGTTACAAATACACAGCAGCCAAGGACTATCCGTTATCGAGACGTTATTGGTACATGTACTTACAATAATCCACGTTTAAATTCCATTGTCTCTTTTTAATTATCGCATAAATTAATCCGCACAATTCAGAAACAAACAAAAAGTAATTTCTCAGTCATGTTTAAAAAACACTCATAGATTTTTGTAAATTTCTTTGATCCGCCTTCCATCTTAATTTCATACTGAATTTGATTGACAGTCAGTATGAAGGTAAACATTGATACCAACCCTCAATGAAATGCAACTTCAAAGGAAATTGTCGGCTTGTATCAAGACTGTGTTTTTTTGTCGGCTCTGCTTTGAAATTGTTTGATCTACAAAACTGTGTACGTGACATTTCACATTTTTAGATGGGTTAAATTGGTTGATGATGCAATAATACTGAACTATGATACTTGAGATAAAATTGGGATGTAATTTATTATGGAATATGTTCGCATTGGTTAGTGTTTTAATACTTATTTCACATTCACGTTGTAAATGTCGCGGTAGCATAATATAATTTGAAACTTCGATTTTGTAGCAGAACATGACAGAAGGGTCTGTTAATCAATAAATAAACATAAAATAATGCATATTTATCCAGAACACGATCTACCTGACCTCCCTTGTCAACAAATATATGCAGCTTTCATGATGAATACGATTACCGGCCAATCGGGTACTCCGGGCAATAGAATATTTTTAGCTGACAATTTGTGTATTCAATTTGCCGGAGTCTACTGTACAACATTTATTGGCGCAAAGCTTTAAAATAAAACGATGAACCTGTTATGACTGGAGAAGATAAATGACTATCTGATCATTGTCACATTCTGCAACCTGACACATATCCAGGAGCATGGAAAGTTGGTGTTGGTGCTTTGATAAATGTGATTTTCATTGTATTTGCATTTAAATTCACATATTCATAGAATTCAATTTATAACAGTGTTATTAAATTGTTAAATTTGAGCCATCGTAAGGCCCATGAAATCCACTAAATTGTATACCTGTTCAAATCATCATTTCTGAACATCTAACATAGAAGCTATGAAACATATGTACTGTAGACATTTGGCTGAGATCAGGCTCATCTGAAAGGATGATAAATAGTACAATATATTTCCCCAGTTTTAATATTGTTCATCAGTTCGGGTTTTTCTATACTTAATATTTCAGAAGATAATCAGTGTAAGCGCGAGCCCGGCTGTCTCTGCCTTACCTCAGACGCAGACTGTGTCCTACGTGCCGTCATCTAATACACATATACCTAACTCCAACCCTGGTAAGCCTGTTCTTCTGCAAGAGATCAAGTAAGGCAATCTATTTAAAACGCAGTAAGGCATACACATACAAATATTCCACTCACTTTTGTTGGAAATGAAGTTAGGTGTTCTTTATAATATATATATAGTTGGGTAGTACTGTTTTGTTGTGTCAGGGGAACAGTATACATTGCAGGTAAGTTGCAGTCTTCTGTGGGAAATAAAGTTAGGCATCTAGCCTGACAAAACAAAGGAAATAAAAAAAGGAAATGAAAATATATTGGGCTGGCTTTGTTTTAGCTTTTGAAAATACAAATTACCAGCAACTGTGCCTGTCCCTGGTTTAAGGAAAACTCTCCATCTAGATAAGATAATACAAATTTTATCCATTCAAAAAGACAGTTTAGTTTCAATGTCCCACCATTTAATATAATTTCCAAATTTTATAAATAGGTGTGATATGTTTAAATAAAATTAATGATAGACAGCACTTTTCCAACTTTATATAAGTTTTATGTTTCATCTTCTAATATTCCTTTTATATCCAACCTTTAGAAGTACTTATCTCTATTTGAAGTCAAGTAATGCAATTAATTGAACACAATGAAAACAGTTCTTTTCCTACATGCAGATTGTAAATGTAAGTATTTCTTTAGCCCTTCAGTTACAAAGATTGTATACTGTGGTATCATTCTATTTTGCCAGGCCTAATTTTCGCACCTAAGATACAAATGACATTTTCAATGACAAATTATACCTGCTCCAAATATAATGAAACCACAGTATCTTGTTTATGGTGCCATATATTATAACATAAAATTAAACCTTTTAAGTGAATAACAGTTACTGATAGGGAATTCTATATCACATACACATCTGTTAAATGCCTTGAAGCAATGTTACAAATAAGTTTTTCTCTTTTATGTTTAGCTGCAGCAGCAGTATCAACAAACACCATGCAAGCCCGGGATAACCTACAACAGCAATTACAACAACAGCTTGGCCAATCACAGATCAGAACTACCACAGTCCTGCCATCTATTGGTCAGACTTTCCAACAGACACCTGCCAATCAAAATATGGCTCCACCTACTGGACAGCCCTTGCAGCCTATCATAACACAGCCTCAGAATAATGTACAGCAGTCTATACAGATACCACAACAACAACAGCAACAGAATCAACAGCAACAGCCGCAAACAAAGAAAGGACTGTCTCTTACTGTAAGATATTTTTTTAAGTGATTAGCTATTCTAAACATACCCAACTCTGTTGTTAGCTCACCTGAGCAGTTATGCTCATGGTGAGCTTTTAGGATCGCCCTGTGTCCGTCGTGCGGCGTGCGGCATCAACTTTTGCTTTAAACAACATCTCCTCTTAAACCCCTGGGCCAAAGTTGATGAAACTTGCCACGGATGTTCCTTGCATGAAGCTCTTCCAAAGTTGTTCAAAGAAATCAATTCCATGCAGAACTCTGGTTGCCATGGCAACCTAAAGGAAAACTTTAAAAATCTTCTTGTCTGAAACCACAAGGCCTAGAGCTTAGATATTTGGCATTTAGCACCCTCTAATGGAACTCTACAAAGATTGTTCAAATTATTTCCCTGGGGTCAAAATTGGCCCCAGGGGTCACTTCATTTTACATAGACTTATATAGGAAATCTTTAAAAATCTTCTTCTCACAAACTACAATGCGTACAGCTTAGATATTTGGTATGTAGCATTGTCTAGTGGATGTCTACCAAGTTTATTCAAATATGTCCCCAGGGCCAAAATTGGCCACGCCCCAGGGTTCTCTTAGTTTACATTGATTTATATAGGAAAACTAATAGGACTAGACCTTAGATATATGGTGTTGAGTATTGTGAAGAGACCCTTTACCAACATTGTTTAAATGTTGGCCCTGGGGTCAATATTGGCCCCAAATAATACAATTTCAATGACTTTACATCCACCATTGTGAACCTTTCCATTCTCAATTGAAAACTGAGAGTACTTATGTACTCAGAGAGAGCGATTTAGGGCCATCATGGCCCTCTTGTTAACAAAGATTATATTCAATTTTCTAGCAGTATCGTGAAAGAATATATGCAATCAGCCCGTTTCAGCTTAAATGACTTTAAGATGTTTAGAGTATTATCTTACAACTTGGGGGAAAATGTGAACTCGGCCATATCACAAGATGATAAAAGGTGCCATATGTTTCCTGTGATGCCTTTGTTTGGCAGTACTGATCATGCTGTTGACAATGAAATGTTTCAGATTGATAAATTTCTCATTATATTACAGAGAGAACAGATGTATGAAGCACAAGAGATGTTCAAGAATTCTAATAAAGTGACAAGACCAGAGAAAGCATTAATACTGGGCTTTATGGCTGGATCTAGAGGTATGGAACTCCTTGTTGAAACACCATGTTGGTATGAAATACACATAGTACTCTGGCTCTGCACTATTTTAAATTTAGTCGATAATGAAAATTACTCCAAACATCAGAGGAAAAGACTTGTCTGATAAACCACAAAAAGGCGACACCATTACTGCAAGTAAATGGTTCAGATATCAAGTAATCGTATTAAAATCATCTCCTTAAAACTGCTACACTATCAAGATCTCATGACTAGTCGCTTAAATGCGCTTTTATCAACAGCCTTACAAACAAATCAGACTGTCCTCAATGTGCAGCTGAGATCATCATTACATCCTATTGACAGTAAACCTTATACACCATGACTCTCTAGTATTTGATTATGTGACCACAGCGGAGGCTAAATGTTTAAAAACATGCTGATTATACTTACCAAATATTTTTTATGCCCCCGCCATGTAATGGCGGAAGGGCATATAGTGTTCACCCTGGCTGTGGGTGTGTTTGTTTGTTTGTTTGTGTGTGTGTGTGTCAGTGTGTCAGTGTGTGTGTATGTTCGAAAATCGTGTCCGCTCTGTAACTTTGTTATTTCTTAATGGATTTTAAAATAACTTGGTATAAATATTCACCATATCAAGACGGTGTGTCGCGTACAATACCCATGCCTGTAGGTCCAAGGTCAAGGTCACTGTTACTAAAAATAGAATTTTCTTGTCCGGGCTGTAACTTCCTTATGAATGGAGGGATTTCAAAATAACTTGGCACAAATGTTCACCATGACAAGGCGGTGTGTCGCGTACAAGACCCATGCCTGTAGGTCCAAGGTCAAGGTCACTGTTACTAAAAATAGAATTTTCTTGTCCGGGCTGTAACTTCCTTATGAATGCAGGGATTTCAAAATAACTTGGCACAAATGTTCACCATGACAAGGGGGTGTGTCGCGTACAAGACCCATGCCTGTAGGTCGAAGGTCAAGGTCACTGTTACTAAAAATAGAATTTTTTTGGAAAAATCTTGTCCGCTCTGTAACTTTGTTATTTCTTAATGGATTTTAAAATAACTTGGTGTAAATATTCACCATATCAAGACGGTGTGTCGCGTACAATACCCATGCCTGTAGGTCCAAGGTCAAGGTCACTGTTACTAAAAATAGAATTTTCTTGTCCGGGCTGTAACTTCCTTATGAATGGAGGGATTTCAAAATAACTTGGCACAAATGTTCACCATGATAAGGCAGTGTGTCGTGTACAACACCCGTGCCTAAAGGTCCAAGGTCAAGGTCACTGTTACTTAAAATAGAATTGTGTTATAAAAATCTTGTCTGCTCTGTTACTTTGTTTTGTCTTATTGGATTTTAAAATAACTTGATATAAATGTTCATTATATCAAGACGATGTGTTGTGTACAATACCCATGCCTGTAGGTCCAAGGTCAAGGTCACTGTTACAAAAAATATAAATTTCTTGTACTGGCTATAACTTTGTTATTAACAGAGTGATTTCAAAATAATTTGGCACAAATGTTCACTATGACAAGGCGTTGTGTTGAGTACAATTCCCATGCCTGTAGGTCCAAGGTCAAGGTCACTATTACTAAAACCAGACTTTTCTTGTCTGGGCTGTGAGTTTGTTATTACTTATTGGATTTTCAAATAACTTGGTATAAATGTTCACCATGACAAACATGCATAGCGGGGGCATCCGTGTCCTATGGACACATTTGTAGTTTAACAATATACATTATTCTTTCTGTGTTGTCTAATGCTATGTTATCCTCAAGAAAAGAAAGTCTCTTAACAAGTGAAAGAAAAATTTTTTTATTCTATTACAGAAAATCCTTGTCCGCAGCAAGGGAACATATTGAGTATTCGACTGAGTGAAGTGAAGGAAGTTATAACACTGCCAGATCAGAATCAGAAGCAGATGCTTGTTGACACTTTCTTCCAAATGAATTATACAACTGGTGAATGGAAACGAGTGAAAAAATACAGAGAAATTGAAGAGGGTTGAATACATTTATATACAGTTGTACGGTTGTGAAACAAGTAGTTTTACGTCAGCAGTTTCAATGCAAGCAAAAGCCTGCGAACAGATTATTATACAAAAGTGTGAAGATAACTCAGCTGGGCAGAGTTTCACCAAAGACCGCAGGAAAATACTGATTGCTTGCCTTACGAGATGGTGATGTGAAAAAGAGCTCCAAATGACTCAGCTACAGTGAAAATGGAAATATATGAAAGACATTTTGTTTAATAAATGTTAATTGTGACAATGTGTGGCTAATCCGCTCATTATTATGCCCCCCTTCGAAGAAGCGGGGGTATATTGCTTTGCACATGTCAGTCGGTCGGTCGGTATGTCGGTCGGTATGTCGGTCGGTCCGTAGACCACATCTTGTCCGATCAATAACTAGACAACGCTTTGTGATACAGTCCTTATATTTGGTGTGGAGGTTGGTCATGACCAGTAGAAGACCCCTATTGATTTTGGGGTCAGTAGGTCAAAGGTCAAGGTCACAGTGGCCTTGACCACAAAAACCTTGTCCGATCAATAACTAGACAATGCTTTGTGATACAGTCCTCATATTTGGTGTGGAGGTTGGTCATGACCAGTAGAAGACCCCTATTGATTTTGGGGTCAGTAGGTCAAAGGTCAAGGTCACAGTGGCTTTGACCACAAAAACCTTGTCCGATCAATAACTAGACAACGCTTTGTGATACAGTCCTCATATTTGGTGTGGAGGTTGGTCATGACCAGTAGAAGACCCCTATTGATTTTGGGGTCAGTAGGTCAAAGGTCAAGGTCACAGTGGCCTTGACCACAAAAACCTTGTCCGATCAATAACTAGACAACGCTTTGTGATACAGTCCTCATATTTGGTGTGGAGGTTGGTCATGACCAATAGAAGAACCCTATTGATTTTAGGATCAGTAGGTCAAAGGTCAAGGTCACAGTGGCCTTTGCATACAAAAACGTTGTCCGATCAATAACTAGACAACGCTTTGTGATACAGACCTCATATTTGGTGTGGAAGTTGGTCGTGACAAGTAGAAGACCCCTATTGGTTTTTGGGGTCAGTAGGTCAAAGGTCAAGGTCACGGTGGCCTTGACAACAAAAAACCTTGTTCGATCAATAACTAGACAACGTTTTTTTGTTTATTTGTATAATAAAATAAAATACTTCTCAGTGTAAAGTTGTGATTATTTTTCCCCATGACAATTTCAAGTAAAGATATATATTAATGATCCATAACATTAATTTTAAACTATTTCAATATATGCCGTGTCATAAATAGGCACTGATTATCACTCACTTGTGTTTATTAAATGCTTTGGTTTCGTATGGATGGTCACTAAAGCCTGCACATTACCGGAATTGACATAACACTAGAGCTACTATATCTCCGCCAATAGCGAATATTTGATTTAAATTACAATAAAATCCTTTGTGTTAGACTAGGTTAATCTACACGCGCTTATGTTTGTCGAGGTAAATGTAATCCTCTCATTGGATGACCTGGTTATTGATATATAGGAGTTCCACCGTCTTGTAAATTGCTTTCATGACTGGTACCCTTCATTGCTAAAGCTTACAAAAGTCTCTAAATTTCCAAAAATTTAAATTCAATGCTAATAGATATCACTTGCACGTCAGGGGGGGCATTTGTGTTTGACAAACACCTCTTGTTTTATTTTAACCTTAGTACCCAGATCAGTTGCAGAACAAAGATAAAAATGGTCTAGGGGAAGAGTGGTTCAGGCTTATATAAGATCTGGTCCTATATGTGATGGTATTTCACACTGTGATTTCGTCAGTCCACCGGTATGATGTAAAACTGGTTTCAGCTCATCATCTAGTCAAGTAGGATTGATTAAGTTGAAACAACATGCTGCACTGTTGGAATAAAAAACCCTTAACTACATATTTGTGGTATGGTCCTTTGTGATATGGTCAAACAGTGTAGATCCAGATCATCCTGCACATCTGTGTCTAATCAGGTTCAATTATTTCTGACCAAAGAGTGAAGTGCAGATCCTTATCAGATGGCACAAATGTGGCATCTGATCTGGATCTACAATGGTCGCACATGCAATAAAATACGTATGTATGGAGTAAAAGGACTCAGTTAAACAAACATGCTGAACTGGCTGAATTAAAAAAGTATTAACTCTGAACTATTATTACTTTTAGATAATGTAACTTATATTAGACTAATAAAAGTAGGAGTGTCAAGATATACCGATATACTGGTATATTGTGGTACGCTGCCGAACAATATTTATATCGCGATACAAAGTCATTGTACCAGTACAGCTGGAGATAGTATGACAGCTTAAAGAGCTAGTCTGTCATCTGACACTGTACATATAAAACTTATTTATAAAACTAGTTAAAAACCCATGTTGAGGGCATATTTTCCTCATTTCATAAGATTATCAACTGTGATATTGTTTAACACAGTCATATTAGGTAAAATAACCTGTTTAGTCATAAAATGCCTTGTGGTAAGAGATCAAATAGCACGTGCAAGCTAATATCAATTGAAACTTCTGGAGTTATCAACATGGCAGCATGTCAGAACTAACTTTATCACAAAGTTTGTATTCTTTCAACACATCCAGCTGACCAGTAGTTAGTTTAAAATAAGACTTCTGCTTTGACTGTGTGTTCACCATTCCATGCGGAGGCAAGCAGACTACTTCATGATACAACCGTTAATCAGTATTCGCCCAGGATATTTTGAAGGGTTGTCACTGGACATGTTTGGAATTTATCACAGAACATGTGTCCATTAACTTATTATATTGTTTTATATTTACATCTGTATACTTAAATATCTGTAATACTTAAATTCTTAAGATAGGACTTCAGAAAGGGTAGGGGTTTGGGCTTAAACAAGGAAACTTGCTAAAAAGGGCACTACTAGTAACAGTACTAAGTGATTCTCATATGTCTCTGCTGAACTTTGTTCTTGTTTGATGAAGATGAAATGTAGGTATTGTCATTCTTGGAAACTTTAAACAGTGAATCACAAAACTTTAAACAAAACTGAAAAATAGTTTTAACTAAATAAAGAGTTGTAGATTTTGATTAAGTAAGCCTCCACAATCAGCAACAGAAGGCAGATTGCACTTCATCTTAAGTTAACAAATTGTAAGTTAAATTTGAAAGGAAATGTTTATTGCAACACTGTTTAAAAGGATTCATTAGAAAGTTATAAAATAGAAAAGACTATCTGAGTTAACAAAAAGGTGAAATAGACATATCAGGAATAGCTGTCATCATTTTTACTGCTAACATGTTAACAGCATCTAATTTTAAGTTCATTAAATGCATCTTTACTAATTTACATGATAATCATTATCCTTTTGTGGAATTTGATTTATTGTTTGGCAAGAAAATAAAAGCTTTAAACCTTCCCATCAATTTAGTATCCAACCAATCACTGTTCAGTTCTGTACATTATGCTAATTAGGTAAAGGTTTATGGTTTATGACCAAGTTGCATAATCTTATCAGCAAGGCACAGGTCTTATCAGCAGGGGGTGTGATCTATGTCCTTTTGATGATCAGTTTGTATGATTGAAGATGTGCTAATTGAGGGTGATCATGTTGTTTTAAGCAACTGACTAGGGATTAAATATGCTAATAAATTGTCACAATGTTATTTTAAGAGACATCCATTATTGTTTATTTCATGTTGGCAACTTAAGTGTGCTCTGAAATTTTGAACTACAAACTTTAGCCCTAGGAAAGTTGAAAACACATTAAAAATATGGTTACGATGATTTAAGATTGATTTTTAAAAAGAAATTAGCTTAAATTCCAGAAATTCAGGACAAAAAAATATGAAATTCTGTTTTTTTTACTTCTACAGAACATTTCATAATTTTGTAACGTCCGTCCCCCTACCTTTAATTTAGAATATTTGAGTAAATTCACTCAACATAGTGTTATATTTCTATTTAGTAGTTTCAATATGTTAAAAGAGGTAAAATAAAGGTTTTTTTTGTGGAGAAAACAAGCAATATTTTGAAAAAATAAGTTTATATATTCAAAAGTCACTCCAAGTTACCAGAGAAAGTGTATTCCTTAGAGATTCTGCCAATACAGTCATGTCACACATCTTTAATGATATTTTTGAATCAGATTTGTAGGAAAAGGATCAGTCATTAAAAAAACAACAAAAGACTTTAAATTTCTACCAAAATATGATTAATTAATGAGCATGAAAGAACATGTATAAAAGGGGACGGACGTTACAGGGACGGACGTTACATTTTACTTTTAAATAAAGTGTTGTAATTTTTTACTGCTTTGACTAAGAGATGTTAACTTTTATTTTTCTAATATCTGCCATCTGAGAGCTTGAGAAGTGGGTATTTTTTAATTACTTTGATCATTTTTTAAAAAGATATTGAGGGGGGACGGACGTTACCATTTTTTAGGGACAAACCGATTCAACATACTGAAATTGTTGATAGCAAAATTCTATGCTCTGACCTATAAAAATCTAGTTATTTTCCCATTAAGTGAACATAATGAAATGTATGTAGCAGGAAATCAAGCTTTATATATTACTTTTAATGATATTTTGAAGGCCATAAAGTTCAAGGACATTTTTTTGGTGAAGCCATCTTACATGGCACTGTCGTTAGTGTTTCTTAAATTGTGAGTGAACTAGCTATCATAGAACTATGTATTATACATAAAAATAACCGCAACTAAATTGCCTAAAAGGAACAACAAAAGAAAACTCACTATATAATAGTAGAATAAAATTACAGATTGATGAAAACATGGCAATTTTTAGATGCTAACATCTTACATGCAAAAATGGGCCATTTTCGACACTTTGAAGTGCTCCCACAACATTTGTAGCGATACTAACTTCAAAAGGCAGAAAGTGCATCTGCAAAATGATGTTAGGTAACATATAAAGTGAAAATTATTAATGAAAGACACTTCTTTCAATAAAATCATGTCACTTACATGATTTTTAAAAAAATTGATCCATTTACTGTGCAGTAGGCAATATGAGTTGAAATGTGTTCTAACATCAAAGTATTGAAAGACATTTAGACATCATTCAAAACATTCTAGTAATGACATTCATGATTGACAATCACATTCATATTACACATGATATTTTACACACATGATATTACAAGTCAAAAACATAATTGATATTTTAACTATTATTATTTTTCATGTTGTGTGTTCATTGTGTGTTACATTAATTTATCATGATAATAGAACAGTAAAGTGGAATTAAAAGGTTTGAATTCAAAATTAATATGCACCCATACTTTTTGTCCATAAAGCAATAAATATCGTGGTACGTATCGCAATACAGTGTTAGCATATTGCAGTATATCCTGGTACACTTCAGGCGTATCGTGACACCCCTAAACAAAAGGTATCTTTAGTAGTATGTTACATAACATAACCATGTGGTCATTTTCAGCTGGTAGTATTTTGTTATCAAATTGCAACTGATACAAACTGAATTCATAACAGAAATCTTTTGACAGATTTGTTGTGGTAAAACAATTTTCTTAGCCTCTTACTCCATATATTCCTTGCGTGCAATATGTGCAACCAATGTAGATCCAGGCTTGCAGATCTGTGCCATTTTATCGGGTTCTACACTGGTCGCATCTTGGTCAGAAATAACCTAAAGAATCTTAAAGCAAACAGTGTAGAACCCGATCAGATGGCAATAATGTGCCGGTTCATCTGGATCTACACTGTTTCCATGGATAATAGCCATATCCCATGGAATAAAGGGTTAAAATTAATGGACCCATGCAAATGTCAGCATTATTTTTATTCCTTTTTACTGTTGCACACAACATCTGTAGAAGTTTAAAATAAATGTAATCTTATCTGCTCTTTACAGCCAACATAAAAAGCAATATCAATATATTCAACTATATGCCCATATCAAGCATTTAACATTGATTTTAGTCTTGGACATAAAACTCATCAGGTCCCAAGATCGTAGTACTGAAACTGGAGACCAGTCTCAGATCTCAAGCATCTGATTGGCTGATCAGATGTGCTGTCTGATCAAGAACTACAATGTTTGCTTTTAGAATTATAGGTAATCGTTTGACCAAGAAGCAAACAGTGTAAATCCGAATCAGATGGCATAGATGTGCCGGCTGATTTGGATTTACACTGTTTGCCCATGGAGTAAATGGTTAAGCAAACTGAAAACATTTTGATCCAAATGTGTGCTGTAACATTGAGAGAAGGGAATAACATTCTGTATAATTCTGTTAACATACATTTGGTTTACATAATAAAAGAACCATTACATAAAAAAAGTAGAGCTGTTAGCCTTGTCAGTCCTCGGTACCATGATACAATAGTTCTACTGTATACCATTGCTTTGCATAAATATTGTTGAGGACATTTGTAAAATTAGTACTTTTTATTTTTGTTTGTGATGTCCCGACTTCTTTGATCATGTTCAATCTTAAGAATGTCTTATAATTTTCTTAACCCTTTACTCCATCGATACACCTTCATTGCTTGGACAAACAGTGTTGATCCAGATCAGCCGGCACATCCATGCCATCTGACCAGGATCTGCACTGTTAGCTTTTAGATTTATTAGGTTATTCCTGGCCAGAAAGACAACAGTGCAGATTATGAACGTGCCAGCCTCTATGGATTTACACAGTTCACACATGTGTATATATGGAGTAAAGTGTTAGAATAGTGTTAATAAAAAATCATTAATTTATGTAATTGTAGAATTAAAGTATATTAGTGCAATAAATGGCAGCATTACAGTGAAAGCTGGGCAGATGGTTATCCTTTTCCAATTTATCCCTTTTGTTGTTCTGTTTCCATGGTAAAAATTAACCCCAATCTTGCTAACATAGTGGTATTTTCTAGAATTAAGGTCATGACCCACAAAAGCACATATTTGTGTTGACAATTGATCAGTGTAGACCCTTTTCAGGTCAGATAACTCATTGATTTTTTTAATCTACACTGTATATAATTCTTAAATATTTTTAATGCAATAAAATCTTTGCCTGTAAACATTTATATAGTAAAATCAATGCTTTTTAATCTGTTACGAAGTTAAAGGATGCACAAAAGATTTCATTAAAGTAGCATTTACAGTCAAATAAATATAGGACCACTGTTTTATGCTAAATGATCTGACATTTTATTTTGTATTTGTTTTGACAATTAGTTATTTATTTTGGAAAAGAATGTGTGAATAAAACATTTTTTGCAGACAGACGTTGTTTTTATTTGACCTAAGCCAGCAGCTAATAATAATGAACTATTGTGTTGGCCTTTTTCTGGCATCTGTCAACATTTGCTTCTTCTATTCTGAAACCACCAGACAGATTTTCTTCGAGTTGGCCTACATCATACCGATATTGATCTTGGGTTTAACTGTTTCCTAGCCATGGCGCTGCCAGTCAGTTTTCAATAAAAATTCACAGTAACATTCCTTGGTCACCAGGTGACGTGCTTATTAGAGTCTTGGTGGGGGGGGGGGCATCTTGTTTTCGTTCTTTCTCTCTGTCTGTCCTTCAAACTCAATAGCAGAAGTTTGGTATTACCCAGACATCAAACTTTATTTGATGGTTGGACTTACTGGGGGATGATTTGTATTGTTTTGGGGGTCACTGGGTCAAATGTCAAGATCACTGGGTCTTTAAGGTTAAATTCATATTTGCTCAAAGAACACAAGTAAAGAACACTTTCCTCAGTCTTCAAAATTCAAAGGCAGATTGGACTCTATCGTAGATGACCCATATTGTTTATGTATCACATTTGTCAAAGGTCAATGTCACGGGGTGTAAAGGTCAAAACAGATTGTGAATTATATCTTTTGTCTCAATGGGATGAAAAAAATTACTGAGTTGAGTAGATCATTGCCATTGTTTTTTGGAGTCAAAGTCACAGGGGCCTTAAGTTTCAACTCAAAGACACTTCAGGACTACTTGTGCTGATGAACCCTATTAGGTATTTTAGGGTAACTGGGTCAAAAGTAAATGTTTGTGAAGGTCGAATTGGTTTCTCCTTAATATTTCCAGAACCCTTCGGCCCAGAGTATTGAAACATCACAGGGCGATTGGGCTCCTTGAGTAAATAATAATTTATTGTAAAGGTCATTGGGACAAAGGTCAAGATCAAAGAGGCCATAAAGGCTAAACATTTCTGGCCAGTATCTCCAGAGCCTTTGACCCAGAGTCTTAATTAGACTCCTTTTGTAGGTGACCCCAGTTGTTTCGTCGGTTTACTAGTTATGGTCAAAGGTCAAGGTCACAAGGGCCATGAAGTAAAAATCCTTGTCCTTATCTTGAGAAACCTTCGACCTTCAGACTTCCTTAGATGATTAGTCTCAGTAAATATATGAACCTATATTATTGGGGTACACTGGGTCAATCGTCAAGGTCACATGTCCAAACTTACCATTAATAATTTTTCATATAATCCTGCAATGGGGGTGAAACGTGCGCCTTTTTACAAACGCATCTTTTAGTCACCTCAGTTACAATAAGATAATGTTAGTATTTCGACAGCTTTGGTCCACCAGAAAAACAAGAAACGTGATGGGTCCACTAAAATATTTAGTTAACGTCTCTGATGACAAGCCAGAGACCGACCACCATGAGAATACTCTGAGAGAGGACACTGTTTATGGTACCACCTAGCAGGAGCTAACCAGATGCCCCAGTCGGTGGGAGTGAGGAACTGGTCGGTGGTACTAGAAAGACCTCGGTCGTTGTTTCGAGAGAGAGATGCACCGGTCATCCTCAATATGACTTGGAACTGATCAAAAAGCGGGACGACGGCGGCGGGTAGCTACATAAAAGCGTGTGCTTCGTTGTCTAAAAATCGATCATATCATCCTGTTACTAACCGTGAGATTTTTTAAATAAAAATTTCACGTTTTCGCACTCTCTTAATGGGTCGCAAAAATTGCAAATGGCGAAAAGTGGCTAAAATTTCAAAAATGAATTGTGGGGGAAATACTTATTGCCACCTAGATTTTAGTAAAGACATGTATTTAGCTCAGGATGTAGTTAATGTTTGCAAGCTCAATTTAAAGTACATACTAAAACAAAAGAAAAACCGTTTGCATGAGAACTCTGAAATTCATGGACAATATACCAAGGCAACGCATACCTGAAATAAGTATAATGCTGGTCTACAATGTTCTCTTGAAAACCCTAACATTATTTTGACGCATTAATTGGCACTAAACATTGTAGACCAGCATATACTTATTTTGTTTTAGTACATGTGCTTGGTAATTAGAACATGAGTTACACTAAATTGAGCTTGCAAACATGAACTACATCCTTAGCTAAATACATTTTTTTACTAAAATCTAGGTTGCAATAAGTATTCTCCAAAAATTCATTTTGAAATTTTAGCCATTTTTCGCCATTTGCAATGTTTGCGACCTCTTAAATGAGAGCGGCGTAAAATGAATTTTGGATAAAAAAGCAAAATTCGAAATTATCCACGAATTTTTCTATCTCGGGTTCGTGTATTTTATCTTTGCAAGAGCGAAGAATGCATCTCAATAAATTGTTTTCCTATTTGCTGAAGATTTCTTAGAAGATCTGATTCTCTCACCAGTTAAGTCAGTATCCAATAAGAAAGGAATCGTTCGATAACATGCCACCATGACCACGTGGTTAAGAAGAAAGAGGTTTGTTTGTTTGTGTACATTGACGCGCTATAAATAGAATTTCGCTTACCCGCGGTGTTTTATCTATTGAAGTGGGATTATTTTTATAATGATTTTGCACTTACTGTGCAAATCTAGCTGTGTAAATAACGAAGTGAGACAGATAGACAATTTATTTTGCTGTAATCTGACGGCCTTTTCTATCAAAATTACCAGTGAATTGGATATTTCATGATTTTGTTTATATTTATGAAAAGCATGTGTGTATCGTGTAGGAGTTCATGACCTTTGTTACATGTCGGATTACACATGGGTAGGATTTAGGTATGCATCAAAATGAAGGTAAGAATTTAAGACCAAGTTGACTTATATGGTTTTATTGGGAATATTTTAAGTTCAGTTAACGACATATCATACATAATTATCATTTATTTAATTAACATGTGATTCTAATTACAATTATAATTGTATTTAAGTTCTTTGATATTTATGAGAATGAGGCCTAAAAGTACAACGTACGTATGATACATGTAGATTTTTTTATTCGATAACACATGACCACAGTGTACTCTCGAAAGTCCGACCCTACTTCCGATAGCGCTGACTATACACATAGCCATCACGAAGGAGCTGGTTAAAAAGCGGGTAAGAAACTGAATAAAGGGTAAGTTATTTAATTCTCGCTAGTTTTCGAAAAACTCGAATCTGGTAGTGTGACAAGATGGTACGGCTACTAGCCAATTGACAGTACGGCTACTAGCGTTTTCTTCTAAAAAATGCTACGGCTACTAGTCGTCGCCGAATCTTTCAGTGGTCTTAGAAATACGCATTAATGGCGGATTTATTTAATGAAATTATATGTATACAAGAGACCTTTGATGCGTAGCAATAAGGGTCGCTGTGGAAATCATTGGATATTTACTATACAAGTTACAATGGGATGCAATGGAAATAAACAAAGGCACTGAATTGTACACTATTAAATGGCTTGACAATCTCACAACCTTAATGAAAATTGCTTAAAGTTCTATTGACTACATCTTTTATTGACGCAAAACCTTGAAAGATGTCGTAACGCAAAAAATGTCTGATTGGTAAGAGGAAACCATGGGCTGAACATCGAAGTTGGATTTAAGACAATGTTTGCGCGACACTATAACTCATTGAGGTGAACATTTGTGTGAAGTTTTACAGAAATCCCTCCATTCATGTAGGAGAAATGGTCCGGACAAATCCGGACGGACGCACGCACGCACATACACCGAACCGCCAAAAGTGGCGACTAAGTCGAGCTAACAAAAATATGTTTTAGCCAATTTTTTAAAAGATTTGTATCAGATTGCAACCATTAGCAGACTTTTATTGCAAACCACTCAGAAGCCCAAATCACCATGTACAAAAGCACTACTTACAATCAACAAATCTCTTGCGTGCGTGCGTGCGTGCGTGCGTGCGTGCGGGCGGGCGGGCGGGCGGGCGGAATAGGCTATACGATCCTGGGGAAATGCGTTTGGGCTTCTAGAGTAAAGAGTTATCTTGCATCGTTGCAAATGGTGCGTAAAATGGAAATAATTATGCAACACAAATTTTTACCTACTCATTTCAATGTGGAGTAACTATATAGGTGTTTTGTCGTCGCTTTCAAGATTTGTTATCATTTCACCAGAAACCAAATATCAAATATGTACTTTCTATGCAGTATGTTTCAAAATGCGACTGTTCTGCTGAAAGAAAATAGTGAAGCAAATCTATTTTGTGCGTATATGGGCGGATTTTTTAAATATGATTTACGAAAATAGAGAAGTCCAAAGTATGTGTAACGGGGATTGCGGCATACTGCTACAGAGATAATAGGCGATGAAAATTATCAAAATATTTCATTTTTAGCCTATATTCAAACTATTTTAGAGATATTTAAAAATAATTTATAATATGACGTTAGAACAACAACAAAATTGATGAAAAAGATTATTTAGTCAACCCTAGTAGCCGGACTTAAAGACTGCTAGTAGCCGGACCATTTGTTTTTTTAGACTTTGCTAGTAGCCGTACCATCTTGTCACACTACCAGTGCAAATGAAAATTCGAGTTTTTCGATAACTAGCGGGTTGGGACAAGATTTAACTACATGAAGTGATACAGTAATGAATACACTTCACATAGTAAAACGAATTTCGGCCAAACAATGTAAATAAAGCTTTGAAATGGACGTTTGAAGTGACACGATTGACTTTTTTTTGTAAATTTTGGTGATCGATCGTATTTTTTCGAAGTATACGGTGTATCAAGTTCATTTTATAACTCGACGCACTCTATTTCTTGCTAGTCTAAGTATTTAAAGTAAAATAATTAAATAATTACTCTTTATTCAATTTCTTACCCGCTTTTTAACCAGCTCCTTCGTGATGGCTATGTGTATAGTCAGCGCTATCGGAAGTAGGGTCGGACTTTCGAGTGTACACTGTGATGACGCAATTCTAAAATATTTGAAATGTCTAATAAAATGAAGCTTACTTTATTTCAACTGAACGATGTACATGTAATAGAGGAGAAAATGTTGTCTCGACCGACAGCAATACAGTTCTTTTACCTGGAGTTTTATCGACGGTTACCGTGTCTTACCGTGTTCCTTCCTGGCGTCATTTATCATTCTTGAGGTCATAAACCGCTTAACGAGCGCAATCAGAGAAGTACTGTTATATTCAAAGCTCTAATTAATCACAACATACCCTTTGCAGCTTATTAATTAACTGTTGCAGTCTGTGATCGAAATGTGAGCAAACATTTTAAAAATATGCAGGTGTCGACCATCTTAAGCTCAGGGGCCATGTATGTTGATTTTATGGTCCTTAAAACCTCCACAAACCAACTTTTACCAGAGCATGTTTATTATCCGATCTTGGATTGGAGTGATCGCCTTCTAGGATTTCCGTATCAACTCAGTATTACTTGGTGCTGAAGAATTTATTTGTTATTTTGTATTCATTCCGCGCTTGTGAGGTGCATAAAGGTGCTTACGTGGTGCAATAGGCTAAGAGAAACCAAGAGAAACCCACAAAGAGAGTAGAGAGATCGTCCATCTGTCCATCCGTTCGTCATAAATCAATAAAATCATACAGAATTTCAATTATTTATTTATTTAAACGCTCAGCGGTTTCTTTCCAGGTTGGAATGAGTCCGAGCCTTGGTAACGTAATCGGAGACTTTTATTTGACTGTGGACCAGTTTGTTCATTCTTTTTCAGAAATAACTTAATAGCTAAATAGCGAACAGTGTAGTAGACTCTTTCTCCGTCGTTATCAGAAAATAAACGACTGTTGTAAACCAAAATCTAGAGGCCTCTGATTGGCTGCTGGATGACGTCACACTTGCTCTCTGTATCTATTTTAAAAATTCTCTCTCAAGCTGCTTATCAACAAGGCTTATTGCTCATCACAATAATTCATGATAAACCTTGACATGGATAAAGCATGATCGAGTAAATATGCACTTAGTATTTGTGATAAAGATACCTTTTAAATCAGCAACTGGAAGGTGTAAACAGCGCACTGAACAACATTATATGGCAAACATTGTGCAGAATTTGTGCAACTCGAAGGTTTAACATATCACAGTAATGTAGGCATTCCAAACATATGTATGGCAATAACTCAGTGACCAGGTTAAGTGGCATCAAATTGCTGTCAACAACCCAGTTGGGATAATGGTAAGCATACATCTGTAATATGACTCCAATGTCTTTGAACCTAACACTAGCTGGTGTTGTTATGTACTTGTAAACGTGGGGAATACCGCCTAATTTAAACCTCAAGGAAAGATAACTGAAATTCGCTAAGGATTCTCTGGCGGTTATAGCCGCCAGACAAAATTGGTTTACTACTGTCGTTGTCTGCTGAAAGTACAGACATGCGCAGTGAAACAGTCAAACAGTGTAGATCATAATTATAATATATTCAGGCACTGGTGGATGCGCAGAATGATCTGTGTTATACTGGTCCTAGGAGTTGAAATGTGCGTAGTCAGTTGTTTATGTCAGTCTAAAGTTTAATGAACCGTTAAGACCGGAAAGTGGTTTGAAACGAAACAGCAGCCGCAACTTGTTATTTTGAATGTGCCAGACAAAACAGAAGAAGATAGGTTTATTTTCAGTTTATTTGCTCGTTATCGTATTTCCTCAATCAAAAGATAAAATCGATTTGATGCACATAGTTTTCAACTTATGTCGGCGTAAATCACGTTTTAGTATTATCTGAACACATTTATCTCTCCCCTTTTTTAAATTGTCTGATTCAAATGGTTTGTGCACAATCCCGAGAGCACCCATACAACGTGATCGTTTTATCAGTCCGTCCGTTATAGACTACCTTGGTCCGAAAAATATCGTCGCAAGGAATTTCAGGCAAGCGAAATGGCCAAGTAGATTGTCTACAATGTGAAGCCTTGTAGTTCTCCTCCAAATGGTCTCTTTAGAGTTGGATTTTGCATTTCTCTTCGTTGCCTTGTTTCTGGTTTGTCCTCCGATGTCCAGTGTGTCAGGTATTCGTGCTCCATCACTGTCCACATTGTATCCATACAAGGTAAAGAACTGCAAAATAAGTCGATGCATCGGAAGTGCAACTTAGGATGAGAGTTTTACTAAAGACGAAAATGTGACATCAGGAGTTGCCATTGATGAGGAACACTCACCCTATCACATAATTTAAACGGCTAAGCTTATATCTCTTTAATATGATCTAATTTTGGATACCCAAACTGGTCTGGTCTGGTCTGGTCGGTGGCCTGACCCAGAATCAACCTGGTAGTTTGATCTGCTTTCCGCCATCCTTTATGTCTTAATTGATTGTCACCCTTCGTTATTCTTTACATTTTAAAGTTCTAAATATAAAAGAAGTCATCAGTCTTTAACAAAGACATTGAAGGCATTTGTCACACTAGATTGACCCCCTACATGTTAAGGGATTACCACACTCCTCCCAATCCTATTCATCGATAAAAAGAAAATTATCAAAATCTCAATAACGGAAAAATTGCCGTTAAATGAAACTTTGCACAAATATATGTTATTAATGTATTTTTATTTTGCAGATGGTAAGACTCGTTAGAACAGTAAAGAAAAATAGCGAGATCTAAAAATTCCCTCAACTTCTATTTACATAAATTCACAAAAACTAAACAACACAAAACATCATTTTAAATGCCCACATGAGTAATATGATAGTGACAACAATTTATTGTGTCCTGGTGACTTACATATGTAAACTTTACGAGAAATTAGTAAAAGTGTGTTTGACCTTCAATTTTCTGGTCGCTTCCTGGTCGCGTAAACGGATGACAATCACTGATTTCTCTTTAAGTAGTTGAACGTTTTTTACAAAGTACACAACATTTTCATGTCAGTAACATTACACTGCCGTGGGAATTTAAAATTATGTTTTGTATCGCATAGTTTTTGTGAATTTATGTAAATAGAATTTTAAGGAATTTTAAGGTCTAGCTTGTTTCCTTTACTATTCTAACGTGTCTTACTGTATGCAAAATCAAGATACATTAGTAACATTCATTTGTGCAAAATTTCACTGAACGGCATTTTGCCATTATTGAGATTTTGATATATTTCTTTTTATCGATGAACAGGATTGGGAGGAGTGTGGCGAGCCCTTAACATAAGCAATCTGATTTTATGGGTTTAATGGCAGTTTTCATAATGAAATACTTGTATTTTAATGGCATTTTACTTTTACGTAATACCAACATTTGATCAGAAACTTCGTACACACAATCGACAAACATTATTTTACATAAATATGATTATCTACAGATCACATGAGTTGTTTTCAATAGACTCATTATGTTTTTAGATTTAAGAGTTTGTGTGCGCAATCTTTCTGAGTAGAAGAAATAAATGTGTACATCAAACAAAATAAAATGCAATAAAATGTTTAGGATCGGAACGGCAATAAAAGCAACAACGGAAGGTTTTCATTAAAGTAATTAGTTCATGACAAACTTAATCAAGATTTTCTTTCGACGGAGAGTATTTAAGGAAACGTGAAATGTCGTTGAAATAATTATGCTGTAGTCATTTCTTATGTTTAGTTGTTCGGCAGTCATCGATCGGGCACTCGGAAAGATCAAGCTCGTCGGGTCTGTTGCATACAGTAAGAATTCGGTCCGTATTTAAATAGCGCAGTTTGTTATTAAAATAAAACTTTAAAAATAAACACAGGAGTCATCCCGTGAGCAAACATTTGACTCCGAATACCCAAACCATCCTCTGGGTTGTACATGTGTAAGAGAGCACTCGGCTACTTGGTGGACAGCTGTAAATTCTTGGGGTCCTGGTTGCTACTGTAACAGAATAAACCGTCAGGCGCCACCTGCAGTTACTGCAGACAGCAGCAGACAAGGTCGTTGCTCAGAAATGGTTTATGAGATTAGCAGAAGCTTCCAAATCCGTGAATGAGAAACAGGTGTTTGATGCTCATCAAGATCACGAAAGATAAACACGAGCAGTTGGTGGCTAGGTTTGTCGGTGCACTAGACATGTCGGTGCGCGCGCATGTCAGTAAACATGAGCATTTAGAATTATCTGAAATGCACGTGCATATCTGATATAATTAAGATAAAGTAAATAATTGGGATATTATATAATTGTGAAGTGACACTATGATGATTGGATTTATATTTCGTTTCATTTTGTTTATGTATCTTTTTCATAATCCCTGTATACAAATATTTAATCATTTATCGTTTAATACATGTGCGTTCGGATTGCTTGTCAATATCGATTTCTGTCTCTGAAATACCCTTTAGTAGGTGTTTTATTTTCGTTTTAATTTCAGTGTGGACTGTATGAGGTGAATGTTTTCTGTTCAACTTCTGAAGCTTAAAACTGTTTTTTTTTCATACATTTTTTTCGCAATTTCGAGAAAACACAAATATTTAAACAAACAAAAAGTTAGCAAATAATTATAAAAAATCTTTACTTTTTGCCAGCCAAAACACAGTAGTCAAGATGAACCTGAAAATCCATAATGTCCAGGCCTTGTTTATTCAGTCAATACATACATGCAGTATTGATTTCAAATACTGACCCAAGTTCTCAGGTTGTTAGATTTCAGCGGATATTAGAGTGAAAGAAAATACTGTGATACAATGAGCATAGAGCATTTAAATAAGTTTATGGCAAGTCTGTTTTCAAACATGTACATGACTTAGTACATGTGGGATAAATACTTTGAAGTAACTAAGTGAAAATTGAGTATAAGTTAGACATGTTTTGTAAAAAAGGACGGATAAATATTTTTATAACAACAAAAACATCAGAGGAAATAATTGGAACTTTTCCCTACCCAAATAGGCACCTGATTGGAATGTTGTTCCGTTGATTGGGAATTGTCCAACTAAAGTTTATCTTGGCTGAAAACAGTAGAAACTATTTCCCCGTTTTACTATTTGTTCGCTTCATTCTGTTTAGGAAATCGTTATCTTTTTTCAAGAAATTTCAGCTAGTCAAGTAGATATTTTAAGTATTTATGCTTATCGTTAATCTGTGTAACCAGTCTGGAATATGGTATTATTTCTGCCTTTTTATCCAAGTTGTAGCATTTTCACATGTCAACAATCCCATTGTCCTTGTGCAATTTTTATGCCCCCGTCCGTCCCCAAAATTTTGTGGTATCAACTTTTATATAACAACATTATAATAGAAATATAATTGCACATGTTTCAACATTCGTTTTATATTTTAGATGATTGAGAGGTGAAATATTCCACGATTGTCAAAGGAAGGGGAGTTATGCCGGCATTTCTTTCAGCCCGAAAACCATGACCTATGGACCAGCTTTAAAATGGAGATTTCCCTTCCAAGAAAGAATCGAATTAAAGAAGCCGGACTTTAAACTGCTGTTTATTTCTCTGTGTGTTACCGCTGCTGCGATTTTTCTGATCTCAATTTCATACTACAACACCGTATCATTTTCTTCAAAACTGCAATTCGTACATACCAATGGCCGTACGGAATTAAAGCGGGAACAACATGTGAGTGATCGCAGTAGACAGAAGTACGGAATAGGTGACGGGACATCCAATAAAGACGCCGTGCAAATTCAATATGGCGAAACTAAAGTTGTTGTGAATAACATAGTCTACAACAGGAATGGTGGAACGGAAAATAAAGCCAGTTTGACGTCAGAAGCACGATACACGGAAAGTGATGTAAAAGACGAACATCTAGGTAAACATGAGTATGAACGAAATAACGAAATAGATGACACACGACAGCGTTTTGTTAATAATGATTCGGAAGGTACTGGTAAAATTCACGAAATTAATAATACAGGAGAAGGTTATGACAGAAACGTGAAAGAAAAGTTTGATAATAAAGAAGAAACTCATAATTATGCTGAAGTGGAAGATGAAGGAGTAGGTAAAGGTAGTGACGAAAACTTTAACACAAATCCGAATAAAAATAATGATGTACAATATGATGAAAATAAAGGTGTAGATAAGTTCAACACGGAAACTGATAATGATGAAGATACAGAATATGAAGATTTTGTGGGGTACTATGAAGAAGGTGAAGATGAGGAGGAAGAGACATATGAGAACTTGGGTGTGAGTCAGTCTTCTGAAAGGGGCACTAATACCACATTGGTTAGCACTGTGGAAGGTCGTACCGAGGGTTTTCTGTGGAATGATACAAGACTCGATATACTACATATGGTAAGTAGGTTGATACGTTTTTGTTTTAACGCAAAAATCATTTGTTTTCTGTATTAAGCCAATATAATGCATGCTTTAAAACTTGATGTGAAATATTTTGTATAGTTTAGAGTTACCAAGTATTTCCTTTGACATTTGTAATTTACATGACATTTAGATTTTTCGCAAATTGAGACCACTAATGTCCTTGTGATACTTACGGCGGTACGAATAAATGTCATTAATGTATTGAAGCGTAAGAACATCGACGGATTTTATACAATTTTATGTGCCAGTGTTAGATTTGATTTCATGTCTGTTTTACAGATAAAACCAGAATTCGACAGAAAATTTCTCAATCCATGTTGGTACGAGCCCTTGATGACACCCAACCCATACGAAAACAATTCATACATTCCATTTTCTCCATCCGTGAAACGTGTGCTTGCCCGACTGACAGAACACTGGACAGATGAGTTTGATTTTCGGGAACACCCGAAGAGACTTCGGTGCCTTCCGTACTTCCTGCTGATTGGTCAACCGAAATGTGGCACTACAAGTTTGTTCTGGAAGATTGCCAAACATCCTGACATTGAAGCGCCACCTATCAAAGAACTTCATTGGTGGTCCAGAAGCAGACAAGGTACGTATTATGATAAAAGTTGCAAGAGCAACTGACGGTGGGGTTGGGCCTCCCTAGCTGAGTGGTTAAGCTGACAGTCACAGACCAACACGACTCTGGGTTTGAATTCTCCCAGAGTCGGAATTTTCGTTTGAGAAAGATGTCGAGCTAGCTCATGGAAGGTCGCTGATTCTACCCATGTTCCAGCCCTTGCTTGAAACAATGCCTCGAGGGCCACCTGGGGTCCACACTCGTAGGAGAAGAGGCTTTGCTTAAAAGCCAACTGGTAACAAGAGCATCTACCAGTAATGGTGAATAGTGAAGAGCAGTCGGCAATATATAGCAACAAAGCTGTGTATCTTAGTCCGAATGTTAAGACTGATACCCAGTTTCAGTTAAACCCTTCTGATCTGTTTATTGGAGATAGGAACTTGTGATCTGTCATTCATTTCTAATTTGCTTTGTGTGGTTCACTTTAAATTAATGATTTAAAAAAATGAGTGGAAGCTGACCATTGCAGATTACTATATAGCTTAAGTTTATTATACAGGTTTAAGACATTTATAGAGTCTATATTGCTCATATAGGTACTGATAATCAGTGCTCATATGCCTGCACATTTAAGCAGTAGAAATTTCACACGTGTTGAAATTTGTTATATAACTATTTGTATAGCAATTTGAGAGTGTGGTAAATTTGTATAGCAGATGAAAGTGATATGTATAAACCATATCATATTGTAAATTCATTTTATGTTCAGTGTTTATTTCTGCTATTTGTTTCATTATACTCCTTAATATTCGTACAGGTAGTGTGCAATGTCGCGACAGAATAATAGTATTCTGTTACACATTCACTTGAATAGAACCTTCACGGCGCATCAGCTCTGCACCCAGAGTACAAGATCCTGGTCGATAAAGTGACGAGCTTCAATGGAGTCCGCACACGCTACAATAATAAAAATTAATCATTGCACTTTTCAAACAAAATTGTTTTTATGGGTTATTGATCATATTATAAATATATGTAGTATGTCTTAGACTTTAGTCTAAGCCACAGGGCAGTAAGCAGAATGTCACGCTCCTTCCGTGAATATATTGAAATTTATAATAACGTATAATTTGATTACTTTATGACTGCATCGCTAAACAAAAACAACAACATAATTTAGCCTAACGTGTCTCCAAATCGATATTGCCCGCATGTACGACACTGCTGGAATAGGTCATCATTTGATGTGTCACTCAGTCACTTACTGAGAAGTATCGGACTACGATGTCCCGCTATCAGAAATGAAAATCAATGTTAAAAGAAAAGGAGATAATTTATATTCGCTTAGCAGGGAAAAGTTTCGTTCACATACCACGCTAGATTCGGATGGGGATATCCGGCCGTCCACCAACTTTTTGGATGCTAATTAGCGGAATTTGTTAGCCCAAAACTTTTTCCTTGGAACCGTATTTTCGCATCCGAAACTTGCACACGTGAAAAACACTTACATTCCAACACGAAATAAACCTGAAAATTCCTAGCATGAGTCTTTCAAAGAGATATTCACTTATTGGTTACAGGTCGCCGATTTGGTTATTCCAAACTCATTCCATTCGAAGACTATTTAGACATGTTTGATAGCGCAGCAGTTCACATAGAGCAAACACTTAGATCACATCGACATGATCAACCGGGGATGACACAAAAGATCACAGGTAGGCCATCGTCTCAGCTCACACTTGTGGTTGCAATTGAATACTCAGTTCACTGTCGAATTTTATTTGATTTCATTTTAGATTGTACATGTGTCAAATTCTTTTGGAAATATCGTCGATTTTTGCATCTGGTTAAAAAACGGAAATGAACATTTCATTATAACCATGGCCCGTCACAGCTTGACCAGTGTATTACCAACGTGTCCATCTACAAGTTGAACGATATCCGCCTTCGCTGGATCGAGTTTAAGAGCCAGTGCCTACCCCAGCTAACAAAATATCTGTTCTGTAGTTTGGCGATAGACCTTGCATTGGGAAGTCCCAGTCGAAAGAGTTGTTCTTGTTTAAGAAGAGAACAGTGTAGATCCTGATTAGACGGCGCGGATGTGCCGGCTGATCTGGATATACACTAGTAAAACAATGCAATAAAACCCGCATATATAGTGAAAAGGATTAACCAAACACACCTTTCTTTACAGGCGAAGCTAGTGTGTCTATGTTCTGGGACAACGCGGAGTGGATGAAATTTCCAGAAAACAGGGACCAAACAGAACCTTTGTATATAGTACCACATTATGTTCATCACATGATTCCGGATGTCAAGCTCATTGTCATGCTAAGGGACCCAGTAGAAAGGTCAGAAATGATATAGTTGTTAGTCTACAACAGGCATTACTGTTCATGTGCGTAGTGTTTTCTTTCATTTTCCCAAATTTGTGAAAAAACATGGACAATTTTATAATGAAATTACAAAGTTTTACACATCAGATTGTTTGTCCGTAGTGTTTAGAATGGCTCGAACTTACAGAATAAAAATTATTTTTCTTCACTTTAAACTTCTGCTGAGTTTGTATTAATCTGAATGCTAATAGGAAACACAAGAATTCCCAGGTTGCTACCATTTACGTGCTGACTATACCTACCCTATATCAGTGAAAATTATTGCAGCCAAAATTTATTTTAAAATGTTTGCTATGCCCCTACATGACAGTTGTTGAAAATGACTTGAAAACACAAAGTACATATTATTGCATTTGTTTTATTAGGTGTAAGTTTACAGTATTTTTTAATATTTATCATTATGTAGATATTTATCCTTGCACGAATATAAAGGAGTATTATCCAGTATCTGATATGAAATAGATTAAACATGTTTCATGGATATTATTTGAAAACAACAGTCATTAATCAAGATAGACATTTTACCAAATAAAATGTACCTGCCTACCTACCCGGCATTCACAGGCATACAGAGCTTGTGAAGAAATACAGAAGTTTATTATGCTGGTCTAGACATACTAGAAATGCTTATGTCCTTACCTTGACAGCATACTGTCTGTCGTGTTGTATATCTAACAGACGCTTGCGTTAGTTTCAGGTTTCACAAGTTGTGAATTTTACGTGTTCAACGCTTGCCTGACAATTGAAATTGGCATGCTCGGTCTTTGAACAGAGTTGAGCACAAGTATTTTTTGAGAAATAAAATTCGTTCGATTGCCAATATATTACACAATTTACGTTTTCGTGAAACAAAACCCATGAAAGGAAGTAAGCTGCGTAAACGGTGCTCCTTTAAAATGAAAACTATGTAAACGGTGCTCCTGTAAAATAAATAATAATGTGAAATCGCAAACTACCGCAAGCATCTTTAAACTCATACATTTCTTTGTTGTTTCAGATTGTTTTCCGATTACCTTTATTTCAACCCTACGAACAAGTCAGCAGACGACTTTCATTCAGCCGTCAAATCAGCCATTACTCTCTACAACAACTGCACCGCCAGTTTTAGTGTCCGTCGATGTATTTATGATACTAGTCTTGCCAATAAAGTCAGGGTAGGAATTCTTTGCATTTGTTTTTATACTTTCCGAACAATCTTTGTTAACGTCTTAAATTTTTTCAGTTTAGCTCATTAACATTACGTCCAATCAGTCTTCAAGAATATTGTACGAATCAATGTTTTCTTATGAGTGCTAGAGCTGGATTAAATTCAATGAAGATGTTTTAATGTCATTTAACCATTAAGATTTAGTAAAGATAAACTGGCATTTATACCTGACCAACTCAAACCATGTGGGTTTATATTTCTTATTATGGAAATATTTTCACTCATCTTGCACTTCGCTACAATGAAAGTCTTTCATAAGCATGTTTCCATTTTGCTTTTGAAAACAATCGTTCATGTGCGTAGCTACAACAAAATCCGCGCAAAAGCTACTGGACAGTGCACGTGCAGACACGTTTTACCACGAAGGCCTGCGAACAAGCATGCTGTCATTCGCCAAGTATCTATTTGGCAGTACTAGTTCCAACAGTCTTTCAAAAATCCGTGATATCACAATTTCTTTTCAAATTTTGTAAGAATTGAGAATATTTAGGACTGTTAATATCGAAACTGACTTGATATTTTATCACATTTATCAGGATATGAAAAACATTTAGGTTGTTTAAAGTAAGCGAGAAGCCTTCATACACTTTAAACCACTCAAATGATTTCCATACCCTGATGAAAGCGATAAAACATTATTCAATCCTTAATAATATTCATACTCTTATATTACATTCCAATTAAGATTTAAGAATCACTATGTGATAATCGGTGAGTTTTGTATATTACTGGACTTTTAACTGAAATTATGACACAGCCAGACTGATAATCTGTGTAAACTAGGTGAAAGAGCACCAGTCATTCTAATCCTGTTAGTGATATATTTCAGGTACGACTGCGTGTGGGCGTGTACAGCGTGTACCTGAAGGACTGGTTGACGTTATTTCCTCTTAACCAATTCTATATTCTCCGCCTTGAAGATTATTCCAAAAATTCTTTACAATATGTGAAACAGATTTACGAATTTCTGCACCTCAGTAAGTAATAATGCTAAATGAAAAAGAATAATAAATAATTTTTAACCAGGTTTTCCGAAGGAAAAATCCTGTTTATTAGATTGGGGTATGTCGGCGGGCGGGCGTGCCGTCGGGCGTAAACAATTTCTTCTGTGCGCAACTCCTCCTACATTTCTCAACGGATTTAAACTAAACTTTCGCAGAAGTAGTGTCATGAAGTGCCCTGGCGCATATTGTCGGGGACTAAAAGATTTGGTCATGTTTGACCTAATTATGGCCCTTTGTTTTTTTCACATATGTAATTCTTCCGTGCGCAACTCCTTCTACATTTCTCAAGGGATTTCAACGAAACTTTTACAGAACGATTTCCACCAAGTGCCCTGGCGCATATTTTCCGGGTTTTGCAATTTGATCAGTTTTGACAGAATAATGGGCCTTTGTTTTTTCCACATAATGTAATAAAAAAGAAATACTCTTCAGTGTGCAACTCGTACATTTCTCAAGTGATTTCGACCAAACTCTCACGAAAATATTGTTATCAAGTGCCCTTGGCCATATTATCTGGGTTTTGTGTTTGGATCAATTTTGCCTGAATTATGGCCAAGTGCTTTTTTATACATGTAATATATAGAACAAAACTTTTGTTTCTTTTTCACATTATGTATATCTACTGACTTTAAAAACACATTTGCGCTCGGCCATCAGTCTTGAAAATGAAAACCTGGTTTTGTGACAATTTCCTGTCACTTGTTTATTATGTGTTACGATGCCAAGTTTAATTTGTTCGTTGAAAACACTTGTTCCAGAACAATTATTGTATTATTTTATTTATTATTTGATTTCATAATGCAAGATTATATAATAAGCTTTCAATAATAATAATAATAATAATAATTGTAATAAACTTTTCTCTTTATTTTAAAGTTGAAAAACAAGCAAAAACACATAAAATCATAATTTCGTGAGGCATCACGATTAGACGGGAATATACTTGTAAATGACACATGGTTAAAACGTTTGCAACATATTTCAGGGGAGATAACAAAAGAGGAAGAAAATTTGATAACTGCATCAGATGTATCTAACACTCGGAAACCCGAAGACCAGAAGTTGGGCGGAATGCGACCGGAAACCAGGGAATTACTTCGTGAATTTTACGAACCGTATAATCAACAAGTTGCTCAAATTCTTCGGAATACAAAATTTTTGTGGAAAGACACTTGATTATTGTATATTTTGTTCAAATTTCCACGGATGACATTTTAAAAGTTTTTTAAAGTTTCTTTTTGTTGTTTTTTGTTTACTAAGAACAGGGTGATATTTTCATGTTTATTTCATTTCCAAAACTGTTACATTGTTATCATTGCTTAATTTGAAAATAACAAGTACACGTGTGTTGCCTATTAAAAAAATGAATGTCAGTTGTTTTTAATGAACATATGTTTTGATCACTTTTTTGTGAAACTGACCCAGATCTCAATGTAAAGGTCATTTTGGCGTAGTGATACAGACGTTTTTATATGTTCTCTTCATAGTTTACGTTCTTTTGACTCGTTTTCATCTCATGTCACGGTGTTTGAAACAACTTAACCACAGTGTCTAATCCAGTTTTAAGAAGGCAGCAAAAGTAAACAAACTTACCTTACTATTTCACCTTAAAACTAAAATTCAAACAATTTAATACAAAAAATGAATTAACGACGTTTTGGAAAATTCACGCATTGGGGTTTTGTACGCATATATAAAAACAAAGGCACATGCGGATTTCCAATCTAACAAGGTCAATAAGACATGGTTAAAAATCCTTTCAACATAAATCGTCAAAACTGCTTTTCATTTCCGTTTCTTGTCTTGGATAGAATCGAACTAGTGATACAGCATTCAAAACGATGTGTGATGTGAACAGCAAGTCATGTAATTTCAAAAGTATTCGAGATGAAGGTAATGAACCAAAGTATAATAAATGTGCAATCATAAATTTTTATAGACATTTTAAGAAAATAGGTGGCCAGATCGCTTGACAATACCTGCTGCTGTATTTTGAAGAATCAACTCTGGAATGCCCCATGTATGAATATACACAATTTGAATACAGGCTAGTTTTGACATAAAGTTGAATATAAAATCCAGAGTAAAATTTATGTACTTAAATAAAAAGGTTAGTATTTTAACAACCAAAACATGCATTTGGCAATTAATGTTAAAACAAAGATACTACAGTACAAACATGAAAATATTTCAAAAGCAACTGTATAAATATTTGTACAATGGACAACACATTAAAATGCCACATTCCTATACCTTTGAATAAACAATTTACAAGGTCGGATGCAGGCTTTCCAGAAATGGGATTCGTTTGGGACAGTTTTGGAGTAGTACCATAATGATTTTCAACTTTCTTGCAAACATTTCTGTGAAAATTAAATAAGGGGTTTGAGCAACCCCACTGAACTTTTCTGGATCCGCCCCTGAATTATTTTATACTGTGATTTGCTTTTATTAAATCGAGGCTTTCATGCAAGACTGTCCGAACTACTTCTTTACTTTACTTTACTTACCAAGTTTGGACAGTGTTCCGTGCAACTATCTACATGAGGAATATGCTTTATTAAGACTTTACCAATATGCCATCTTCCATCTTCATGTGCTGTATTATCATTTTTACAGTTTGTGGTTTCATGTGTTCATGTGATATGATTGAAACCTTATAAACTTATTTCAAGTACTTTCAACTTTAACTGAAACCACACATTTGCATTGTGGTAGGTAAATATGATCTGGTATGGATTTCATTCATATTAATAACAATAATTAGCAACTCATATAAGCGAGTTTCTCGTTATTAAATTTATTTGTTTTAATCCGTAATATTAATAATACGGATATAATCACTTACGTCAGGATACAAAATTGGCATTCGATTTTTCTCATCTTGATTCTCCTGAATTATGTTCATAGAACGCGGTCTCTAAGAGTGGGGTACGTGTTTTTTAATCGCCCTGTCAGTTCATCTCAAATCTTTGATCAGGAGAATTTTTTTTGCAACCTCTCAAAGGATTGAAACAAAACGTAACAAAAGTGTCCTCCTTTAAAAGCTAAGAGCTGCTTTAAATGAAGTAACATTTTAGGTTATTACACCCACATCCTTGCATAAAACTGATAAAGGGAGCTCAGACAAAAGATTAGGCAAATTTTCGCGTCCAAAACACACGACCCTACCTCGGTGTCACATCTATGCCTTAAAGGTTACATTGTGTGCGAAATACTTTGTCAATGGCATAACTGCAGAAAGAACCTAATCAAAACTTTTCACAAATGCTCACCTTAGTGGTTTTCAAGAACCTTGACCCAGCTATATAGTACGACCCTTTTAGTGCCTTATTGGCCATTTCCACTCTTGCGACCGCATTGTCTCAGTTTTTCGCACTTTTTGATAAATTCAATTTGTTTTCATTTGATACCATATGACGAATTAACTCGAGATGGTTTGTGTAATTTTTTTTTGAGAATTATTTTTGCAGTGTTTGAGATTTGAGATTGGTCTCCAATATCAAGTTTATGATCTTAGTCGGGTCTTGAGATGTAACAATGAAAAGCAATACTTTCGAGACTGTTCCCTCGAGAGCGAATGATGATGTCCTTGCTCGGGGTTTCCCTACAAAAAATGAAGTCATATGAGTGTACAAGATCGGCTGACTGTAAATTACGAACAGTTCCCTGTTTTTAGCCTCGCACTAAAAGTTCCTAAATCTTGTTACCCGAAGCATTAAAGTTGCTTATATTATAGTAATTAAAATATACCGATATAAATTCACATTAATTTGTTTTGTTGTTAGGTAATAAAATGATCTTAAACACATTATAGTCGACGCTCATAAAGCAGACATTGTTAACTGATTTTAATTATAAAATGTGAAAATGGTGATGGAAATTTAATGACACAATAAAGTATGCAGTAATGTTCATTAAGATTCAGATCGAGACATTATATTGAGATTTAATTTTCAACTCTTACTTATTCTGCTGAATTCAACAAAACATACAAAATGGCCGATTACTGGAAAGCCTATATAATTAATTTCAAGTGTAATAGTAAGGCAGAACGAAGTATGACTATTGACTACCCAATTCCATACTCTTCATAGGCTCCAACTTGGCAGCCGGGCACCATGAAATTGGCAGTCTGACAGCCTTACTGTGAATTTGGCAGTTTGACACCTTGCTATTGGCAATCTTGCAGCCTAGCACCGTCAAATTGGCAGTCTGGCAGCCTAGCAGCGTGATTTTGGCAGTCTAGAAGCCAGACACATTGAAATTGACAGTCTGGCATCCTCCATCGTGAGTTTGGCAGACTGGCATCTTTAAAAAAGCGTGAATTTTGCAGTCATACGGCCTTGCAGCGTAAAGTCTAAGGCTCATTAACGTGTCTCGATTTTATACTCGCGCGATTAAAACTTTTTTTTATAGGAAATATACATTGTAAAGTGTTAGACATATGATTTGTTAATCATCTATGCAAAAATTGACAAATCATTTTGACATCTAACACAAGCAAGGACAATTGTACTAACCTGTTTTCAGATGTTTAGACACGCATATATCTAAATGTGTATCATATCATGCCTGTATCATGTATACTTTGCACAGTTTTTAATACGCGTCAGTATGTATTTCGTTGTATTTCGTTGTTTTTTTCATATTTTTGAGTAAAAAGTGAAAAGGAAGAAAATTCAAAAGCAGACAAATTTCGAACGCTTTTTTGACAATGTTGTTTTACGTCCTTTTTTGGTGAACAGACAATTTTCTCTGATCATTTTAGCAATGTCTACATGTCTACATGCCATGTGACTGACAGTATGTTACCCTTAACAATTTTATTGGACTTAGAAACTTTTAACCGTAAAAAGTCGTATATCCTTGCCTAAACAAAATCGCTTAGTGCTCCTATGCCTTCATTCAGTTTTGTTGTAGACCAGTTTAAAAAACTTGTCATTTTTAAGTGAATGCTTTTTGCAAACTTTTCTCAAATTACATGAACTTAAGAGAACAGCATTAGAAAATAAAACAACTTAACGCGGTTGACCCAAAATTCTCTCTGTGTCCAAAGTCAGAGACATTTGACAGTCCTACCCCACCTGTATTCATCGTTTTGAGTTTTTGATAATAAGAAACAAATAAATAAGGGTTTTTTATGACGCTCTCGATTATCTAATTGTCCAGAGTAACAACCTGTTTTTTTCTAATTTTATGCAAGAGAGGTGTACAAACACTTTTTCATGCAACGATTTCGGAGGATTTATTTAACTCTTAACATTATTGCACCTTAGTTTATGATACAACTTATGATACAACTTTACCTTTTTCTATGAAATTGAAATTTCATGCTCTATCCGCTGTTTGTGAACCAAAGAACAAAGTGTTTAAAAACCAAATCATTGTGGTTACACTGTGCAGAGTAATGATGATTGTTTACGAAGTGCGGCAGCTAAATTGATAGTTTTTCTTAATTTATTCTCAAATGATAAACGTTATGTAAGAAATAAAAAAAGTCCGACGTTTTTATAAAAAATCAAGAGTATAACAAGCATAATGTAGGCAATATGGGTATGCACAAACAGAAAGTTGTTATTGAAATATTTTATGGGAATATTTTAGAAACCGAATGATGCAATTTCTTAATCAGATATATCATCATTTGCTCTCGAGTGAACAGTCAATCCTTTGGTGGAATAACAAGGAATGGGTTCGTCCGCTATTAAATGTTTCATTTGAAGTATTGACAGAAGTTCATGATATCACTCACCAACTCAAAGGTTAAATCTGACCGTGTATGTAAGGCACATTTCCAAACTTTATAAAATCATAAACAAACTAAGGTATGTTCTTAGTATAAAATGTTTGACTTAATTTATTATAAAATAGCAAATTCACCTACAAAACCAATTAACACACAATATTATGATAAGAATTATTGTTCCGAAATTTAAACTAAAATACATTTACTCACTTTTACGTGAGTAAATTAATTATTTCCTTATCTCATAATACGTAAAAAACACAAACAAAAACTAGGAATAGGTCGTTGTATTCAGCGGTAATATACATTAAAATTTTCAAATGCCTGTAAAGTCCAAGTTCAAGTTGCTCAAAAACTGTCCAAAGAGGTAGAAATCAGTGGGCCTGTAGTGTGCGAACCGTCCGAATGAAAAGCTGACATCCGTAGTTCTGGCTATTTAGCAGTCCAGAGGACGAACGGAAAACTTTCAACACATCTGGATAAAGCTTCGTCTAATAGTACCACTCGAACCTGAAACTATTGAATGGCCTTAAAATATCCATATATCTTACATGATAAATAAATATATTGTTTATGACTAAGAGCAACAGCAAAACTCGAAACACCTGAAACAAAAATAAACACTTTATTTACACCCATTTTTCAATTTATTCTCTGAAAGTTCTGTTAAACCTCGACAACCATCCAAAAATAATATTAACAACCTATAGGGCGGGTGGGCGGGTGCCGACATGTTTACCGCTGAATAGAAACGCCTCGAATGGTGTACACAGATAAAACCAACACTTAAATAGCCTAATCGCACGAGATACACGCACCTTTTCCCTCCACACTGACAATTACCGTCAAGTTCGTATTATTCGAAACGGAAATAATTTCATGTACTTCACGCTAATAAGTCTAAAACAAATCATCAATTTTACATTTACATATAATAATTAACAATAAACAATATGACGAGCCTAAATTTCAGATTTGACAATCCACATGTTCAGTTAAGGTTTAAATATGTTTCATAAAAATGTTTATATGACCTTCTTGACGACTGTGATTTAGTTTGCGTAATACGTGATTATGAAGCGATCGAGTCATTAGAGAACCGCAATAACTACCCATACCCAGCGCCCTAAAATATTTGCAGTGCGGAACTTCAGTGCGGCATATGATTGTCATTCAACACCCATAACTAATTTGAGTCATGTGAAAGCAATAAAACATAACTCGTGACTCGGTTATTTAAGCTTTTGCGGTTGAATATTCATTATATAACATGGCATTTTTATTAAAGCAGCTCATTCATTCTCGATGAAATGCGTTGGGTCAAATGACAGCGACCGAGATTCTCTCGCGATGGCCAATTTCTCTACAGCAAATGAATTTCTTCAGATTAAGTATTTCTATTGTTAAAATAAAAGCGCATTTCACCCCACTCACGAAATCACGTCAGAAGAACGATTTCAACAAGATCCAACTCTATCCCTGGCAACACTGTGCACGAAAACGTGTAAACTATAGAAAGAGGTAATATTTGGAATACACAGGATACCTGTTTTCATTTACGGGGTACTTTGTGTTTTATTCCATATATAATGATCCAGGAATAAGCGAGAGACAATAAAAAACATACCTGGAATCGAGAGATTTTGGTAGGGTAGAGAACGTGTTTTTGTCACGTATTTCACCCCACCCACCGATACCACTACTCGTAAAAATTAGTTGTTTACCTTGTGCTGTGTGAAGGCCGGCATTCGTTAAGCTATGTACCGACGGAAGCCAGAACTAATGTACCCATAGAATTTTTACCTACAGTTTATAATAAGAAAATACACCCTTGCTATCTCATTCAAAGTTGTTACCCCAAGAGTGAACGGCCTGCTTTATAAATGGTAAAAGTAAGTTATTTAAGGCATCGCCACACTCCTCCCAATTCTATTCATCGGTAAAATAAAAATCATCAAATCTCAGTAAATACAAAATGACATTCAATGAAACTTTGCACAAATGAAGGTTACTAATGTATCTTTATTTTGCATACAAAAAGACAACTTAGAAAAGTAAAGAAACAAAGCTAGACCTAAAAATTCATTGAAATCTATTTACATAAATTCACAAAAACTAGGCGATGCAGAACATAACTTTAAATTTCCTCGTGAGCGCAATGATACTGACAAGAAAATGTTGTGTACTTTGTGAAAAACGTTCAACTATTAAAAGAGAAATCAGTGATTGTCATCCGTTTACGCGACCAGGAAATTGAAGGTCAAACACACTTTTACTAATATCTCGTAAAGTTTACATAAGTAAATCATGAGGACACAATAAATTGTTGTCAGTGTCATATTACTCATGTGGGAATTTAAAATGATGTTTTGTGTTCTTTAGTTTTTGTGAATTTATGTAACTAGAAGTTGAGGGAATTTTTAGATCCTGCTATTTTTCTTTACTTTTCTAATATGTCTTACCATCTGTAAAATAAAGATACATTAATAACATACACTTGTGCAAAGTTTCATTTAACAGCATTTTGCCGTTCTTGAGATTTTAATAATTTTCTTTTTATCGATGAATAGAATTGGGAGGAGTGTGGAAGGCCCTTAAATTCGATGTTTTCCTTTATTGACAACACAAAAGTTACATAAACGGTAAAATGCTCAGCAGGAATTCTGTCACATTAAAGAAAAAAAGCTATGCAATTTTCCCATCGTACCGTATTTAATATAAATACTTTTCGCACTAAATCTTTCAGACTGACGAAAAGATCTGTCTTCATTCGGCAAAATAAAAAATCTTATGATGTTAACAAAAACAAATTATTTTGAAGGCAATTAAAAAATGGGCGAATAAAGAAACTGTCTATTAAATCACAAAATCCTAAAGCGTTTTTCGAAAAATTAAAAAAACAAATCAAGAAAGAAAACTTGAAAATAAAACGAAATAGTTCACAAAATACAATGGTTGGGTGTTGACTGTACGTGTCCTTGCAAATTTTCTCATAAACACAATTAATTTTGCAAAGTTTGCACATTTATGGTCCTCACTTAATATGTTGCAGTATGATTAAAATGATGAAAAGACGTTTTGTGATTTATTAATTCGAATATAATTTCCTGTTCAGCGATTGATCAATGCCATTCTTTCGCTTTTATTTGGAACATTAAGGTAATGTCTGCACAATGGAAAACACATACGAAGATTTTTACAAAATAAATGAAAAGATTTTCACAGCTACGGAAGATGTCACATGTCCTTGCGTAACCCCACATAACTTCTAAATATGCTGACATGACAGATTCAAGACATCTTTTAGTCTAAGTACAGATTGGGTTTACTGATTCAGATTAAGCAAGACCACCAACAATGAAGGCGGCAGAAAATTGTACTATTCACAATAATGAAGTATTTGTGGACTTAATAAACACCAACAAAGATAAATCTGAGGAAAATGGACAAGGAAATAGTGAAATCTCTGAAGATGATTCTGGTGAAGTGATTTTTGAACGAGAAGACAATGGGTTGTTGTACAATGTCAATGAAGTGCCGCCTCCTGGAATCATATTCTCTATTGCTTTGCAGGTAGGAGAGTCCTCACTTTACGGAAATGTCATAGTAAAACATTGCACGTTTTTTTAACAAAACCTTTTGCTTGCCAACAGCTATTGTATTGTGTGGTCATCAGACAGTTTTTAGTTTTTTGTCGCTCTTTATGTCTAAAAGAAGAAAGATTGCATAGGTAGCATAGAGTTCTGCTATCAATTCGTATTTTCCTAATGAATTAAATGAAACCAAGAGTTGTTAGTTTAAAATAATAATTTAAACATGATTATCTTACTAAATATCTAGTTTTTGTTATATAATGCACAAAATGTGTCGGGGAATGGTAGGGTTTGATAATGGGATGAGAGGCAAGTGCATGCACTGGGACGAAAGTGAAAGAGGATTTCAACGGGAAAATACGGCCTATCACTATTTTTATCAAGTTAAAATATGCCAATATATATATTCTCGTACCACGAACACATAACTACAACGTACGTACATTGAAAATCTGTCTGTGTGTCCGTGTGTCTGTCTACGTTTGTCTGCCTGCCTGTCTGATTTGATATTGTTTTAATTGTTTCAGAACATTCTGCTTGGCTTGGGGAGCGCTTTATCACAAGCATATGTGATTTGTGACGTCATATGTGCTTCGCCAGACCATCCAATCAGAGCGCAGCTCTTCTGCACCACGTTGTTCATGTCAGGAATATGTACAATTCTGCAATCTGCCATTGGTATAAGGTAAACACATATTTAACTTATAACTTTTTTGTTATAAAGATAGTGAGATAAAATGCACCCTTTTTAATTCTCCTTGAATTCCTGACAAACTCTGCATGAACAAGTTTGTGTCGTATACACACAAGTAATGCGGCATCACTTAAGGCGCTAAATGTCACAGGGTTTGGAGATGTTCGTGAAGTCTGCATCCTGGTAGCCAAAGACTAATTTCAATCGTGCTTCTATTTCAGATTACCCATATACCAAGGTGTGTGTTCTACGTTCTTGGTACCTTTGATGGCAATGAAAAGTGACGAGAGATGGAACTGCGAAAACACTTTTGTTAAAGGTTTGATTAATTCTTATTGAGCTCTTGAAATTGATTTTGGAACTTGCTAGCAAATGCATATAGAGCAGTAAAATAGCCCAGATTATTAAGGACCCGTCTTCCATAATCTGGCTATAAATAGAATTATTTTCCTTCTAAAACTGGGGCATTTCTCATTATGTGGAATCTCATTAAAATATGTGCAAAATCCCTCCCCCCCCCCCCACACACACACAAAGGAACTAATGTCAGTAGAGTTGGTGTTAATTTAAAAGTGTAATGCACGGGATAACATGTCAGTAACACAGAGCTAAACATTGTTGTAGTTTCAAACACTATTTTGTTGAACAGTACTTATGTAAATAATGAAGATATAAACATTATTGCAGTTTCGGATACAGTAATGCTAAATGGCACCAATGTCAGTAAGAGCTAAACATTGTTGTAGTTTCAGGTACTGAACGGTACCAGTGTCAGTAACGTAGATATAAACAATGTTGTAGTTTCAGGAACTTTTATGCTGAACGGTACCAATTAAGTTACACAGATATAAACATTGTTGTAGTTTCATGAACTGTAATGCTGAACAGTGCCAATGTCAGTAACACAGATATAAACATTGTTGTAGTTTCAGGAACTGTTTTGCTGAACGGTACCAATGTCAGTAACACAGATATAAAAATTGTTGTAGTTTTATGTGCCAATGTCAGTAACACAGATATAAACATTGTTGTAGTTTCAGGAACTGTTTTGCTGAACGGTACCTATTCAGTTTCACAGATATAAACATTGTTGTAGTTTCAGGAACTGTTATGCTGAACGGTACCAATGTCAGTAACACAGATATAAACATTGCTGTAGTGTCATGTGCCAATGTCAGTAACACAGATATAAACATTGTTGTAGTTTCAGGAACTGTTTTGCTGAACGGTACCAATTCAGTTACACAGAGCTAAACATTGTTGTAGTTTCAGGTGCCAATGTCAGTAACATAGATATAAACATTGTTGTAGTTTCAGGTGCCAATGTCAGTAACGTAGATATAAACATTGTTGTAGTTTCAGGAACTGTTTTGCTGTACGGTACCAATTCATATACACAGAGCTAAACATTGTTGTAGTTTCAGGTGCCAATGTCAGTAACACAGATATAAACATTGTTGTAGTTTCAGGAACTGTTTTGCTGAACGGTACCAATTCAGTTGCACAGAGCGAAACATTGTTGTAGTTTCAGGTGCCAATGTCAGTAACACAGATATAAACATTGTTGTAGTTTCAGGAACTGTTTTGCTGAACGGTACCAATGTCAGTAACACAGATATAAACATTATTGTAGTTTCAGGAACTGTTATGCTGAACGGTACCAATGTCAGTAACACAGATATAAAAATTGTTTTAGTTTCATGGAACCAATGTCAGTAACACAGATATAAAAATTTGTGAAGTTTCAGGTGCCAATGTCAGTAACACAGATATAAACATTGTTGTAGTTTCAGGTGCCAATGTCAGTAACACAGATGTAAACATTATTGTAGTTTCAGGAACTGTTTTGCTGAACAGTACCAATTCAGTTACACAGAGCTAAACATTGTTGTAGTTTCAGGTTCCAATGTCAGTAACACAGATATAAACATTGTTTTAGTTTCAGGAACTGTTATGCTGAACGGTACCAATGTCAGTACAACAGATATAAACATTGTTGTAGTTTCAGGAACTGTTATGCTGAACGGTACCAATGTCATTTAAACAAATATAAACATTGTTGTAGTTTCAGGAACTGTTATGCTGAACGGTACCAATGTCTGTAAAACAGATATAAACATTGTTTTAGTTTCAGGAACTGTTATGCTAAACGGTACCAATGTCAGTAAAACAGATATAAACATTGTTGTAGTTTCAGGAACTGTTATGCTGAACGGTACCAATGTCAGTAAAACAGATATAAACATTGTTGAAGTTTCAGGAACTGTTATGCTGAACGGTACCAATGTCAGTAAAACAGATATAAACAACCAGGACGTCGGTGAAGAGGAAATGTATATCAAGCTTCGTGAGGCAAGAACTTCATTAACTTGCTGATTCTACATATCTAGATATCAAAACTTCTGTGAAGGGTTGAATGAGACTACAATAAATTAATAGATTTTATATGTGTTCTGGTATTGTTAAACTCATGCGTTTTTATATGTTTTTTGAGTTTCTCTGCTTTGATTTAATGTGAAGTTTTCCTATTTGAGTTTTGAGTTTAAACATGTTGAATCTTAAACTGCTGAAAAAAAAACATAACAATCACAACAACAAAATATTTTATCTTTCTGATTCCCAGCGATTTTATTTAAGAAAAGAGAAAGAAACTTTGCTCTTCAGTTTTAAAGAAGAAGCGTTTGACGTTCATTTCGCCATTGACGCGGCATATGAAACGTTTGTTTCACCAAAACTAGCGTACAAGGAGTTATTCAGATATATTAAAATGAAACAAACAATATTAAAATTGTTTACGTAACTGAAAATTGCCATTTGCTATTGTTGTATGAGCAAACATGTTAATATCTTTGTTTTTTCCAGATGATGGGATGTTTAATGCTTGCTTCTTTGGTTGAAGTTATTGTTGGGCTGACAGGGCTTGTTGGGCTCCTGATGCGCTTTATTGGCCCGCTGACCATTTCTGTTGTCATTTCACTTATTGGACTGTCGCTGTACAAAATACCACTGTTTTACATGAGGACGCATTGGGGTGTGTCAGCTTTGTAAGTTGAATTTACTGTATTTGAAAATGTATCTATTGTTTCTACCATGGCAACAGTAATTTGATTGATTATGATAATAGTATTTAAGTCATGTCCGGCGCAGGTACATTTTGTTGCTATTTCCAGATATTTTCATTGTATAGAGAAGAAAGGCAATTCTTTTTGTGCGGTCGGGAATGAGGGTAAAACCACAGACCTTCCGAAAGCAAGAAAGTATTTGTTCACAGTGATATATGATCCCTCAAATAAGACACTTGATAAAGACAAAACAATGATTACTGGTGTGTTGTTATAAAGTGGTTTTCATGATTACAGGTGTGCTGTTGTAACAGTGGTTTTCATGATTGCAGGTGTGTTGTTGTAACAGTGGTTTTCATGATTACATGTGTGTTTTTGTAACAGTGGTTTTCATGTTATACATGGATTCTTACAGGTGTGTTGTTGTAACAGTGGTTTTCATGATTACAGGTGTGTTGTTGTAACAGTGGTTTTCATGTTATACATGGATTCTTACAGGTGTGTTGTTGTAACAGTGGTTTTCATGATTACAGGTGTGTTGTTGTAACAGTGGTTTTCATGTTATACATGGAACGCTTCCGGGTCCCTTGTCCTAAAAGGTGTGCTTCTCGGAAGAATAAACAGAGGACAGAGAACAAAGTCGCGGTGTTTCAAATGTTTCCTGTAAGATTTTTAATGTATATACGAAAGGTTGACGTCAATTCATGGAATGACGTCATAAAATTACCTGATGGCTGTGCTTATTATAAAATAATATGATAGTCGAAATGTGTAACAAAATCACCAGGGCCCAAGATCATAAAACTAAGTTTTGAGATCAGTCTCAAATCTCAAGGATCTGATTGGCTGAAATGGCGACTGGTAGCCATTTCAGCCAATCAGATGCTTGAGATTTGAGACTGATCTCCAGATTTAGTTTTATGATCTCCAGACCTGTTGGTCATATGAAGATGATAGATAATTGAATGTTTTTTTTCTAAATGTAGTAACAACTAAACTGTCAAAACCTAAGTCACCCCGCCCCGTTTTACGTGACGTGCTCCAGTGGACACTGGTATTTATTGGTTCAATAATATATTAATATAACTATAAAAATTAACTTCATTGCTTTTTCTTCGTTATGTTAATCGGGTAAATTTGGAATTTGCAACTTTTTGTCCAGTATTGTCATGCAATGGGGAAAAACATTAAGGAAGTGCTGGAAAAATTATTATAGTTAGATTTATTTAATTTTAGCAATCAGTTGTTCTATGTTAACATTAAATATATTCAGCCACTTTCTGATTGCATTGTTTAAGTATGCGCTTTGTATTTTCAGATATTATTGGCAATCATGATAACTTGGCTTGTGTGTTGTATATTGACTGTGTCCGGTGCGTTAACAGATGACCCCTCCCAGCTGTCTTTCCGCGCACGGACTGATGCACGATTGGGATTGATCTATAGAACGCCATGGTTTTATTTTCCATACCCAGGTACAATCCATCAGCAAATGTTATTGGTTTGTTTCATTTGTGTACTAGTTCAAATACACTTTCCTTATGTAAGCTATATTTAATTACTGTTAGTTTAGAACATTGGCCAATGCTTTTCAATAAAATTCGCAACTACAACAACATCAGCAACAACAATAACAATAACCGCTACAATAATAATAATAATAATAATAATAATAATAATAATAATAATAATAATAATAATAATAATAACGACGACGATGATGATGATGATGATAAAAAGGGCCTGTCGCCACGCTGAGAATTAGAGAAGGCACAAAAACACGCATTTTTAAATTTCTGGGGTGCATGACCCAAGGCCCCCTCCCACCCCCAGAAAATCTCCTCGAGAATTTCACCGCTCTGGATTCGTCCCTGATTGTTGTGCCGAAAAGTACTTATGATTAAATTTTAGGAGTAAAGTTGATCAAACTGTTGTTCGTTACGATGAATATATAATGACTTGAAACGTTCGATGTTTGTTCTCCATCAGGTGTAAATTATCGTGACCCGATTTCCATGTCGGGCATTTGGTTGTCTGTAACACTGGGCACAGCTCTTCTAAAGTTTTCAAGATATACAGCATCAAGTGTAGATTATTTTAAAAAGATCATTTTGTGTGGTGTGGTTCAGTCCATATTTTGTTAGAGGAACAAAGGGTTCTTAAAAATGAAACTGGGTCTATTCTCTTCTTTAACTCATTTCGACCATTGGCAGAGGTAACGTGTAATATTTTATATGGTTACAGTGTAAGCTTTCTCAGCATGATTTGTACTGTTCGTCATGTTGATCATATTAATCTCATGCTCCTTGAATGTTTTAGGTCAGTTTGGACCACCTCTTTTTAACCTGACGATTTTCGTCGGCTTCGTTTCGGCTGTTATTTCCTCCATCTTGGAATCAATTGGGGATTATTACGCTGCGGCACATATATCTCGTGCACCGCCTCCTCCAAGACACGCCGTCAACCGTGGTATTCTTCTGGAAGGGATAGGAAGCGTGATATCCGGTGCTCTGGGAGCCGGCCATGCTACAACTTCAGCCACAGCTAATGTTGCTCTTGTAGGGATAAGCAAGGTAATCTTAATCCAAACACTACATCCGACAGTTTTCTCTTTACGTATGGCATCAAATCACATTATTGTGATATCATTAACTTCGAGCAGAATCGAAATAACCTGTTAGGTTATTTTGGAATGGAATCTTAAAAAAAAGAGAGATATTAAAGCTTTTGGTTGCACTTTTACATATGAGCAAGGAATGATTCAATCCTTCTTTACCTTTTCAGACTGCAAGCAGATCGTGCCTGGTAGCCGCAGGAATAATGTGCTTAGTTTTCTCTGTGGTTGGGAAGTTTGGGGCCGTGTTATCGACACTGCCGGATCCAGCCATTGGAGGCGCCATGTTTATAACATTCGGAGTTCTCGGTTCTATAGGAATATTTACATTACGCTCTGTCGATCTCACATCTTCAAGAAACTTGGCAATATTTGGAATTTCTTTATACACGGGTCTTGTCATCCCGGAATGGTCGGAGAGGTACCCTGAGGCTATCAATACAGGTATTTTTAAAAATAATTTTCTTATTTTTGAACACGTATGTTTTAAAACTTTTTGAAACAGAAATGTTTAAATTCTTGTCATGTAATGTAGCATATAAACAATACTTGACATATATAATAATGTGTTGTCAAATTTAACTTGAGTACATAACGACTTATTTAGCTGCACATATAGACTTATGTAGCTGTACATATAGACTTATGTAGCTGTACATATAGACTTATTTAGCTGTACATAAAGACTTATGTAGCTGTTATGTGTGTTGTTATTTTTTTCAGGCAGCTTTACAACGGATGGTATACTAAGAGGGATTTTAGGAACACCAATGTTTCTAGGAGGTGTTGTTGCTGTGTTACTCGACAATACTGTTAAAGGTTCGTAAAAATGGCAGTTTTTAAAAGTCTGGTCTGTATAACAGCAGGTCGATATCAATAATTCTTTCAAAATCTGTCTAATCCAGATATGAAATAAAATGATGTGACACCAATTAACATTACACTTCAAAACTTATGAAATGGACAAACAGTTTTCACTCGTACTTAATCTGTATAATACACCATTCTTAAATCGATGTTTAATAACGTATTTTATCTGTATAATACACCATTATTAAATCGATGTTTAATAATAATAATCGATGTATAATAATCGATGTACTACTACTACTGCTACTGATACTGCTGCTGCTACTGCTGCTACTGCTACTGCTAATTATTATTATTATTATTATTAAACATAACATCGATTATTATTATTATTATTATTATTATTATTATTATTATTATTATTATTATAAGCAACTTTCAGTTATAAGTGGAAGGTTACCCGTAAAATAACAACAACATACAAATACGAAAAAAACAAAATGTTGGCAATATAACTACTACTACTACTACTACTACTACTACTACTACTACTAATTATTATTATTATTATTATTATTATTATTATTAAACATAACATCGATTATTATTATTATTATTATTATTATTATTATTATTATTATTATAAGCAACTTTCAGTTATAAGTGGAAGGTTACCCGTAAAATAACAACAACATACAAATACGAAAAATACAAAATGTTGGCAATATAACTCATTTAGTATTCCAAGATGTTATCATGTTGCAGGCAGCAAGAAAGAGCGAGGATTTATCACGAGAGACCACGAAACGCAGGAGACGTCATATACCGCAGTGTCCGAGTCGGAAACATATGATCTTCCACTATTTTCCAAGATTGCTGATAAGCTCCCATTTCTTCAAAAGCTGCCATTTGTTCAATATGTGAAATAATCAGTGAAAAGATTGAATGACAATTTGTGTAAACCCATGTTCACCAAATTTAATGGTGTTCTTAGATGCCGTTTTCAGACTGAAAATAAAAAATTGTCGTGAAACGTTTGTTTCGTTTTTTTTCTTAAGTGGTAAACGATTTTAGTACATGCAGCTACTAATATCTATAAATATGTGATTAGTTATCAGTAACATAGTCTGGTTCCCGACTTCCGAAATTAGTAAAAATGTGCTTACATATCAAGGGGCAGGCAAGTCAGACTTTCAGTAACCGATTTAAGTTGTTTACTGCCGAAGAATCCGAATGAATATTTTCAGATGTTTTTTAAACTGAGCTACCATCTCCTGAGTAGATAGAAAATGACAGTTCTGGAACACCCTGAGGGCATTTTTAACAATAGAACATACCAAGTAGGACAATAGCACACCAAAAACGGGACAATAGAACAGCTCGCGGACGGACAATAGGGGGATTAACACATCCTTTTTATATTTAACGACCGCGGATTAACAATAATTTAAATGGAATCATTTAAAATAATTTTATATTAAATTAAATAAAACTCATTTGAAAATGTATTATTATTATTATTATTATTATTATTATTATTATTATTATTATTATTATTATATATTTAGTAGATAAATGCGATAAAAGGATTCACATTTATTTGCAACAAAAACGCATTGAAGTGAGCTTTGAAAATACTCATTGAAGTGAGCTTTATTCACTCTTCTATCCTTTTAATTTATGAAATGGACTCTCCTTTATATCGATTTAATCCAGTTCATCTATTGTGCACAGGGGTGTTTTGCAGGAATTTATTAACTGAATCCTGAACTGTGTGTGTAGACCCAGAGCAGACGGCGCGGATCTACAATGCATAGCAATTAAACGGGGTGCAACTCGACGTTTTAAACCAGAAAACGACTCGTTTTAAGTATGATCATTTAAATGAAATAATTGAAAAAACGGTCTTCAGTTCTCGAACGAACGAACGCTGTAAGAAAACATGGCATACCAAACTGAAAGCTCGGAAGTTGCCGAAAGCAAAAAGAGGTGTATGATGGAATTTGCCTTGCACTTTAGTTACGCACAGGCTGTGATAGAGAATGCAAATAGTATCGCAACGCGTCGCTGCTATGGTTGCAAAATAGACCACCCATCTCAGCGAGAACATTCTTGCATTATGCTGAGCGCAGAAGAACGACTCGATTATTACGGTCACGAAGCCTTAGAATCCTTAGATGAGGAAGAGCTGCTGACTCAGTGGAAAGCGTCGATTCAATCTGTGTACAAAGACACTGTGAATAAACTTATGCAGACATTTTTGAACAAGGACTGGCGTGAAACTATGATGAAAACTGACTCTTGGAAACATAACATAATTTGGACGGCACGTCGTTTGATAAAACTGGAACACAGATTTTGTTGAAATATTATTAATTTGTCTCATTTGTATGCAATAAAATGTGTGTAATAATCAAGTTCTTTATTAATCCGTGCAATATTTAATACATTAAATCTTGAAATCAAACACTCATTGTTTTAAATTATTTACCCTTATTACAAAACAACAATAATTAGTTTATTTTCTTTATTGAAAACATATTTAACAGAGAAACAAATAGGCAATCATGTGTACAAATTTGCATTAGGATTGCATTCTGAGCACAAATGTGCAACATGGTCTCTGCGTTTATAGCATTGAATATTTAAAGACAGTTCCGGCACAATATTTCGTATGATTGTCACATTTGTTTGAAGTTGATTAAATTGTTGAAATGTCAGCACAAGTCCTTTCTTCGTTGGAACCACGCATGTTGCATCTTCTGGTAACCAATATTTTCGGATGTTGACGACAGGATAACCCTGATGTATCGACACATACCAATTTCCTCCCAAGTTAACACATAGTGAAGCTTGTTGATGATCATATTTATCAATGACCTCAGCAATCGACGAAAACTGCTCCACAAACTCCGCAAATCTTGTCAAAGGGAACGCTACACCTTTCTTGGTTGGATAAGGCTTTCCATCTTCAAAATGTAGCTCTCTTATATGAATGTATTTTTCACCACCCCATATGCTATCATATACGTAAAGTTTCTTTCCAATCTGCAGCATAAGTCGCGGGTTAAAGTGTTTCTTTTCTGAACTTTTTCTCTCGTCGGCATTTAACGTCGTCTTTTGAATTTGTTCGGTCGCCATTATGTTTAATTCGGCAATGTTGAAGGATTAAAAAGGAACTTTGTACTGAAACGTATTTATTTGAACAAAAGTTATATAGAGCAAGTCCAGACATGTCGTCGCGACTGGTGAGCGTTTGCTTTGTTTGAAAACAAAATGACACACTCATGATGCAATCTCTTTGTAAGCAATATAAACAGAAGTTCGTTTAATCACTTGTTTTATTTATGTGTCATGGAAACTCATTTTATTCCGAAATTTGATTGGACTACACCGATCGTCTTTTTATGTCGTCATTGCTCGTCATTCTCGCCATATTTTTGTATTTTACACCAGGATTTGGAAGAACATATCCTAAACAGCTACTCAAAAGTATCAACCACAACTCTTGATGCGGACTGCTTAGACTTAGATTGATGACTGACGTTAAGATCACGATATAGATAGCAACAATCTGTGTCCAGAACGTCACCAGATTTTTCGCCACTTTTTGCGCGCAAAAACATTGCTGTTCATTCACCGCTGTATTCAAACTTTGAGTAGACATACTGCAATGGCTCAAGCAATGCTAGATATGGACAAGACGCTTCCACGACCTTCTAATCAAGTAGGTGAAGTTAAATTCAAGGGAAAATGTAAAGTGGTAATGACTTTAAAGGATGATTATTCTGTGTTGGTAGTAAGACGTCGGGATAAATTATCGATATGTTTAAGTAAAGGTAGACGATTATCTGAAGACTTTCTCCAAGAGCTCTGCGAACTGAAAGAGTCTATTTTTCTCTGTTGTTCGGTGTTAAAAACCCAACATGGCAAATGAAAGCGTCGTGTTTAAAACGTGCTTTAGTTCACCACAATACTGCATGTATGAAGATCGTTTGGAGACATTCAAGTGTTGGCCGAATCAAATCACGCCGTCAAAATCTGAGCTGGCAGAGGCTGGAATGTATTATACTGGGGAAGGAGATATTGTGAAATGTTTTTGTTGTAATGTTCGCTTCTGCCAGTGGCTTAGCACGGACAATGCATGGTCCGAGCACATTAAGTGGTCACCACAGTGTTAATATTTAAAAATGGTTGGAAGGAGCCAATTTCCTCATCCACAGGACAATTTGACTTTAAATAAACGGAGTAATATTGGATCCGTGTCATTTAGCGGTGGCCTTCCTTGGAACGGTAACAAACACGCGCTCGGAACATGGAGACCTACTTAAGTAAACTGTTTTATGATCCCAAGAGAACAGGCTCATTTAGTGGACCCGAAAAATTGTATCATATTGTACGGCAAGAAGGAAAATACAAAATTGGATTGCACAAAATAAAAAGATGGTTACAGAAACAAGACGCTTACAGCTTACAGCGACCGGCAAAACATAAATTTAAAAGAAACAGAGTGATAGTGGGTGGACTGAATGATATGTGGGATGTTGATCTAGCATCGGTAGAAAATTTAAAAAAGAACAATGACAATGTAATTCATCTTTTAGTGGCCATTGATGTATTTTCAAGATATGCCTATGTGCAGCCGCTGTTAGATAAAAAGGCAGTCAGTGTTATGGGTGCTTTGAAAACTATTTTTGCAAACGGAGTTCATCCAAGGACTATACGAACCGATCCTGGTTCAGAATTTCGCAATCAATACGTGAAGAAGTTTTTGAAAACAAACAATGTCTACTATTTCAGCACAAAGAATTCCACAAAGGCAACTATGCTAAACGATTTATAAGAACTTTGCGAAATATGATGTTTATATATTTTCAAAGCAATAAGACATACCGATACATCGATGTACTACAAGATTTAGTATCCAATTACAATCACTCTCCTCATTCATCGCTGGGAAACATGGCGCCTGCCGATGTTGATGCAACAAATGAGTCTCGATTATGGGAACAACTGTATGTCGACACCGTGAAAATGGGACAGCAGAAACCTAAGATTGTCCAATCGAAACAAAATCGACCTAAATTCAGATTTAGATTGGGTGCTCTTGTGCGAATTTCGCATTTGAAGACCGTCTTCAGGAAAGATTACCAACAAAAATGGACATCTGAAATTTTTAAAGTAGCATCGAGACGCTATAAGCAAAACATACCGGTGTACTACCTGGTTGATTTTCACAATGAGCCGAAAGAAGGATCTTATTACAGCAGCGAACTTCAGAGAGTCGAAAAAGATCAAAACAGTCTATGGGAAATTGACCAGCTCATCAGAAAAAGGCGACATAAGGGAAAAACGCAGTGGCTCGTATCCTTTATTGGCTGGCCAGCCAAATTCAACGAATGGATTAATGCAGATGACATAAAACCAGCAGATGAGCAAACATGAGTCGGTACTGTGTGTTCAAAAGCACGGATAACAAAGACGTATTCTTAGATAACCAATCATATTCGTTTAAAGTTCAGATCACGTCTCCTTTAAATGAAAGTGGTCGATGGAAAATGGCGCTGCTAGAGTTCTGTTGTGATAACGATTTAAAAGATGAACAATTATACGTTTATTCTAGTATCTGTGCAGGAACTGTTGTTGGAGGAAATACAACCTCGCTTTTGCGCTGGATTCCATCTTTCTCAGACAAACCAGTTCAGTTTTATACACTGTGTTACATTCCGATAGTTATCAGAAACGTAAACACTATACAGTTTGATATAAGAGATAAAGACAATCGACCGGCTACATTTTTAAAGGGTCCTGCGACTTTGTCAGTTTTATTCCAAGAGCAATGAGTAGGAAAATGCTTTATGCACCCGACGTGAAAAAGTGGGAAAAATTTTACGATGACATGGTCAGTGGAAAATTGGATAGCCGACCAATCTCGTACAACACGCATGCCCGGGGTGGGGAATATCTCATACCGATAGAAAACCGAAGAAGCAGTCACGTGGTCCAAGATGACGACGTGAAAATAAAAATGGTATCTCCGGCACAAATGGCGCTAGAACAAGTTAAATCAGAAGTTAAGCGTGATGCGATACAAAAAGGAAATAAAAGAAAGAAAAATCACACGAAGAAACAAAGTGTTAAGAAACGTCACAGCGACAACATCGACGTGTTCAGCAAACAGTAATAATGTCTTATAGCAGCGATGAAACATTTACTGAGGGACAGCTAGAAGAACTCTCATTGTTTACTTTGCCACCAGTTCAAACAGGAGTTGAAAGAGTATATTGCGTTGAAAACAGACCTATAAGCCAACTGACGAGTCAAGATGCTGCCATTGAATTCTACATCTCGGGAAATGGAACAGATTACTTAGACCTGCGACGTAGTAAACTTTATGTTAAGCTAAAAATTGTGAACGCTGACGGAACTCCTTTAGAACATGTTGTAGATGTAGGGGTGTCAAACAACTTACTGCACACCCTGTGGAGTCAAATTGATGTGTCCCTAGGTGGAAAATTAATAACATCTTCAGACAACAAATACCCATACAAGGCATTGTTTAACGTATTCATGACGTACGGGGCAGACGCACAGAACTACCAGCTTCAGTCTCACTGCTTTTACAAAGACACGGCTGGATTTTTAGAATCTATGGACTTTAATGGCGGGAACTATGGATTTTATCAAAGATCGCGTCAGTTTGCTGAAAGCAAGTCGGTGGAACTAGAAGGGTTTCTGCACGAAGATGTGTTTGCAAATAATAACAGATTTATATTAAACGGAGTGGATGTCAACATAAAACTTTACAGAAACCGAGTTCCATTTTGTTTATTGCACGCCGACTCTTCTAAACAATTCCAAATCATACTGGAAGACGTTATATTCAAAGCATGCAAAGTTAAGATAAACATGGCTGTGCTGCTCGGTCATTCAAAAGCGCTGCAAAAGGTTACGGCGAAATATCCTTTGATCAGATCCGAAGTGAAATCTACATCGATACCAGCCGGTCAGATATCATTTGTTTGGGAAAACATGTTTCTAGGCAAGTGCCCTAGACGCATGATAATTGGTTTCGTGAATGCTGCTGCGTGTGTTGGAACATTAGACAGGAATCCGTTTAATTTTAAGTATTACAATCTGAATCAAATTGGCGTAACGCTTAACGGTGAGAACGTGCACGGACAGCCGCTTAAATTGCAAACTGGAGACGGCGTTCTATCTCTCTCCACCCTGTATGATGTCAGCGGGAAATGGCAGAAAGACGACGCCATACCATTCGCAATCGGTGACATACAAAAAGGATATGCTATGTATGCATTTAGCTTGCAACCATATGCCAGTGCACCATTCAGATCTCTGGAAAAGGCGGGGCATGTACAACTTCAAGCTTATTTCGGACAACCTTTAACAGAGTCGGTCACGGTCATTGCGTTCTGCGAATACGACTCGTGTTTTGAAATCAACGAAGCGAGAGACATAATTCAAAGCAACTGCGCTTAATATGGAGCAACAGTGGTGGACTTCAAAGGCATTGTTGCCTTTTAAAACACCGACAACGATTGTTGTCTGTGGACCAAGTCAGTCGGGCAAGAGCACATTTATTCATCGACTCCTTAGCGAAGCACCGGGTATGTTTGACCAGACAACAAAACAGATATTATACTGTTACCAAGAATGGCAACCTATCTATACAAATTTGGAAAAAAGCATTGACAATTTGACCATGCACAAAGGGATGCCGAGCAAGGAAAGTTTGGAAACATTGGCCAGAAGTAAAAACGAAATTTCTGTTATTGTGCTGGATGACATGCAAATGTCAGTCATGAATTCTGAAGACATGCAATATCTAGTAACTGTACTGGTGCATCACTATAACATGACTGCGATTATATTGCTTCAAAACTTGTTTCCGCGCGGTAAAGTTGCCAGGGACATTTCATTAAACGCTCATTATGTTGTGTTAATGGCAAATAAAAGATCGGTGTCACAGGTGAAAACATTTGCTCATCAGATTCAAGGAAATGCATCATCTATCATGTCGGCATTTCACAAAGCGACGAGTTTCTCTTATGGCTACCTGCTTGACGACGTGAAATGATGGCGGGAATCAAGGAAATAAAGACGCATACGGCTCTGTTAAAGTTCATTATTGCTTCAAACAAGTTGCAGAGAAAAGCTGTATTGAAAACGTTCGACGTTCGCAACTGCGAAGTATTTGCGCAATTATTTTCAACTTTCTAGATGGAACATTTAAAGTGCCGACAGAGCAAATGAAATTATTGGTTCGCTACAAAAACTCCATCAGACAAATTGCGGAAAAGAAAGTTAAAAGGGGACAAAAACTTCGTCAACTACAACAAATATCAGAAGTGCTTCCTCATATCTTGAAGGCGGCTTTAAAGTCTCTATCATGAGTACAGACGAACTAGTGTTGGTGACCAAGGATAAGTTTAAAATTCTATCGCGGCAACCCAGTCATGATTTCAAAGAACCTGTAACCGTTTCAAGTGTTGGCCTACAGACTGAACCACAGACACTGCCCGATGAGCAACCGGAAGTTGAAACACATATTTCAAAATGGATGCCGATTCAAAGAAAAACTATAATTCCCAGTACTAGACCTAAGAAAAAACTAAAGTGGAAACAATACTGACATTTTCTTGATCCCTTTGTGTAATTTAATCATTGTTTATTTGTTTTCAATGCATTTATGAAACCCGTTGTAAATTTGTACATTATGCTAGTTGTAAATAAATATCAAACTGTTTGAGGGTCTTCGTGTATTTTCTTAAGAGAATAATATAAAAAAGACAATATAAAAATTTATGACATTTTATTTAGATATATTGAACATTTAAACACTAACAACATTATCTTGTAAATATACAGGGATATGTGAATCTTCTTTTAAAGTTTCATTAATAAACTGCACTTTTCTATATCATCATCACACAGTGTTTATGTAACACATTATTTGCCAATTCATCGCTCTAGATAGTAATTGTCACGCCTGTGCTCAATGATCAAGATAATCACCTTGAACAATACAGAGTAATAACAACGGGTGAAAACATAAGAAATTTACAAAGTTTAACAATCATGTGCAACAGTTTTCAATAAATGGTACAATAATAGTGTCTTTCATAAAACATAAAATAAAATTTGTACACATTATACACATTGTCATGATGATCTGCACAAGTTTTCAATATATATGACACTTTCAGGACATGATAATAAATAAATAAATAAATAAATAAATAAATAAATAAATAAATAAAAAAAAGTATGATTTACACATATCATTTGCGAGCACTTTGAAGGGGCCGTTTGTCAGAAGCTCATCAGAAAGAATATGCATGCATTTAATTTAAATTGTGAAATATATTTCATTAGCACTACGCCAAAGAAGCTATAAATAATGTGTTTCAATTCATTGAAATTTAACAGTTTTGTTATTATTCCGTAAACACGGAGTAAAAATACATCTTCAAATACAAAATATTCTGGTAATAAATGAAAATTTACAATAATTTGACTTATTTAAGTTTAAAATGCCCGTATGCAAAGGTCGACACCTTGTCATCGAAAATGTAGCGCTTATCATCGAAAGGCGAAAGTCCAGTTTTCGAAGAATGAATTGTATAAACTTGATGCGAATGACTTCTGATTTGGGTCATGTGTGCGACTGAAGATTTTTCCCCAAACAAAGTCTCTTTATAGCGTTGATGAGTGAGAGATTTCTTAATGACACGCTTTTTTATCCCCTTTGCAGTTTTCTTCTCCCCATCTTCGGCCAAAATACTGTACATTTTTGGTTTTAGCCCTACAAACTCACGCACAATGTGTGAGTTGTGTTCGTCCTTAAAATACCCCAGTTTCTTTTTGTTTTTGACGCTATAAAGAGGATGTGTTTGAAGGTAATCCGAAAAGTCAAAAACGTCTGGGAATTTTGTGGTAAAATCCACATACAGATCGTGTGATTTAATAAAATAACACAAACTATCTGTATCGCTAAAACAGACTTCTACCTTGTCACCGTACACTGGCTTCATAACATCGTAATGAAAATGATACATGAGCCATTGTGAAATGTCAAGAATAGACACCCCGCAATACACTGGTCTATTCAGTTTTACTTTCGTTTTCAACATATGAATGGCCGCCAAATGTTCGTTGAAAATTTGGAAGGATTTGAATGCGGGGGAGGCTATGAGCTTATTCATTTTTCGTTCTTTTGAAGTGGAGATTAGCTCCACTCTTTGGTGCTTACGCACGTTTTCCAAAGTTATGCCGAAAATGGCGTTATTCGCCAATTTGAAAAAGTCCTTTTCGAAAGCGTTTTTAGCGTTCTTTCTCATTTCGGTGTTGAAGTCAATGTACTGTTTGATCCAGGGTTTCTGGGCAAAGGTCAGAACTCTGTTTATGCGTATAAGTTTCATCCCCAATTTAAGGTACAGAAGCAAATTTTTTCCGTGAAGGATGTAATTTGTCTTGTCCATTAAATTGGGGATGAGTTTTTGCGTGGATTTATACACAAAAGGTTTCCCAGACTCTTTAAACTTTTCGGGAAACAACGATTGATAAAGAGTCTTCGAATAGTCGGAAAGCATGGAATCATTCACTGTCAATCTTTCGGGGCATAAGGGGTAGGAGTTGTGGGCATCATGGATTTCAGGGGGATAGGCCAGGTCGACGTCGAGGATAAAGCCTGTCTCTGTGTAATTAGCTATTCGACTTATATCAAAGTGTTTAACCTGTTCCTCGGTTAACCATTGGAAATCGCCCACGGGCAGGGGCTCGGACATGGCATACCCGTACAGATTGTTAGCGTCGAGGTAGACAATGAAACTGTCTTCTTTTTCGGAGTCATAGTCGGGCATGTACTTGTTATTGGCTTGACAGTGACGAAGATTGATGGAGCTTATTCCGCCTCTCATCATATCTTCGCAAAAGTTATACATGGTGGGGTCCGTGAGAAGTTCCAATCGAACCCCAGTCATTTTCAAACAAGCTTGCCACGACATGGAAGGTAAAGTAATGAAATGTAGACAGTTGAGGCCGTAATTAGTAAAGCAAATCTCTCTGAAGGCATCAAAAACATCCGCCAACAGGAGCGTATCACACCTGAGGTAGAGATCATGATATTCCCCGAGAGTTTGCACATCAAAAGCCCGCCATATCTCCTGAGCATATTGATAGTCCTCTTCCGACACAGTTTCCTCTGTCAGAGAACTATAAAACGCTTCTTTAGGAGGCATGTTTTTCATGAGCATCTTCTCGGGGCCTGTCATGTACTCGTAACAAAAGACACCCTTGCGTAAAAGCAAGCTCGCCTTACCTTCTTCAGTGTGTTTGACCAGGTGCTTAAACCGTAACAGCCCTCCACTGTTGCTTAAATTTGTGACCAATGTATCCAAAGAAGCGTTCATAAACTGAACCGAGTCTAGGAACACGAGATTATTGACCGTGAATGAGATGTACTTCTCCATGTTGTTGGGAATGCAAGAGATGTTCTTTTCTTCAAATTGTCCTAACTCTCGGATGATGAAGTGGGAGTCATAGTTCTTTCCATTGTAAAATATGACTGGGACTGTTTTACATATTTTGTATTGCAGATTGCAATAGGAGTGGGCGGCACCGCGGAATCGCCCCGTTAGATGACAGTGATCACGCACACGGTCAGCACCTAACGGCTTTTCGCATATATGGCAGTAAGTGGCACCTCGGAAATCTTGTTGGGCTTGATCATCATAAATCATTTCAGCGGGTGTGCTCAGGATCTCTTCGATCTCCTCGCTTTCGGTCATGAGACACTCGATGAAATGCTTTATGACATCCGGACCACTGTAAACCACCGGAGGTTTACAGTAATCCTCCTATTCACTTACCACCATATAACAAAAACCGGAAGGCACGTGCCTGTGCGTGAGGGTTGATGCAGAAGTATTCGCATCAGAGTTTTCCATTGGCTCGAGAAAACACTCGAAATCTGCATAAATTCTAAATGGTTTTTTCAACTGATATTTAAATTGTTTGAAACACAAGATGTCGCTCTTTTCATCGGGCATTTCTATTTTTTGAGCTTCGTGTTTTTTACACTAAACAACATGTTCATTTAACAGAGACTGTGTACTAAAACGATGAAGACAATATGGACAGTAATATGCCTTTTCTTTATGATTGGTTAAATGACTGAGAAATCGGCTCAAGTTCTTTATCCAAACATAATGAGATTTGTCTCCATCCCGCAAGAGCAACAAGTCAATTTTCGTGGGATAATCAACATTTGAAATGCGTAATGGAAATACTGCACCTTCATCATATCCATACAGATTGATGGAGATGTCATTCTGCATTTCAAATGTTGATATTTGTTGAATCTGAACGGGATACGAGATCCCGGTCATATTCAACTCCCCTTCAAATTGCTCGTATTTAGAAACTCTGTGCGGGTTCGAGGCAAAGTTTTTCAACGCCGATAAGACTGTCCATAAAAAGCACTTGTTATCATCGTTTTGTACATTTATAATACAATGTTTCAAATGCAAAGCGGGAGGAGTCGGGACGTAGCTACGTCCCTGTAAAGGAACGTAGCGCGCAATATTGACATCCATTTTCAAAATTTCATCCAGAATCCATCCCGACCCCTCACGCACGAAAGCTTCGAAAGACTGGAATATTTTCTGGTGAGCTTCTGACAAATCAATTTCCGTATCATGAGGGAGAACAATTTGATTTTTAGATCTAAAATGCGGTGAAGAATAAATTCTTCTACCGTCTTTTTCTTTATAAAATTTCACTTGAACATTAAGATTGAATTTCACACCTCTTTTTATATTTAAATCATTCATAATAATTTCGATAATTTCGTTTTTAGTGCTCGCAAAAAATATAAGTAAATCATACTTATCTAAGTCATTTGGAAAAATGGTTACTCTCCGAAGACCATTATTTATGGCAAATTGTTCGGCCGTTCTGTGGTGTTGTTGCTCTTCTTCTTGTTCTGGTTGTTGTTGTTGTTGAGGTTGATCCTGTTGTTGTTGTTCTTCTTCTTCTTCTTCTTGCTGTTGTTGTTGTTCTTGTTCATGTTGCCGTTGTTGTTGCTGAATATCAATATGTTGTTGTATATGCGACGCCGTTTGGTTTTGATTTTGATTGTGTTGCTGTTGTTGATGTTGCTGATGTTGTTCATGCAGCAGATGTTGCTGCTGACGATAATGTTGAAGCTGTACCTGCTGATCAATGTGATGTTGCTGATTTTGTTCGTGCTGTTGTTGATGATTACGGTTAGTACATGTAGTTTTTTCGTGTCTTCTTAGGTTGGCTTTGAGCGTAAAGGTTTTGCCACATACATCACAAGTAAATTTCTGGTTGCCATGCACAGAAGAAAAATGTCTGTCCCGGCTCCATGCATTTGAAAACACCTTGTCACACATTTGACATTCCATTTTTCTTCTACAAAATAAATAAGAAAATTAAAGCTTAATTCTCTGTAATATCTGCAATTTCAAACTTATGCCAAGTGGGCACATTTTAACAAATGTCTCTATCATTGATTATATTGATATAAAGAATTAATCATTTCTGTTTGGAGTAGATGAAAATGATAAATATATAAATCAGAAATATTTGAAATAAAATACTATACATACCTTTAATATATTCGTGCACAAGTCTCTATAATATTAATTCCAAATTTTCTTTAACAAACACGACGTCTTTTCTCTTTTAAGTTAGTTATTTATAATAATTGCTGTTGTCTACACACGGATGTTTTCTGTAGCAATGTCCTTTAAGTTATAAGATTAGAGCATTTAACCCAGATCAAAAATGTTGTCATGACACTTAATCCTAGGTTTTCATTCGCTAAAGATGCTGAAAGGGCGTCGCTTTTTCGATAGTTTAGTGAAACAAGAAATATCTTTAAAAAAGATAAACGGCGTTGATGGAAAAGATTTATATATACATGTATATAAGAAAGAAAGAAATACAGAGAGGCAAAGCAGACACAGTTTAGTTATTTTATTTTATTTGTTATAGCTGTCGACGAACCCTCCCTGCCTTCTTAGTATGACTTAGAGATTAAGCGACCGAATCATGACAACTCATAAATTTATTGAAAGTGTCTTGTTGCAACAATTTCATACAGTGATAACAAGTCGATTAAAGATACTGAAGCAAAATATTCAGTTTCAATAAAATACCTCGTGTAGAGTGAGAATTCAAGATGAATAAATGTCCTTGAAATTTAATAAATATAAATAATAACAGCCTGTTACAAGAGCGAAATCTACCAACTTTTACGTATATTAACTTTAAAAAAAGTGTCCGTTCTGAGTATTGAACCCGGGGCCTCCGCTTGAGAGGCGGGAGTGTTAGCCACTACACTACAATAAACTTGTATTTCGTACTTGAAATTAACAATCAATATCAAAGGAACTAGAAAGGAACCAGTAAGAACTAGGTATATCTACACTTCTCTTTCGTTTTACACTGTGTATTGTATGCAAGTGTTTACCTGACACCCAAGAATATTCCATATAATATTGTATTTAAGCCATCAATATTGTTAGGACGGGAAGGGTTCATAATAATAGTATAAGAAATTCTATTAAAAGTCCAGGTCATTTATTTTTAGAATCCAGTAAATTCCTTGAAACAGGCTATACAAAACAGACTATAATATAGTTTATTTCAAAAATCAGTACCTGCATCTTTTCATTCGACATTTTTATCTTTTCTCTTCAACTATTTTCTAGAACAGGTTTTGAACTTTTCCGATCGAGATCTATTTCCAAACTGAGTTGTTTATATACAAAATTCGGCCTATTTATAGTACTAACACTGATGACGTCAAAAGCGAAAGTAGGATTTCGCGGAATCGTGCTACATGTACCATACAAAATGGCGGACGTTATAAAAAGAACCAAGATGCAGGCGAAATATGGATGAATTTCTAGTTCTATTAAGTTGCTAAGGATTAATAATGTTAACAGGAATGAAGCTAAGGTAATGGACTAATGAATTAATTTAACAACCTACGTTGTAAATAACGAACATTCGATTATTTTGAACATGCATTGGATGCTTACATTTAGGATAGTGTTACAGCCTAACACTACCCCCGCCTTTCAAGAATTGTCCCAATTCTTCATACACAAAATGGTAAGTTTTCAAAATAATCTAATAATATATATATACCTATAATTAACCTTAGCAACATAATATATTCAACATTAATTCAATTTACCTTCACAACATAATATATACAATATTAATTCAATTTACCATTCCTTATTATTAAAATGAACAAAGTTCTGTACTATAGTCTGTTATAATATTTAAATCTTACAGTTTTTTTTCTGTATGTCCCTTATTAAATAATACACAATTTTGACAACAATAATTGTTTATTCATATAATATATATGCATGTTGTCATAATATTATTAGAAATAAAGTATTGACAATATAATATTAACAATTAATAACTTTCAGTTACATAAACACATTAAATTTACAAAATAATGTTCTACACTATTAAGTATAAGAGTTTTAATTAAATGTTTCTACTTTTTAATTTTAGGTTAACATCCTTTTTAGTACATGTAGTCCTGGTTTCTTGGTAAATATATCATTTTTTCTTATATCAGTTTTCCTTAAATCTGTTCTTACATCAGTTTTCATTAAAATCAGTTTTCTTTCATCAGTTTTCATTTAAATAAGTTTTCTATTTCACAATATTTTAAATTTCTTTACTATTGTTCTCACTTCATATGCGAACCCATTTTCCTCAATTACTACCACGTTCTCTTTCTCTGCCACGAGCTTTCTTTTCCTATTTATCATTTTTTCAGCTTTTTCCTTTATTTCTTTCAGTTCCTTCATTTCCTCATCATCTCCTTCATTTTCCTTTAATAAATTTTTGATTTTATTTACTTCTTCCACTGTTTTCTTTCCCTCCTCCTTCTTTTCATAATTCTTCTTTGCCACTTTATCATTTTCTTTTCTTTTTACTTCTGATTTCTTATTCTCCTCTTTCTTTTCCTTCAAGTTCTTTCTTTCTTTCTCATTTTTACTCCCTTTCTTTGTTACTTCCATTTTCTTCTCCCCTCTCAATTTCTCCTCCTCCTTTCTCCTATCCTCTTCCTTGTTCTGCTCTTCTTCTTTCCTCTTGTCTTCCTTTTCCCTATCCTCCCCTTCTTTTCCTTTCTCCTCTTTCTTCTCCTCCTCTTTCCTCTTTTCCTCCTCCTCTTTATTCGCCTCTTTCCTATTTTCTTCTTCCTTCTTTTCTTGTTTCCTCTCCACTTTCCTTCTCTCCTCCTCTTTGCTTTTTTCCTCCTTTCTCCTTTCCTCCTCTTTCCTCTTTTTGTCCACTTGTTTTCTCTCCTCCTCTTTTCTCTTTTCCTCTTCTCGTCTCCTCTCCTCCTCATTCCTTTTTCCGTCCTCCTCTTCTCGTCTTCTCTCATCCTCTTTCCTCTTTTCCTCCTCTTTTTCTCTCTCCTCCTCCTTCCTCTTTTCCTCCTCTTTTCTCATCTCCTCCTCTTTCCTCTTTTCCTCCTCTTTTCTAATCTCCTCTTCTCTCCTCTTTTCCTCCTCTTGTTTTCTCTCCTCTTTTCTCCTCTCCTCTTCTTTCCTCTTTTCCTCCTCTTTTCTCCTCTCCTCCTCTTTCCTCTTTTCCTCCTCTTTTCTCATCTCCTCCTCTTTTCTCTTTTCCTCCTCTTTTCTCTTTTCCTCTTCTTTTCTCTGTTCCTCCTGCTGTCTCCTCTCCTCCTGTTTCCTCGTAACCTCCTTCTGTGTTCTCTCCTCCTCTTGTTTTCTCTCCTCCTCTTTTCTCTTTTGCTCTTCCCTTTTCCTTCCTTCTTTCTCCATCACATCAGTCTCGTATAATTTAATTTCATTTCTAAAGTTTTCTTCCTGAAATCTCTCAAAATCCGACATCTCAGTTTCCGTCTCGCTTTCTGATTCGCTCTCGTCACTGTTACTACTGCTGCTGCTGCTCAAATCTAAGTCACTCTCTATCCTTTTACTAGTTCCCCATACTTTTGTCTTCGTATTTTTCCTCCTACACATCTCCTCCTCCATATCTATGCACATATATTTCTCTGCTCTTATCAAAAATCTCTCCAAATCTTTCTCCGCCTCTTTCCCCTTTGCTCCTGTTGTCTGGTTAAACATATAATACTCATCTTTTCTTGCTCTGCAGTTGTGTGGATTGTCATTACGTCTGAATATTTTCTTGCATTTTGTGCATTTGTAGCTGATGCCACTGTGCTGTTCTCTTAAATGGGACATGCAAGGCTTCCTTGCCGGGAAGAACAGATCGTCGCACAGCTTGCACTTGAATCTCTAAAAAATGAAGAAAACCAACCTTGATTTAACTACTTTGGTAAGCATTATCTTTCCTAATAAAAAATTATTATTTTTTTTTTTTTATGACAGCAACAAAAAAACAAAACAAAACACAATGCAATAGACCTATTGTTTAATATTTACTCATTAAACCAATCTGGCTTAGCATTTCCTCTGTAAGGTTTAATCTTATTGTGATGTACAATTTTTGGTTTTCCATGGTGGCTAAGCTTTATTCTGTATAACACATCATTTACTTTATTTATCACTTTACATGGACCAACCCATGGTCTCTGAAATTTAGGACTAAGTCCTCTCTTTCTTATTGGATTATAATACCAAACAGCATCATTTTCTTTATAAATGTTGTATTTTATCTTAACATCATAGTTTGTTTTCATAACGTTCTTTGCAATGTTCATATTTTTCCTAGCAATATTGTATACATTATTTAGGGTTCTTTCTAAGTTTATCACAAACTGAGAGCTTGACTGATTATTATCTTTATCAATTTCAGGACTACCAAATATCATGTCAATTGGTAACCTAATTTCACGACCAATGTGTAACATAGAAGGTGTAAATCCTGTAGAAGCTTGAACTGAGGACCTGTAGGCCATCAAAACTAGATCAACATGTTCGTCCCAATCCTTCTGATTTGCGGATACAAAAGGTGACAACATATTTATTATTGTTGAATTTTGTTTTTCAATGAAACCATTTCCTTGAGGGTGAAAACTTGACGAACGTGTCTTTTCAATGCCTAAAAGAGTACACATTTCTAGAAATAACTTTGACTCAAAAGTTTTTCCTTGATCAGTATGGCAAATTAATGGACATCCCCACCGACTAATATATTTATTTACTAAAACTTGTGCAACAGTTGTCGCTTCAAGATTTTCAATACAATAGCATTCAGTCCATTTACTGAAAAGATCTCCTACAACCATTAAATATCTATTTCCCTTTTCAGTCTTTACAAAAGGACCCATGAAATCGATAGCTATTCTCTCATTCGGAGCACCTACACTATAAGTTTGAAGAGGGGCCTTAGGTTTTCTAAGGGTCCCTTTCCTACTGTTACAAATGTCACAAGTTTTGCACCAATTTTCAACATTACTTCGCAATGCGTACCAGTAATATCTATCTCTTACTTTCTGAAGGGTTTTCTTAATACCTAAATGTCCCGCACTCTTACTGTTGTGTAATTGTTGTAAAACAAATTCCCTTTTTGACTTTGGGATAACAAGTAATAACTTGAACGAAGTGTCTGAATCAGTTTCTACCCATTTCCTGTATAAGATATTGTTTTGTAGTACCATGGAGTCTAACCGTGCCCAATAATATTTTAATTCAGGACTTTCTTTAGATATTTCTTGCCAAGTGGGTTTTACTCCATTTAAAATCATGTCTTTTATCATTTTCAAAGTATCATCTTTATCTTGTAACTCTGATATGTTAAATTCCTCAACATTCCCTCTGTCAAGATTTAGACTTGTGTCATGGCTAGTACTTGGTATATTAGAACTTTGTACATTAATAGAACTTATCATAACATTATCTTTATATTCTGTTTGACAAGAACTCTCTACTTTTAATGTACTATTTTGAGAAAATTTTATGTCTTTGTCTGAGTGATTTTTAATAAGTGAAAGTAACACATTGAATATGTTATGGCCAAATGCTGTCAGCATGTTGACCCCCGTTATAACATCATTCTTTCTTTCACCAATATCTATTGACAACAATACTGATTGTATGCCTAAAATGAAATCAGAACACATTTTGACAAAGTACTCAAAATTTTGTCCTACAATTAACAGTATCATTCCAGTAAACACTGTCAAATGTACACCAAATAACTGTGTCATGAAGATAAATGCAAGGGAGATAAACATGTAAGAATACTCTGTATTAGGAGACACAGAGTTACTCCCCTTAGATGTGGAATTTTCAACATTTGCTGGCTTAAGTGTTTGTATACATGATACTTGAACTTTGGTTTCCACTCTTTCACAGTATTTGCAATTATCATCAATACAAGGACGCCTAGAAAGTGCATCTGCATTGGAGTGTAAGCGACCTGCTCTATGTTCAATAGTGAAATCATATGCACTAAGAAAAGTTAACCATCTTGCTAACTGACCTTCTACATTTTTGAAATTTAACAGCCACTTTAGACTAGAATGATCACTTCTTATGATTACATGTCTACCATAAATATAGTGATGGAAGTGTTTGAGAGCATTTACTATTGCTAACAATTCACGTCTGGTTACGCAATACCTGCGTTCAGTTTTTGTGAAGCATTTACTGTAATACCCAATTACTTTTTCCTTACCATCAACTTTTTGTGATAAGACTGCACCTTGACCAACTAATGAGGCATCAGTATCAATAATAAACTGATCATCTTCTGTTGGAAAGGCTAAAATGGGAGATTTTGTCAAAGCCTGTTTTATTGTTTGAAAAGCATTTTCACATTCTGTTGACCAAATGAATTTTCTACCATTTTCTGCTAATTCATGGATTGGTTTAGCAATAGTTGCAAACTGATAAACATAGTTTCTGTAATAACTAGCCAAGGAGATGAAACTTCTGGCTTCTTTAGCATTTCTAGGGGTTGGCCAGTCATGAATAGACTGAACTTTCTTAGGATCAGTACCTACACCATTCTCATTGATAACATGACCAAGAAAGGTTACTTCTTTTTGAAAAAGAACACACTTTTTAGGGTTTAGTTTTAGGTTAGCACCTTCTAGTCGTTTGAAAACTAACTCTAAATTTTCCAGTTGTTGTGAGAAAGTTTGAGAATGACAGATTATGTCATCTAAGTAAATAATTACAGTATTCCACAACATTCCATTGAAAACCATTTGCATTAAGCGGGTGAATGTTGCTGGAGCATTACAAAGTCCAAAGGCTAATCGTTTCCATTGCCATTGCTGGCCACCCGGAATTGAGAAAGCAGTTTTTGAACGATCTTTTTCATCAATATCAACTTGCCAATAACCAGACTTCATATCTAGGCATGACCACCATTTTGAACCAGATAACGCCTCAAGGCTGTCATCAATCCTTGGTAAAGGCTGTGAATCTTTAACAGTCACTTCATTTAAACCTCTATAATCACAACAAAACCTAAGAGAACCATCAGGTTTTATGACAGTAACCACTGGTGAATTCCATGGGCTCTGTTGACATTTTTCAATGATACCATCATTTTCCATTTTAACAATTTCCTGTTCCACCAATTTTCTTTTAGCTAAAGGAATTCTGTATGGATATTTTTTAACAGGTTTAGCATTGCCTGTATCAATGTTGTGTTTAACCAATGAAGAATGACCAATGTCATTAGAATCCCTACTGAAAACATTTTGATGTTTTATTAAAAAGTTTCTTAATACCTCAGTTTGATCAGGATCTAAATTTTCTGCTGATTTATAGAACATATCAGACAAATGGTCTGGCAACTTTTGGTTATTTTGAATTCCTGTGGTACTATTAACCGTTGTAGAACAAACATTTGTCTTATCTACCACAGTTACCGATTCTAATTTTGCGGTTGTGGTATCTTTAAATAATGTAATGGGTTTCTCGGTAAAGTTGGCTATTCGGACAGGGACCTTACCCGAGCTAGGATTAACAAGTACCTTTGCAACCATTAAACCAGTCTTTTCAACAAAATCATCATAACCTTCTACCACACAGCACTTGTCTTTGTCAATGTGGTCTAGCATTTTAGCTGGTACCACCACTTCAGTGTTTGGATCAATTACAACAGTTTCTAATATAGCCACTCTACAACAGTTAAATACAGTACTGTTTTTTATATAACATGGAATTTTGTCTCCCTTAACAGACATGTAATTTTTACTGATAATTAAATCACATTTGTTGGCCCTCATAAAATCTATACCTAAAATACCATCTTGTACTATGTCAGATATCAGCATTTCATGCTTAAATGTGTGACCCCCTAAATTAATATCCATAACGGCTTTACCCAGAAATGGCTTACTTTCCCCTGTAACAGTACAAAGCAATGTTGAAACCGGAAATATCTCAGGTTTTGTATCATTCAACCAATTTTCCATTATTTTATTGTTTACAATTGAAACATTAGCACCAGAATCACATAAGCATGAAACTAAATTTCCATTAATCAAAACATCACAAAAATATCCATTCTCAGTCCCAAGACTATTGAGTTGAACTGTGTCGGACCTTAATTGTGGCTTGGTCTGGTTGTGGTCCCCCAACTTGACCTGTTGTCGTTTCCCGACGCCCTATTATTTTGTTGTGAATTGTTTTGATGTTGATTTTTATGATCAGTTCTTCCTTGATTTGCCCTGTGTTGATTGTTTGTGTCATGATTTCTGTTGTAGCTGTTATTGCTGTTGTTGTTGTAATTATGAGATTTGTTATTGTGATCTCTGTTTCTGTCATTTGACCTATTATTCTGTCCTTTATGACCATTTGTGTTCTTGTATCCTGTTCTCTGAGTCTGATTATTCTGTATTGAATCTAACTTTTCTACTTTTTGTGTAAGAGACTCAATCTTTTCCATAACATTTTCCAATGTAAATGTTGGTTTTGAATGGTTGTTGTTTTTCTGCGTAAATGCATGTACTGGTTGAAATCTTTGTTTGTCAGCCAGTTTATGTGTTTCAAGACGGACAGCTATTGTCTCTGCCTCTGCTATCGATTTTGGACAGCATTCTCTAAGTCGCAAGCGAATGTCAGCATCATCTAGACTATCAATGAAACAGTCTAAGGCTAAAATTTCTATCAACTCTGAATTGGCATCTGGATATGCCTGTCTTGTAAGCTTTTTGACCTGTTGAGCTAATTCTGAAATGGACTGATCTTTCTTCCTTGAAAGAGATTTTAATTGAGACCTAAATATTTCAGCTTTGTTCTTAGTTCCAAATCTAGCTTTAAGTAAATCTACTAAGCTTGAGAAATCTCTTTTCTGTGTTTCAGTCAGTTCACTTAACAGTGACCTAGCATTTCCTGACAAACTACTGGCTAAGTACAGTGACTTAGCAGTGTAATGCCAATTATTTATTTCTGCAATTAGATTGAATTGAGTTAAATACTCACTTATGTCTGTTGTTCCATCATATGCTTGTGGCTTCATCTTTAAATTAAAAGATGAATGTGTGTGGAAGTCATCAGTCACATTTTGATTTGTGTTAACATTACTGTTTGTTATCATATTTGGCCAGGAAGAATTCTGTCTTGGCAAATTTTGTGTATGATTGTCACTGAGTTGACCCCTATAATCATTTCCCCTAAAGTTAAAAACAACTTCTGGATCTGGATTTCTAATCTCTGAAATCCGGGAACGGATATTATGTATGTCTGACTCAAAAGATTCCATTCTTTGTTGCATCTTATCATGGAAATTTTTCAAAGTACTGGATAAAGAACTCATTTCTTTGGAAATAGTAGATAATGTACAATCTACAGGCAAACTATCAGGTACCATAAAATCATTGCTAATATTATCAGAATTTCTATTTTCCATATTTGAATAACTATGGTCTTCCATATTTCAGGTTTCTATATGTAGATCTATTAACAATTAGCAATTACCCATTCACTTTTCTATTTTCAGATAGAGTCTAGATAAAGTACTTGGATCTTGGAGACAGAACAACTTTTTGAAATTAATTGTTTACACTATTTCAATAAATTGTATTAAACAATATCTCTGTCTTGCTTAATTAAATCTATTATGTGAAAATTCTTAATCCCTGCTAAACAAGGCTCTCCTTGAATTTTCACACTAAAAATTGTATAAAAAAATATGTCTCTTAATAAAAATGTAAATCTATATAAAATATCTATATCAATATCAATTCTTTACTATTATCATCAGTTCTGACACCATTTTGTTAGGACGGGAAGGGTTCATAATAATAGTATAAGAAATTCTATTAAAAGTCCAGGTCATTTATTTTTAGAATCCAGTAAATTCCTTGAAACAGGCTATACAAAACAGACTATAATATAGTTTATTTCAAAAATCAGTACCTGCATCTTTTCATTCGACATTTTTATCTTTTCTCTTCAACTATTTTCTAGAACAGGTTTTGAACTTTTCCGATCGAGATCTATTTCCAAACTGAGTTGTTTATATACAAAATTCGGCCTATTTATAGTACTAACACTGATGACGTCAAAAGCGAAAGTAGGATTTCGCGGAATCGTGCTACATGTACCATACAAAATGGCGGACGTTATAAAAAGAACCAAGATGCAGGCGAAATATGGATGAATTTCTAGTTCTATTAAGTTGCTAAGGATTAATAATGTTAACAGGAATGAAGCTAAGGTAATGGACTAATGAATTAATTTAACAACCTACGTTGTAAATAACGAACATTCGATTATTTTGAACATGCATTGGATGCTTACATTTAGGATAGTGTTACAGCCTAACAATATTGACTTAACTGGTTACCTAAATCGTAAATATGTTTTTCCTCCAATACAACACCCACTAACAACCAATCGAATTAATCTATTTGATTTTTCCGCTGCATAATAATAAAAATCCCACTAGATACCTCTCCACCCTGCTAGATGCCTCTATGGTGTAAATAGCTACCAATCGAAATAGTTTATTTCATTTTCCCTCTGCATAATAAGAGAATACGAGTATTATTTACAACATTTCATTGGTCGAAAAACAAGGTCAAAAGTGAGCTTAGACAGCTAACGCCGAAAAATGACAAGTACATAAACACTTATCCTGTTTACACATAAATGTGATACACTTAATTAGACTTACCACCTACTTCACTGAAATTAAAGATACCAGACAGGATTAACTATTACTTAATTATTGCGTAAATCCACTTAACAAACACTTCACTAGGATTGATCATACCGGACAGGATTAATAATTACTTAATTATTGCGTCAGTCCACTCTGAAAAACGTTTAGCTCTCGCATACACATACTTGTGATACACTTAATCACACCTACTTGACAGGGATTATGACACCAAGGACAAATGCACACTACTTGAAAATGAAACTTGTGTAATGGAATCACAGAAAAGATAAGCTGATTCGAATGTTTGAATGATAAAATTTGTTTCATTGTATGTTCAAGAATTCGTATGAATAGTTTTTGCGAAAGTTGTTATTTATGTACAGGATTACACCCCAACCACATTTCACTGCGAGGATTAAAGGCACAAAATTGCGGCCTCTTAAATATTTGAATAACACACTGATTCTTCAAGCGTCAGACGCAAATATTTATTATTAATACTAAACATGTTAAATATATGATTAACGTAGTGAAAACGAATCTTCTATTCTTAAAGTCAAAAATATTTATTAATTCTAATTAAATTTTAATAGTTTTTGCATCGACAAAACTGAGTTGTGAATAAAAACTTTTGCATTTAAGAAAAAGTGAATTTCGAATATAGTTTCAGAATGATTATTAGGACTAGTTGATAATTTATTAAGAATAAGAAACAAGAATGCACTATTTGATGATAAGTGTTAATACTAAGAAAACTCATAAATTTTTGTGATACTTTTAGAATAAAATCTTTACATTTTTAGAAGGTGGTGTATCTAGTACACACATCCGTTATTTAAAACTGGATTAAATCGTTAATAAGAAGAAACAATTTCATAAATTTAACGGGTAACAGTGAATAAAGTTCACTTCAATGAGAGTTTTAACACTCACTTCGATGAGTTTTTGCTGTAAATAAATGTGAACGTTGTTATTGTAATGACATATATCTGCAAAAATAATAATAAAAAGATAAGCTGATCCGAATGTTTGCGTCTGCTCTGGGTCTACACACACAGTTCAGGATTCAGTTAATAAATTCCTGCAAAACACCCCTGTGCACAATAGATGAACTGGATTAAATCGATATAAAGGAGAGTCCATTTCATAAATTAAAAGGATAGAAGAGTGAATAAAGCTCACTTCAATGAGTATTTTCAAAGCTCACTTCAATGCGTTTTTGTTGTAAATAAATGTGAATCCTTTTATCGCATTTATCTGCTAAAATATAATAATAATAATAATAATAATAATAATAATAATAATAATAATAATAATAATACATTTTCAAATGAATTTTATTTAATTTAATATTAAATTATTTTAAATGATTCCATTTAAATTATTGTTAACCCGCGTTCGTTAAATATAAAAAGGATGTGTTAATCCCCCTATTGTCCGTCCGCGAGCTGTTCTATTGTGCCGTTTTTGGTGTGCTATTGTCCTACTTGGGATGTGCTATTGTTAAAAATGCCCTCAGGGTGTTTTAGAACTGTCATTTTCTATCTACTCTCCTGCCAAGAAAGGTTAAATAGAACGCACTGTGTTGAAAAAGCAACCTTTGAATTGTGTACAAAAAATATTTTGAAACCGAAATTAGGAAGTGCTGGAATTAAGTCAGTAAGTGACTGTAGAACAATGAATAAGGCATCTGAACACAATTTATCATGTGTCTATTCAAAGTCTCATTCGACAATTTATACGACATACTTTTGTAAATATGAAATCAGCATTTTAATAAACCATGTCCGTCTTCCGGTATGGCGTGTGGAACGTTGCAAAATTCAAAAAATATTTTTATGTGATATAATTTTCTATTTATATTTAAACATTTTTCATTTATGTTGTAAAAAATAATATTTATATGGTAAAAATCAGTATTTATATTGTATAAAAGTATTTATGTTGTAAAAATAAATATTCATGCGGTAAAATTCCGCATTTGCATTGTATAAAAATATTTAAGTTCAATATTTGTATTTACATTCATAACGTATTTATTTATATGGTAAAAATATTTTTGTTGTAAAAATTACACGTTTATATTCTATACAAAGCAAACAAAAAATATTTGTTCAATAATTGCATCATGGGTAATGATTGTAACGAACGATTTCATTGGACCACGATATTCTACGCAGAAAACACGGCTGCCTCTAAACGGTGTGTACAACCACAGGTGCTTGGAAGACGGACCCCGTTTTTTCCAAACTAGCCGCCCCCACCCCCACCCCCACCCCCCAAAAAAAGAATAGGGTCTACACATGGTCTATACTACATAAACTCTTTTTAGTTTTGTTTTGATATATTGGGATCGATATCAGTCTATCCATACCGAATTTACTATCAAATACCAAGTTCTCTGAAAATTCGTTTCCCGACTATATACGATTCGAGAAGGTAAATAACCCCGATCCTATTATGTCAAGCCAAAATGTAAACACAGTTTTTAAAAATCAGCATCGAAACAAATATTGCACTATTTTTTTTTGGGGGGGGGGGGGGGGGGGGAGGGGGCGGCCAGTTTGGAGAAAACGGGGTCCGTCTTCCAAGCACCTGTGGTTGTACACATCTTGTGGAGGCAGCCATGTTTTCCGCGTAGAATATCGTGGTCCAATGAAATCGTGCGTTACAAATGTTATTAATTTAGTATCCCATGATGCAATTATTGAACATAAATTTTTGTTCACTTTATCGAATACAAATGCGGGATTTATACCACATAAAATTTATTTTTACCATATAAATATGTGCGTTTCAAATATAAATAAAAATATAGAACATAAATACTTTTTATACAATATAAATGTTGGTTTTTACCATATAAATATTATTTTTTACAACATAAATGAAAAATGTTTAAATATAAATAGAAAATTATATCACATAAAAATATTGTTTTGAATTTTGCAACGTTCCACACGCCATATTCCGGTCATATTTTGATTTTGTATGGAATAAAGAGCAATAAAAATTGTCAAATTTCTACATTCTTGTTCGTGATTTTCACAAGAATCCTTCATAAATCAACGTCGTGCAATCCAAGAGGTAAACAAAGCGATGAACTGTATACATCACCAAGTATGCAGTGCGAGGAGATTATCCTATTGGCAAGCTTATAATATTAACGTAACGATGAGTTTTAAAGAATAAATTGGAACATTTTATATTGCAATATTTTTAAACGACTCTCTATAAAACACTTGTTTAGAAATACGCTGAAAAACTTGTGAATTTTCACAAAAGTTGTGTTTTGTTATTTACTCTGCGTATCGGCGATAAAACATTTTTTCTTACTTTGTGGTTCCGATAACCCTGCAAAAAGTGAAATGTAGAACCCTTGTGTACTGCATGCGGGACATCATCCTCGAAAAATAGAAAAAAATGATGTCAACTAAACTATATTTTTCCTTGTTTATACAAGTTAGCATAGACTGCATTATGGATTAGTATGTCCCAAACAGTCTTATAGTAGTAAAAGATCACACGTTTAAAATACGGGCCCAAGAATATGATCTTTTAAAACTGATAATGGAGACGAGTCTCAAGCGTCTGATTGGCTGAAGCGGAGACTTGAGATTTGAGAATGGTATCCAGTATCAGTTTTTTTAAATCTTAGGCCATGATCAATTTCGAAAATAAGACAACAAATTAATAACGAAGAAGACACACTGAATGGCCGGTGGCAAAACTTCTTTACAATTACAGAGTAAGGCAAATAGTATATGGTTGTGCAAATGGGATGAAAACAGTTACAGAGCAGTCCTAAAAAGTAAAGTCTACACGGCATCTTTTTTAACTCTAGCAGTTCTAAAGGCATCCTCCTACTCGGTATCAACAAAACAGCCCCTTAAACCTTTTTTACAGGTCTAAACTTGCACTTTATAATACATAGACAGATTGGGCACTGGCAAATATACCCAATAAAGCCTCTAACTGCCCTTTATTTCACCTTTATCTAATTACAATTAATCTGAAAATACCGCATTAAAGGTTCCATGTTCACTGTCATATGCACACCATTGGGATAGATCAAAATTGTACTGTTTGTTGGTGTAAATATTGAGTTGCGCTCAATTCGGGGCTAGGCGGCGTGGGCAGTAAGTAATATGCATTTCCATTACTGTTCATGAACAGGCTCAATCAAACCGAGATTTTCATATTAGTCGTGTTCGGTGGCTTTCACAGTTCCCTTTTTATTTATTTCAATAAAATCATTACATATTTTACTAGGTGTAATAACACAACGAACACACATACGTGGCAAAATAAAATCGTGGTAGGCGGGCAGAAACTATGAAGCGACGGCGCTGTCTTTTGTTGTCCTTATACTTTATTATTTGATTACATTAAATACCAACGTTTAATGTTATGCGACCACGTGTACTTGTTGTAGTCAAGTTGTACGTGTAGTCCTCATAGTAAGATTTACTATAAACATAATAAAACATTCAAGGGCTGGCCTTCATAATAATGTATGCAGTAACATGGGTGATATCATGAGTAAGCAAGTCCATTGAGAAACTGCCATTTTAGCACGATGGTCAATGACTTTAAAACGAGACTTAACCTTAAGTGTTATTTTCTTATAAAGGCGGGTGTCTTACATATCATCACAACTTACATTTTCAATTGTATGTTTTCTCTTTGGCTGTCTGTGTGTCAGTCAGTCTATCTGTCTGTCTGCCTGTCCTTCTCCCTCTCCTTCTGTCTGTCTCCATCCATCTATACGTCCGTCTGCCTCCCTGCGTGGTCCCCTCCCTCTTTTTTCTCATTTTTTTCAAGTGTCAATTTTAAATAATACACGTGGCACATATGGGCATAATAGATAATTAAAATATATTGAAGCATGAAGCAGAAAGATAGCAAGCAAGGTTTGTGCGCAAAAATGCATATAGCATACAGTATTGTTTTTAGGATTAGTTTTGCTAGTTTTTGACCACATTTTAAACAGTATTGCATATTGAAAGTTATCTCTTATTTCTTGACTATAACAAAGGTTTTGATATATGTGTAAAAGATGTAGACTTATGCGATGGTATAATTTGATAAAAGCCATAAGGCCGAAACGTCAAAATAAAGAGTGTTTTTTTTAAATAAAAGTTAGTATAACAAAGGGGTTACAATTTTGTTGGTTTACTTGTTTACAATACCATAAAATTGATCATTTTTCTTTCATATACAACTCTTTCGTATACAACAATACTTGAGCAATATGTTAAACATAGAACTAAAGGTAATTCTCTTATTAAAATCAATCTTATAAATTCAAAAAAAACACATCATTATTACTATAGAATGACAAATTTGATATCTTTGTAAAATTATGAAACATTAGTGACAGAAAGGTAGGTCAATTAAAGTAAATAGTTCCAATACCTGTTGGTTCTAGAACGTTTGGATGTCCATGTAAACTCAACTTGAAACAAATTATTGTAACTGTAAAATACATATTCAGTCAGTAACAAAGCTAAAGAAAGACTGCTGTGTTGATTTTAATCTGTTTGGTATTCATCCATTTCCTTAAAACTAAACTTTGACCACGATTTTATGCAATTAAAAAAACATGCCAGTCAGATTTGAGGTCCAGTGCCAGTTGAAAAAAAAAAACACAACAAAAACAGCAACAACAAAACATGAATGCAAGATGGAACACAGGACCAGGTTAGCAAAAAGTAATATTGAGGTTAAGATAATATGTAACAACCAACCCAACATTGTTTGATACATTGTTTGTTGGACCTACAAAGGGACAACTTGTGCACTTAATAACTTTCTTGAACTACTAAACCACTAGTATACTAAACAGCTAATTTGCATTGAGCGCCGCGTTTCATTTGACCTCATTAGTATGAATACATTAATAATTCGTAAAATTATCAGGTTGATAATTCAGAATAATATCTATGCACAAGCATGTGGTGGAAGATGTTACTGACATATGGTAAGAATTAGGAAAAGGTAACAATTTAATCTGAAAAAAAAAAGAGTTCAGTTAAAATGTCGGAGCAACGAAATGGCGATCTTCATGTGGAATTCGCGTTGGAATTCGATGAGTTGCAGGAGACAACGTTGGAGAATAGTAACCTCGCAAAAGTTGTTAAAGAACAAGAGTTGGGGAAATTGACAGATGGTGATTTTCAGGAACCTGACGAGAGTGCACTTCTGTATAATGTGAATGAAGTACCACCAGTCGGAGTCATGCTGTCTATAGCCATGCAGGTAACTCAAGCTACACGTTATTTATACTAAATGTATTTCTTAAGTCCCAGATGATCGAAAAAATTAATTCTATCAGTGAAATAGACCCCTAACGATGATAAAGCTGTATGATATATTCTTGCTAAAATAAATTGTACAGTTCTTAAACACTATTCTGGTGAACAAGTAAGATAGCATTATGAATTTGCGAAAATCTTCCAGTTTTTAACCAAGTCTTCAAATAAATAAATGCATGGAGAGCTTTTATAATTATTAGGAGATTAATAACAACTCTTTAATCATTTACCTGCTCTTGAATCCAGAATAAGAAATCAAACACATAGAAAAATGACTTTTACATTGTTAAACACAGAGCTTACTATTTCTACGATTTTGCATATGTGCTGTACATCGTAACATAGGCGTCCACGTAGATCTACTTGCCGCCGTAATTAATGTTAAACTCATTAGCAAATTCAGCAAAGACAAAAAAAACCAACTTGAAACGTCTGTCAATTCCTAAGTGCAACGTAGCAACCGTTTTGTCATGAAAATGATAACGAAAAGCAAAATAGTATGTAAGATAAACTTATATAATTACATATAATATATTAAATAAACAACAACAGATATTATCCCTGTTATAACTGCCGAAGTAAATTTTCACAAACAGATGTAATTACTGGACTTAGATAAGTCTTGTGTATTAAATAGTATTTTAATGACCTTACTTAATACATAGGAATCATTTGTAGAACATTCTCTTGGGACTCGGTGGGGCGTTGACAACGGCGTATGTGATATCTGACGTCATATGTGCTACTCCCGATCATCCAATCAGGGCAAAGCTTTTTTGTACGTCACTTTTTATGACTGGAATATGCACAACTCTTCAATCACTAGTTGGGGTCAGGTAATAGTTTTAAGTCACCCCTTACATCGATTAAAAGTGTTTTTATTATTATTATTATTATTATTATTAATAATTTGGAAAGAACATATAAACAAAACGTGCTCAAAAGTAGTGTCTAAAATTTCATTTTTAAAAAGAATATCCTATTTTCTTACGTCTGAAATGAAGCCATTATTTAATAATGTGTGTATTTTGCCTATACTTGATTATGGATGCGTCATTTGGAGCCATGCTAATAAATCAGTATTAAATAGAATTATAAAATTACAAAAGCGTACTTCCCGAATAATTCTGCACAAACCTATACAAACGCAAACAAAGGAGTTATTCACAACGTTAAAATGGTTATCATTCTTTAGCAGATGTAAATATCATTTAATTAAATAAACTTGCACCTGATTATATCACAAAAAAATATTGCCTGTAGCTAATAACGAATCATACAACTTGCGATCATCTTCTAGGAAAGACATACAACATATCCTCCCCGAACTAATGTATTACGAAATTCTTTTAGATTTACAGGAATGAACGATTGGAACTCAACTCCTTTGCAAATTCGATCTTCAAACAATATCGTTCTATTCAAAAAGAAACTTAAATCTTATCTTTTACAAAATGATCTTTTTTAAGCTGCATTTTTCTCAGTTCATGGAATACTCCCATGCCTCAACTTTTGTTAGCATTCTTATTATTACTACATGTATTTAATCTTTTTTAATGAACTGGGGTACTAATGTTCTGTTGTGGTTGATTTGTTACACCCTAGTAACGCTTTAAATATTTTTGTTTTAAATATGTTCACTTGATCCACTTGATCATACATTGCCTGTGTAAGATTAACACAACACAATACTTTGTTTAACATGTCTTAACAGTTTATATGATAAATTTTGATATTTTCAACACCTACTATTGTCTGTCTGCTGCAATTTTTAAATATTTTCCGTAATCTTGTAAAGAGTGTGTCTGCGTGCGTGTCTGCGTGTGTGCGCGTGTGTTTGTATGTGTATGTATTATTTCTTCTATTGTTTCTTGTTATAGAAGACCCAATTGAAAATAAGTTTACATTTAATTTTGTTTTATGTACACTTAATTGGAATTCTTCTTTAAATAAAGATTTTATTATTATTATTATTATTATTATTATTATTATTATAGTCACCCCTACATCGATGAAAAGTGTTATTATTATTGTTATTATTATTAATATTATTATTATTCATATTATTATTATTATTATTATTATTATTATTATTATCATTATCCCCTTATGAAAAGACTCGATTAAACAATGTCCGCTTTATTTCATGTGTGTCTGTGATT
>JAZAYU010000581.1:0-78591 GCA_038501625.1 Corbicula japonica | reverse complement strand
AATGAATAAGGCATCTGAACACAATTTATCATGTGTCTATTCAAAGTCTCATTCGACAATTTATACGACATACTTTTGTAAATATGAAATCAGCATTTTAATAAACCATGTCCGTCTTCCGGTCATATTTTGATTTTGTATGGAATAAAGAGCAATAAAAATTGTCAAATTTCTACATTCTTGTTCGTGATTTTCACAAGAATCCTTCATAAATCAACGTCGTGCAATCCAAGAGGTAAACAAAGCGATGAACTGTATACATCACCAAGTATGCAGTGCGAGGAGATTATCCTATTGGCAAGCTTATAATATTAACGTAACGATGAGTTTAAAGAATAAATTGGAACATTTTATATTGCAATATTTTTAAACGACTCTCTATAAAACACTTGTTTAGAAATACGCTGAAAAACTTGTGAATTTTCACAAAAGTTGTGTTTTGTTATTTACTCTGCGTATCGGCGATAAAACATTTTTTCTTACTTTGTGGTTCCGATAACCCTGCAAAAAGTGAAATGTAGAACCCTTGTGTACTGCATGCGGGACATCATCCTCGAAAAATAGAAAAAAATGATGTCAACTAAACTATATTTTTCCTTGTTTATACAAGTTAGCATAGACTGCATTATGGATTAGTATGTCCCAAACAGTCTTATAGTAGTAAAAGATCACACGTTTAAAATACGGGCCCAAGAATATGATCTTTTAAAACTGATAATGGAGACGAGTCTCAAGCGTCTGATTGGCTGAAGCGGAGACTTGAGATTTGAGAATGGTATCCAGTATCAGTTTTTTTAAATCTTAGGCCATGATCAATTTCGAAAATAAGACAACAAATTAATAACGAAGAAGACACACTGAATGGCCGGTGGCAAAACTTCTTTACAATTACAGAGTAAGGCAAATAGTATATGGTTGTGCAAATGGGATGAAAACAGTTACAGAGCAGTCCTAAAAAGTAAAGTCTACACGGCATCTTTTTTAACTCTAGCAGTTCTAAAGGCATCCTCCTACTCGGTATCAACAAAACAGCCCCTTAAACCTTTTTTACAGGTCTAAACTTGCACTTTATAATACATAGACAGATTGGGCACTGGCAAATATACCCAATAAAGCCTCTAACTGCCCTTTATTTCACCTTTATCTAATTACAATTAATCTGAAAATACCGCATTAAAGGTTCCATGTTCACTGTCATATGCACACCATTGGGATAGATCAAAATTGTACTGTTTGTTGGTGTAAATATTGAGTTGCGCTCAATTCGGGGCTAGGCGGCGTGGGCAGTAAGTAATATGCATTTCCATTACTGTTCATGAACAGGCTCAATCAAACCGAGATTTTCATATTAGTCGTGTTCGGTGGCTTTCACAGTTCCCTTTTTATTTATTTCAATAAAATCATTACATATTTTACTAGGTGTAATAACACAACGAACACACATACGTGGCAAAATAAAATCGTGGTAGGGGGGCAGAAACTATGAAGCGACGGCGCTGTCTTTTGTTGTCCTTATACTTTATTATTTGATTACATTAAATACCAACGTTTAATGTTATGCGACCACGTGTACTTGTTGTAGTCAAGTTGTACGTGTAGTCCTCATAGTAAGATTTACTATAAACATAATAAAACATTCAAGGGCTGGCCTTCATAATAATGTATGCAGTAACATGGGTGATATCATGAGTAAGCAAGTCCATTGAGAAACTGCCATTTTAGCACGATGGTCAATGACTTTAAAACGAGACTTAACCTTAAGTGTTATTTTCTTATAAAGGCGGGTGTCTTACATATCATCACAACTTACATTTTCAATTGTATGTTTTCTCTTTGGCTGTCTGTGTGTCAGTCAGTCTATCTGTCTGTCTGCCTGTCCTTCTCCCTCTCCTTCTGTCTGTCTCCATCCATCTATACGTCCGTCTGCCTCCCTGCGTGGTCCCCTCCCTCTTTTTTCTCATTTTTTTCAAGTGTCAATTTTAAATAATACACGTGGCACATATGGGCATAATAGATAATTAAAATATATTGAAGCATGAAGCAGAAAGATAGCAAGCAAGGTTTGTGCGCAAAAATGCATATAGCATACAGTATTGTTTTTAGGATTAGTTTTGCTAGTTTTTGACCACATTTTAAACAGTATTGCATATTGAAAGTTATCTCTTATTTCTTGACTATAACAAAGGTTTTGATATATGTGTAAAAGATGTAGACTTATGCGATGGTATAATTTGATAAAAGCCATAAGGCCGAAACGTCAAAATAAAGAGTGTTTTTTTTTTAAATAAAAGTTAGTATAACAAAGGGGTTACAATTTTGTTGGTTTACTTGTTTACAATACCATAAAATTGATCATTTTTCTTTCATATACAACTCTTTCGTATACAACAATACTTGAGCAATATGTTAAACATAGAACTAAAGGTAATTCTCTTATAAAAATCAATCTTATAAATTCAAAAAAACACATCATTATTACTATAGAATGACAAATTTGATATCTTTGTAAAATTATGAAACATTAGTGACAGAAAGGTAGGTCAATTAAAGTAAATAGTTCCAATACCTGTTGGTTCTAGAACGTTTGGATGTCCATGTAAACTCAACTTGAAACAAATTATTGTAACTGTAAAATACATATTCAGTCAGTAACAAAGCTAAAGAAAGACTGCTGTGTTGATTTTAATCTGTTTGGTATTCATCCATTTCCTTAAAACTAAACTTTGACCACGATTTTATGCGATTAAAAAAACATGCCAGTCAGATTTGAGGTCCAGTGCCAGTTGAAAAAAAAACACAACAAAAACAGCAACAACAAAACATGAATGCAAGATGGAACACAGGACCAGGTTAGCAAAAAGTAATATTGAGGTTAAGATAATATGTAACAACCAACCCAACATTGTTTGATACATTGTTTGTTGGACCTACAAAGGGACAACTTGTGCACTTAATAACTTTCTTGAACTACTAAACCACTAGTATACTAAACAGCTAATTTGCATTGAGCGCCGCGTTTCATTTGACCTCATTAGTATGAATACATTAATAATTCGTAAAATTATCAGGTTGATAATTCAGAATAATATCTATGCACAAGCATGTGGTGGAAGATGTTACTGACATATGGTAAGAATTAGGAAAAGGTAACAATTTAATCTGAAAAAAAAAGAGTTCAGTTAAAATGTCGGAGCAACGAAATGGCGATCTTCATGTGGAATTCGCGTTGGAATTCGATGAGTTGCAGGAGACAACGTTGGAGAATAGTAATCTCGCAAAAGTTGTTAAAGAACAAGAGTTGGGGAAATTGACAGATGGTGATTTTCAGGAACCTGACGAGAGTGCACTTCTGTATAATGTGAATGAAGTACCACCAGTCGGAGTCATGCTGTCTATAGCCATGCAGGTAACTCAAGCTACACGTTATTTATACTAATTGTATTTCTTAAGTCCAAGATGATCGAAAAAATTAATTCTATCAGTGAAATAGACCCCTAACGATGATAAAGCTGTATGATATATTCTTGCTAAAATAAATTGTACAGTTCTTAAACACTATTCTGGTGAACAAGTAAGATAGCATTATGAATTTGCGAAAATCTTCCAGTTTTTAACCAAGTCTTCCAATAAATAAATGCATGGAGACCTTTTATAATTATTAGGAGATTAATAACAACTCTTTAATCATTTACCTGCTCTTGAATCCAGAATAAGAAATCAAACACATAGAAAAATGACTTTTACATTGTTAAACACAGAGCTTACTATTTCTACGATTTTGCATATGTGCTGTACATCGTAACATAGGCGTCCACGTAGATCTACTTGCCGCCGTAATTAATGTTAAACTCATTAGCAAATTCAGCAACGACAAAAAAAACCAACTTGAAACGTCTGTCAATTCCTAAGTGCAACGTAGCAACCGTTTTGTCATGAAAATGATAACGAAAAGCAAAATAGTATGTAAGATAAACTTATATAATTACATATAATATATTAAATAAACAACAACAGATATTATCCCTGTTATAACTGCCGAAGTAAATTTTCACAAACAGATGTAATTACTGGACTTAGATAAGTCTTGTGTATTAAATAGTATTTTAATGACCTTACTTAATACATAGGAATCATTTGTAGAACATTCTCTTGGGACTCGGTGGGGCGTTGACAACGGCGTATGTGATATCTGACGTCATATGTGCTACTCCCGATCATCCAATCAGGGCAAAGCTTTTTTGTACGTCACTTTTTATGACTGGAATATGCACAACTCTTCAATCACTAGTTGGGGTCAGGTAATAGTTTTAAGTCACCCCTTACATCGATTAAAAGTGTTATTATTATTATTATTATTATTATTATTATTATTATTATTATTATTATTATTAATTTGGAAAGAACATATAAACAAAACGTGCTCAAAAGTAGTGTCTAAAATTTCATTTTTAAAAAGAATATCCTATTTTCTTACGTCTGAAATGAAGCAATTATTTAATAATGTGTGTATTTTGCCTATACTTGATTATGGATGCGTCATTTGGAGCCATGCTAATAAATCAGTATTAAATAGAATTATAAAATTACAAAAGCGTACTTCCCGAATAATTCTGCACAAACCTATACAAACGCAAACAAAGGAGTTATTCACAACGTTAAAATGGTTATCATTCTTTAGCAGATGTAAATATCATTTAATTAAATAAACTTGCACCTGATTATATCACAAAAAAATATTGCCTGTAGCTAATAACGAATCATACAACTTGCGATCATCTTCTAGGAAAGACATACAACATATCCTCCCCGAACTAATGTATTACGAAATTCTTTTAGATTTACAGGAATGAACGATTGGAACTCAACTCCTTTGCAAATTCGATCTTCAAACAATATCGTTCTATTCAAAAAGAAACTTAAATCTTATCTTTTACAAAATGATCTTTTTTAAGCTGCATTTTTCTCAGTTCATGGAATACTCCCATGCCTCAACTTTTGTTAGCATTCTTATTATTACTACATGTATTTAATCTTTTTTAATGAACTGGGGTACTAATGTTCTGTTGTGGTTGATTTGTTACACCCTAGTAACGCTTTAAATATTTTTGTTTTAAATATGTTCACTTGATCCACTTGATCATACATTGCCTGTGTAAGATTAACACAACACAATACTTTGTTTAACATGTCTTAACAGTTTATATGATAAATTTTGATATTTTCAACACCTACTATTGTCTGTCTGCTGCAATTTTTAAATATTTTCCGTAATCTTGTAAAGAGTGTGTCTGCGTGCGTGTCTGCGTGTGTGCGCGTGTGTTTGTATGTGTATGTATTATTTCTTTCATTGTTTCTTGTTATAGAAGACCCAATTGAAAATAAGTTTACATTTAATTTTGTTTTATGTACACTTAATTGGAATTCTTCTTTAAATAAAGATTTTATTATTATTATTATTATTATTATTATTATTATTATTATTATTATTATTATTATTATTATTATAGTCACTCCTACATCGATGAAAAGTGTTATTATTATTGTTATTATTATTAATATTATTATTATTCATATTATTATTATTATTATTATTATTATTATTATTATTATTATTATTATCCCCTTATGAAAAGACTCGATTAAACAATGTCCGCTTTATTTCATGTGTGTCTGTGATTTCAGTCTTTTTCAGACCTAATTATAAGATATTATTATAATATCATATATATTAGTATATTTTTTTCTAAAGAGATTTTTTGAAAAGAAACTTCACATATTCTGCAATATTATGAGATTCATATAAACAAAGATGAAATAGTTTTTAGAAGTCAATTTAAAGATTATGTTAAAAATCACAGAAGTACACAACAGTACTGAATAAATTTCATGCTATAGGTTACCCATTTTCCAAGGGGTATGCTCAACCTTCCTGGTTCCACTTATGGCCATGAAAAGTGACCCGAGATGGAAATGTGAAAATTTAATTATAAAAGGTAAGACTATTTTTTTTCTTTTTAATTTGTAGGCCTTTGACAGTTTAGGAAAGATCTTAACATGACTGATAGTGTCAGTAAACAATTTCAGAGTCCAGATGTTTCATTGAACTAAACAATACATGGGAGAGGTAAACGCTCATCTACCGGAAGGAATAATTGTACGTTAAAGGAACCAATACCAGATTGAATAATCATTAATCAGAGAACAATCGTTAATATGCTAGGAAGTGTTTAACCACCAGTTACTACCTAAAGGGATAATCATACCCTTAAAGCAATGGACAATTATCAATACCAGAGGAAAGTTTACCATATACCAGCAAACACACACCAAGGCATGCATGTGTAACTATATATGAACTGAAAAATGGGTTACTAAATTAATAACAAACACTAATCAATACCTGCATGTTAACTTTATATGAAAAATGGGTTACCAAAACAATAACAAACACTTATCAAGACCTGCATGTTAACTTTATACAAAAAGGTGGGTTACCAAAACAATAACAAACACTAATCAATATCTGCATGTTAACTTTATATGAAAAGGTGGGTTACCAAAACAATAACAAACACTTATCAAGACCTGCATGTTAACTTTATGCAAAAAGGTGGGTTACCAAAACAATAACAAACACTAATCAATAGCTGCATGTTAACTTTATATGAAAATATGGGTTACAAAAACAATTACAAACACTTATCAAGACCTGCATGTTAACTTTATATGAAAAGGTGGGTTACCCAAACAATAACAAACACTCATCAATAGCTGCATGTCAACTTTATATGAAAAGGTGGGTTACCAAAACAATAACAAACACTAATCAATAGCTGCATGTTAACTTTATATGAAAATATGGGTTACCAAAACAATAACAAACACTCATCAATAGCTGCATGTTTAACTTTATATGAAAGGGTGGGTTACCAAAACAATAACAAACACTCATCAATACCTGCATGGGTTTGCAATGTTTGAACGAATAGTCATCGTACATGATGGGTTATCAGATATCAACGAACAGTCATCAATACCTGAAAGGATAAGCAAACCAACTGACACTCATCAATAGATGATGAAATTTCTATATATCAGCGAACACGTCATGAAAAATATCATAATATACAATTCAAGACTCATCAGTTGAAAATAGAAAGTAAATAAAAACAAATCAATGATCGCTCCTCAAAATACACTGAAAGGTATATAAGCGATCTCCGGGTTGAAGGTTATAAATCTGAGCATGGAAACCAGTCTTAAATCTCAAGCACTGGCGACCGATAGCCATTTCAGCCAATCAGATGCTTGAGTTTGAGACTGATTTCCGTGCTCAGCTTCATAACCTTGGGCACTAATCAATCTGAGGGGTTACCATATATAGACACAAGAAGGAGTACCGGTAACACTCGTCAAAGACTCTTCACTATGAAATAGATGAAAAGGGAACTTTGAAAGCCACAAACACGACAAATATGAAAATATTGCATGCTCGGTTTGATTGAGTGTGTTAATGGACAGTATTGGAAATGCATATTACTGCCCATGCCACCTAGCCCCGGGTTGAGCGCAACTCAATATTTACACCAATAAACTAAACAGTACAATTTTTATCCATTCCAAATGAAAGTAAGGAATTGATGATATCCGGAATTCGATACCGTGTAGGTAAAACAAAAGTGACCTAGTGGCTATGTGTGCTTATGAACTTTTATGATAATTTCACTTTTGATTTTTTGACGTTGTCACGAACGTTGATATCTGATGTTTACTAGCCAAGAAGCCGAATTATAAATCCTAATTCATACACATGTATCATTTGTTTACTTCTTCTTCTTGGCGTTCGCTCTACACGACCACTCCAGCATCCGCGATAAAAGTTGTGGTCCTCCGTAGGTCGTCAACATCTCCATACAGTTTCTGCTGGATTGTTGCACCTTGTGGCCACTTGCATCTCGCTCCTGGTTGTATCGTTTACATAGTTGGAGGATGTGCTCTGCAGTCTGGCCCTCTTCTCCGCATGGACATATTGGGGATGGCACCAATTTATACTTCCTGCACATGTGTGCATTCAGTCTGTTATGCCCTGAGCGTAGCCTCACCATCACCACCTGTTCTGGTCTGTTTAACATGTGGTAGGCATCTGCTTCCTGTCTGGTCTTTGTGAGAGCCTTAATGATGGTGGCTTTCTCCTTGTATGTCACCCGATTATCTGGTTGCTCTAACTGGGCTCCTAACCTAGCCAGCTTGTCAGCCTCCTCGTTTCCGGGCACTCCACAGTGAGATGGTATCCACTGAAGTGCAACATTGCGGGAAGACCCAAGCTTGTTCACGGCTTGTGCTAGTTCAGGAACATTGTTGTTTTGCAGAGCCTCCAGAACTGATCTTGCGTCTGTGAGGAAGACTACAGAGGTTACCTCTTCTGCTGAGTCTTCAATCAGAGAGACTTCCTTCACAAGCGCTTCAGTCTCTGCTCTGTAGTTGCTACAGTGCTTTCCAGTGGCGATGTAATGGGCCGATTTCTGGCCTGACGGGAATGTTATATGAATACCAGCGCCTCCATCCTTAATAGCCTTAGTGGCTGACCCATCTGTATATACATGGGTCCATGTGTGTAAAGGATAGTCTGCGTAGATTGTCGCAAGTGTCAGACTTCTACGGATGGTCTCATTTTCATGTTTGCCCATGTCAAGTCCAGGAATAGCAAGTGCCACTTTCACTGCAGACAGGTCATTGGCTGTAGGGTTGGTGATGTTTGCTCGGCCCAAGGGAATTGTCTGTATGTTTAGTTCAGAGGCATATTCTCTATTCAGCTTCTTTGCTTCATGTACAAAGATGGAGCGCTAATGGCGGTTCTTGGTGAATCCTTCAAGCCTGTTCCTCGTGGAGTGATCTGGGAGGGACTTGTACTTGTACTTGGACTTGCCTGGAGAAGGACTTTGGTTTGTCTTCTTTCATTAAGTGGTTGGATTCCAGTCAGTTTCTCCATGAAGGCAATTGATGTAGACTTGGTGGCCCCTGTGATAATGCGCAATGCCTGGTTTTGTACCTTGTCTAGGGCTTGCTGGTTCGTCTTGGCTGTTGTGGACCATGTGGCTGAGCTATACTCCATTGTGGGTCGTACTGTGCCCTGATAGATGGTCTTCAATATTTGCTCATTCGCACCCCAGGTTGTTCCAGCAAGTTTGCGCATCATGGCTAGTTTTCTTCGTGCCGTCCCTTCTACACGGTTGATGTGTGGTTTCCAAGTCTGCCGCTTGTCAAATGTGACCCCAAGGTATGTGGCTTCGTCTTCCTCCTTCAGTAGTGTTCCAGCCAGCATAACCTTTCCAGCTTTCTGTTTTGTTGACAAGGTGAACAGTGTGGTGGACGACTTCTCCTTGTTGATCGTTACGCACCAGTCTTCGACCTGCAAGTGTGTCCATAGCTCCTTGCATTCTGTACGTGACTGTTGAGGCGTGTTCTTATTTGCACCATAGCACCAGGTCATCAGCATAGAGAGCAGCATAAACTCCCTTTGGCAGTTCAGACACCAGGTCATTGATGAAGACCAGGAAGAGTGTCGGGGACAGGACTCCACTATGTGGGACGCCATGGCGTAGCAGGAACTTCCTACTGTTGGCTTGGCTCAGGCTGACTCTGTTGTATAGATACGAGTTGATCCATTGCAACATGGCCCCACCAACTCCATTCCTCATGAGCTTCACTTGTAGCCCTTCTGTCCAGACTTTGTCGAATGCTCTCTGTAGGTCGATCCATGCTGTAAGGACCACCTTGTTTTCTTGAAACGCATCTTCGACTTCCTGTGCTAGGTATGTAGTCTGGTCTTCTGTGGAACGGAATTGTCGGAAACCATCCTGTTCAGATGCCAGCAGGTCGTTGGTCTCCAGGTACCACTTCAGGCGTGCATTCACAGTCCTCTCCATTGTCTTTACAACACAGCTGGTGAGGCTGATTGGACGGTAGCTGGCTGCCTTCTTTGGGTCCTTCCCTTTCTTGAGTATATGGATCATTGTCGCCTCTCTCCAGAACTGAGGTAGCTGCCCTTGTTTCCAGCTGTAGTTGTAGATGTCAAGGAGTTTGCACATTGCTGTATTGCCCAAGTGTGACAGCATCTCGCTGGTGATACCGTCTGGACCTGGAGATGTTTTGGTGTTCAGCTCGTGTAGTGTCAGGCGCGAGTCCATACACTCTGACGTACCCTTATCTGTTTTCCTGTCCCTTTGTTCTCTTCTGGCTTCTCTCTGTCGTTCTCTGTTGATGGGGATGTCACTGACATCTCTGTAGTTTTGGGCAAAGTCGTTTGCCGCTTGTTTGCCCATTAACAGCTCTCCTTTCTCTTCCAAAGTGACTGAGCCTCTCGCTTTGTCTTGTTCGTCGTTCAGTTGTTTCGTAAACCTCCACAACTTACGGCCATCTCTCTCGATGTTAAGTGAAGCTGTCTTGTTTCTCCAGCTCTTTTTTGGGCCTCTAGCTTGTGCCTGAGGAATTTGGCCTTGGCATGCAGTAGGTTAAGGTTTGCCTCCTGTGACGGATTGTTTTCGGCTTCCACTCTGGCTTCGGACAACTTGGTATGCAGCTCTTCTAACTGCTCACTCCAGTATGGCTTGTAGTCTTTCCTCGCACCTCTAGGGATGGACTGCTGTGCTTACTTGAGGATACATTGATTGAAGTCTCTGACTATGTTGTTTTTGTCTCTGCCTTCAACTCTGATGTCTTTGCAGAGTTCATTACTCATAGACTGGAAAAGGGACCAATCGGCCTTCTTGTAGTTCCACGTGGGTAGGCTAGATGATGTAGAGACAGTGTGGTCTAATATAAGGTGGACTGGGCGATGATCACTGCCCCCGAGCTGTTCAGTGACTTCCCTCTAGACATGTCCATGTATGTCGTCAGTACAGAAGGCAAGGTCAGGCGTTGCTATTGTGTGCATTTTCTGGAGTAAAACGTTGGGGGATCCTCCGGCTGATTGATGAGGTTCAGCCTGTTGTCATCCTGCCAGGTCTCCACTTCCTCTCCACGGCTGTCCAAGTGGTCATATCCCCAGCTTTGTGAGTGACTATTCAAGTCTCCAATAACCATGAAGTTTGTTGCCTCTGTTGGAATATGGTCTAGGGATAGAGCTTTGTCGTTTGGAGAGTACATGTTCACAAGAGTCAGTTCGAAGTCGTTCTTTCTGAGGCTCAATACTTGGAATTCCGAGTCATCCATATGCGTTTTAGTCTGGATAGCTTTTATGTTAATCCTGACTAATGTCATGATGCCTCCTTTCTTTCTTCCAGCCCTGTCGCTTCGGAAGCACTGGTATCCTCTGACCTTAAAGGATTTCGCTTGTTGCAGGTGTGTTTCCTGAATGCAGCAGACATTGATGTCATTCTCATGAAGGAAGTGCTGTAGTTCAGTCTTTTTGTTGAAGACTCCTTCCGCGTTCCACTGCATCACTTTGAAGTGTTGCTGTTGGATTTTCCTCCTCCTTGGCTTGTTGTAGCCCTTTGGTCTCCTCTTGGTATGATAGAAGGAGTGAACCCAGTAGCTTTGGGTGGACTCTGTCCAGGTTCAGAGCCCGGCACTGTATCTCCCTGGAGGGATTCCAAAGATCCAGCACCACGTCGAGAATACCATATGATCGTGAAAAGTGTGTTTGACCTTCAATTTCCTGGTCGCAAAAATGGATAACCTATAAATAAAAATGTTGATTTCTCTCTTCATAATTGAAAGTTCTTTTCAAGGACCTTAGATAACGTTGTCAGTATCATGTCACTCATGATGACATTTGAATTGTAGTTTTGTGTAACTTCGTTTTTGTGGTAGCTGGAAATAGGAATACATGGGTAAAGTTGATATACAAGAGTATAGTTGATATAGAAGGGTATAGTTGATATAGAAGGGTATAATTGATATACAAGATATATGTATGCAGTGAATGTACAGGCATTTATTAATGGACAGCTCACTGCACTGTATATTTCAGCTGGTAACAAAACCGTCATGCTGAATCACAGTATAGAACCCATGCAAGATGATGAGCTGCATTATAAGTTAAGAGAGGTATACGCATTTTTTTCTAGCTGATACAGTGTTACTGTTTATTTCAAAACATTAAAGAACATTATTAGAAACTAATTTTGAATTATACGGCCACGCACACTAATATTCTTTATGGAAGATGTAATATCTCAAATGAATCCATTTGCCAAATTGGTAACAAGTTTCAAAATACTAATTAATTTTAGAGGAAACAAAACTTTGAAAAAAAATCTACCACTTTTAAAAGACTTCTGGGGCAAATGGAAAAAATATTCAGAAATTTGAACAAACTTCTGTTGTATTATGTTGTATTTCCACATCAGTTTCATAAAATCGTTTTTATTATGTTTTTCCATTTAATGTAAACCTTTCTAAGTTACGATAAATAATGATGTTTGTTTTAGATGATGGGTTGTTTGCTGTTGGCGTCTTTGGTTGAAGTGTTGGTTGGATTGACAGGTCTGGTTGGTTTCCTGATGCGTTTCATTGGCCCTTTGACGATTTCCGTTGTTATTTCACTCATAGGACTGTCCTTGTACAAAATTCCTTTATTCTACGTAAGAACCCACTGGGGCATGTCTTCACTGTAAGTATATCTCTGCTGTAGGTCAAAGGCCATAGAAGTACGTCTTCGCTGTAAATATATATGATATTTATGGAGCTCTGGATTTAAAAACAGCATACTGTCAGTTCAAACAGTTCAGAAAAAAGCAGCTTAACCGGCTGAACCTTTTACTTCAAATATACGGGTGTGCGATAGTGTAGATCCAGATCAGCCGGAACATCCGTGCCTTCTAAACTTGATCTACAACAGTCACGTTTGGTAAGAAAAACATAATGAAAATAGTGAACATTCTGATGAGACACCATGAATCTGGATCTACACTGTCCGCCCATGGGTAGCAGCCATGGTGTGAAGGGTTAATAGAGACAGAAAAAATGTAAAATTATCATAATTATTTCGTGACGTTTTAGGCAAAATTTAAAAAAGAGATAATGAAGAAGTAAAGAACTTTTTTCGAGAAGAATTATAATACAGGACATCAGTTAAAACGAAGCAATACAAGAAGAGACCTCGAAACACGATTCTCAACAAGGGATATTAGCTCGTGGAAGCTCGTGGAAACAAGGACCAGACAAGGCTCAAAAAGAGTCTTTCAAGTTGAAATAGCATTATATCGATATTTTAATCATTTTCCAAACTAACTTGACGAATACATGGGTGACAGAATATAATCTTCTAACTGAAACGATCAGGGCTTAAAGAAACTGTAAGCTTGCGCCTAACAAAAGATGTAGGACATACGTGTTAACATGTAGCTAAATGTTACAGTAGTACAAGGAATATTTAATGTCTTAGTATTTGTGTTTTAGATGTATTGTACTAACAACAGTGTTCATGCTGTACATGGGACGTGTAGGAATACCCTGTCCAAGTTTCTGTTCAGGCACAAAATCCAAGAGCCAGCAAAACAATAAAGTTCCCGTTTTTCAAATGTTTCCTGTAAGTATTTGAATAACCTTTCTTATACCGCTTCTATCTTGCAATATTTCAATATGTGTGAATGTTACATACAAGTGTATACTTGACATTCTTTGGTATCCTATGATACATTATTCTCATTTAGCACGATATCCCACGCATAAATCTAGATATCGCATCGTACCGTGTTACCCTACCAAATTATACATTAAAATGGTGAGGTTGTTGAATGACAACAGATCAGATCAAGGAATTATGATATTGCACGTATTCTCTTAGAAAATCAAAAATGGACCTTTGAGCCTAACCATTATTGCTGAATGAACACAGAAAGTGTAAAAGAAGATCTTTAGTCGAAAGTGCATTAAGCTACCGGATCATTATCAAGTGGTGCTTTAACAGAAAGGGTTATGCGACATTAAGTATCCACCACTATCACTTGAACAGAACAGAACACATCAATAATGCTTATGGAATTTGTTATTATTTACAAGCACTTCTCCATAATATTGTTTTCTTCTGACATATACGTTTTTATTACCAAGAAGAATTATATGAAAACTTATTTTTCAGATTTTACTAAGTATCTTGATCACGTGGCTTGTTTGCGGAATATTGACAGCCGCTGGAGTGTTTCCAGATGACCCATCGTTACTCTCTTATCGTGCAAGAACTGACTTTAGGCAAGGAGTAATAAGTAGAACCCCTTGGTTCTATATCCCTTACCCAGGTAAAGAGCGAGTGAGTGAGAGAACGGGGGAGGGGCGATGTACTTGCTTTTTGCGAGTTAATAATTTAACCATGTTTACTATGCACTTTTTGAGATTCGGACTTTTTTAGTCTGTGCGTTATTCGTCCGAGTTAAGGAATAAACCTTTCCTTCTGACGTTAAACAAGATTTAACTTCATTCTGACACGCTTCCGACAGTTTATGACAAACGATTTCACCATGAGATGTTCTTTGTAATTGTGTAGATTTAGAGAAAGGGTTATTTTTTATGTAATCAATAGAATGTTTATGTAACATTTCTATCATTTGGTTGGTAAAAATTAATGATCAGAGTATGCTATGCGCGATGATAATATCGATCGCACTTTTGTTTCAGGTCAGTTCGGATCACCTCTGTTCAATACGACCATCTTTGTTGGCTTTGTTTCCGCTGTGATTTCTTCAGTGCTAGAGTCAATCGGCGATTATTACGCCGCGGCACATATATCTCGTGTTCCGCCCCCTCCTAGACATGCCATCAATAGAGGTATACTTGTGGAAGGTATAGGAAGTGTACTATCAGGAGCATTAGGGGCGGGGCATGCCACTACGTCGTCTACGCCATGTGTAGCGTTAATTGGAATAAGCAGGGTAAATAGGTCCTTTATATGTAACGTTAAGTAATGTCCATAATATTCAAAAAAAATTGTCAGAGACCTTACCCTTTACTGTATATAGATACGCCTCTAATCACGTGGGCAACTAGCTAGATCCAGATCATCCCGACACCCGCGCAGTCTGATCAGGATCTAAGTTGTTAGCTTCTCAGTCAAAAACAACCCTAATGAATCTAAAAAACTACCAGTGTAGTTTCTGATCAAAATTCACTGGTCGCACATAGCACATTAGCCGTATCAATGGTTTTCATTTGGACAAATACTAACATACTTGTATATGAGCCTAAAGATGATAGATGGATTAGGACTTCTATTAATCTATGTAATGTTAATTTTTCAGGCTGCGAGTCGGTCGTGTCTTATCACCGCTGGAGTATTGTGTATTGTTATTTCTGTTATCGGGAAGTTCGGGGCCGTGTTGTCTACCATGCCTGATCCTGCAATAGGTGGTGCCATGTTTGTTACATTCGGGGTCCTCGGATCTATAGGCATATTTACATTACGGTCGATAGATCTGACGTCTTCAAGAAACTTATCAATATTTGGCTTATCCCTTTATGCCGGACTTGTTGTGCCTGAGTGGATTGAAAGATACCCGGAGGCTGTAGCTACAGGTAGTTTCTTTTCCAGATCGCTACAGTTGCAGTTTCTTGTCTATTTCAATGTGAAAGAGAATTCCGAATTTTCTTTCATTAATATGTCCAATGCTACCAGAAAAAAGTGGAAGTTGAGTACATGTTGAGTACATGTAGCTTAGTATATACCTCAGTTTTTGTTGGCCTTTAAGACTAAATTATCGCTTGTTCAAAGTATATCAGAAGATTCATTCGTCGTTTATTAACCGTTTTCTGGCTTGATTAATACTTGTAAAACAATACACAATACATGTACACTATCTTCTTCCCAAGGTAACGCCACTATAGACGGTATAGTCAAGGGGATCTTAGGAACTGCCATGTTTCTGGGAGGTGCTGTTGCTGTATTGTTAGACAACACTGTCAAAGGTAACAATCTAGTTTTTTTTTTAATTTGTTTCTGGCCTTTTTGTTAGCAGTTACAAAGACAGGTTGTTTAACCATTTACTCCATAGATACGACTTTTGTGGCAAGAGTGAACAGTGTAGATCCAGATCGGCCAGTACATCCGTGCCATCTGATCAGGATCTACACTGTTTCCTTTTTGATGCAGTTAAGCATTTCTAACCAAGAAGCGAACTGTGAAGATTTTGATCAAACGACCCGGATGTTCCGGCTGATCTGGATCAATACTGTTCGCACACGCGATAAAACCCGTATGTATGGAGTAAAGGGTTAATTTACTTGTCTCTAAATCTACGTGTTTAATTGCTAAATACAATTACAAAGCAGAATTTATTTATTTATGTTTATATAATTATATATTGAATCTGACAGCCATAAGAGAAGCAAAATTACTTGTATCAGAATACGTTTGTCTGTGATATGGAACGTGAATACTCTTATATTTGATTGACTTGATGCATAGCGCGTTAAAGGCAGTTTTTTATTTGAGCCCCATTCCATGCATAGCACGTTAAAGGCAGTTTTTATTTGAGCCCTATTCCATACCTTTTTACCTAACTATTACAGAACGATAGTCATTCTCTATCTTTCTTATTCGTTTATATGAGTGCCTTAGCAATGACTGTCTATATTTTGCAGGAAGTCTCAAAGAGCGTGGGTTCACTGACAGAGACCAAGGATCTCGGTCGGACTCTTACTTTGTGTTGACCGAGGCCGACACTTATGATCTGCCTTATTTGAATTTCGCTCTCAACAAGTTTCCATGTCTACAGAGACTTCCATTTTTACCAAAAGCGAAAAACATGTGATTATGATCATGAAATGACTCGAAATAAGTGAGATTATGATCTGACTCGTGAATTTTTTAGTCACTTGACATCAGGCCATGTGATAAAAAATTGTCATGCTCAACTCAATTCTGTGTTCATACTTAAAATGTCTAGAATATAAATCAGAAAATAACTGACTGTACTACAGTTGTTCTTTGGATCAAATATTCCATATTTTCAGTTTATTTGTTTGTTGTCTTTTTCTCATTTTATATAATAGACGAACCTGCAGCAGTGAGTTGAGCATGAAAAAAGTTTTATAATCACAGGGCAAGGTGTTGTTCATTTTATATGACTACATAAACTGCCGTTTTAAGCCAAAAGTAAAATAATTTAAATACAATATATTCAAACTACAAAGTCATCTTGTTCTTGCTGATTTGACTCCAAGGGCTCTGGTCTCAGTAAGGTCATTGAGTACCCACCATTTTGCTTCACAATGCTATACACTTCTTATGTTTTACATGTTTGTGTGCTTTTGCATGCAACATTGACGTGTTGATAGGTGGGTTGGAGCTTATCCACCAACACAACCTTTACTTTTTTGTTCATAGGAGAACTTGTAAGTGTGAGATTGGTGCACCCTAGAACTTGATTTAACTTACATCAAAGAGGCTAAATTGTTTTGCCACTGACCGTTCTAAAGCTGTTACCCCTGAGATTCTCTTTTTCGGTAATTGTTTGTGATGACATATTTGTACATTTAAAACAAATGAAACACAAATGCTCTCTTTTCTCTCTATCATATTATCACAATCAATATATAGACTTTTCTGCAAATACCCGCCTCATCACTTAGTTATCTATTCGCTTGCAAATTGTAATCAATAAACTGGGTTATACTAAGTAAAATCATGCCAGATCAATGTAAATTAATTGGTGTATACAAGAAGACTAGCGCATTTCATATTTATTGTGTAAAAAAGATGTTAAGTTTTTAAAGTAAAAAAGTACTACGCATTTCGGATATTTATAAATGTTTGAAAACATTGACATATAATACTAGAATTTATATTATATCTGTTTCGATAAATGAAGATCTTTAAAAAGATGACTGCGCTTTCACACACAGTGTCGTCGCATTGACTGTGTTGTGTTCGATTTCTACTCCATTTTTATTAATTTTCTTTGAAATTTTCTCTCTTTTTAAATTAAATTGGGAATATTTCAGTTGTTCACCTTAAACTTAAAATAGATATCGATTTGAATTTAAAACTCCAATTCTATTATCGCTTATCTAAATGCTGAATAACTATCAGCGCATAAATTATTTTACATATTTATACATCTTAATCGATTCGGTTCGTTCGGTACCAGTGGGTTCCAGGATGTTTTTTTTATTAAATTGCATATGCATTTCTCGATTGGTATATTAATTAATTGTATTAAAAACAGGTATTTCGTCTATTATGTTTCTGTTATGTAACCTTGTAATGATTCCATTCCCACACTACATACACCATACACAGAGACACAGATACAGTATCACCTTCTCCAGGATGAACGGACACAGGCATTCTTTCTTTCCAGGCACAGCAAAGATCTGAAACAATCTTCCACCAGACATAGCTCAGGCAGACAGCCTGGTAAGCTAAGGCCATGTCGTATGGTTTAAACATATTTTATTTGCCATAATATTGCAAATAGGTTCGGGCAACAAGTGATTACCACGTTAATAACAGTCATCACCAATAATGTAATTAACATAATATATAGTGGCTTATGAAATTTTGCAAAGAGTTAAATTAAAGTTTTATGTAACATGACAGTGATGTTGTTGTTCCGTAATCCATGTCTATGTCAGTTTGACAATTCAAATACAATAATCAAGTGACCGCCCGCCTGCCCGCGAGTAGGAAACATCTGTCAACATCAATATACACTATCGTTTGATCAAAATCTTCACAGTTCGCTTCTTGGTTAGAAATGTTTTACTGCATCATTCAATTAATGTTAAACCGCTTAGTGTCTTTAATGTTTTGTTGAACTGCTTGAAATATTAATGTATTTTGCTCAAACGATAAGTTTGGTCGACCTTGTAATAACGCTTGTATGCTCAGCGGATGAAATTGTCTTGTAGCACGAAACATTTTTATTCTTTGTGTTTGATATAGTCTACATCTAAAAAGCCAGGTTGTATAGCAACTGCATCTAACCCAAGTGTTACAAACGATTACATCAATCGCCATCATCACCTCATCCATCACCTCATTAGAACATTTGTTTTTCATCATTCATCATTCAGCTAACATTCATCATTTTATTTGTTACACCCTGTACAAAGCAATTTACTTGTTAACAACCGACTCCTGTAATATTCCAGGCACTTCCATAGCTGTAAATGTGCAAAAACCAACCCAGACATCTATGAAACTTATTCTTCTCAAAATATTTAATCTAATATTACTCCTAAAGTTTCTGACAGCGCACTCCACACAATACTCTGCTAACAGGGATTGGCGTATTTGGCAGATTCAGAGCAGATTCAGAATGGATATTAAAGTTCTGTCTATTGTAACTGTATTTTCTCGTTTTGTTGCATGTAAATTTGCTTCTCTTCTTTTAGTGGATTAAAAGAATATGTCTTTATCTCCTATCAGAATATTTTTAGCTACGTTAGTTATTGGTTATGTGTTTTCTAACTGATGCAGAAACAGTGGATGAGTCTACCAGGAGCGTTGAGACTTGTCGCTACTTTACTCACCTTCACGCGTGTGAACTGTACGAACACCGTTTGCGTAGTGTTTCCGGAAAAACATTGCGATGGCTCCAGTAGATCCAGCTACTGCATATTTAGTCGTAGCAGCAGTTATTGTTGCCACTTTGGCAATCGTATCGATATTTTGCGGGGGCTCAAAAAGTAATTCATGATTGATAACATTTCTACTATATCTTTGTTAAAATTACACGAAGTTTTGCATGGCATATGTTCGCCGGCTAACAGTTTGTCGGTAAACACCACCCAAATTCACAGGTCTTGAGCAACATTTCTCAGATTCTCGAAACTTCTCGCATACCTTTACGATTTTGACAATGTATGGTTTTGAATTAGTATGTATCCCATCCTACTGCTGGTTTAAACGGTGGCAATGTCACTGGATGAGCAGCATCTTAATAGACTATTTATCTAAATGATAAATTTCTTTATACCTTAACTTCCTTTATAGCTAAGTTACCGAATTTTCCTTGTTACCACATTGTATAACGGTCTTCAGATGGTACGAATATTTTAAGGCAGTGACTAGAGGTCCGGTGACCAGACTCGTAGATCTGCAAGCTATAGGTCGAGTAAGCTGATTTAGCCAGATCATAAGGGGTCTCTGGTAACCGAAAAATACCAGGATCATTTTTTAAGGATTGATAGCTCAATTCTGAATTCTTCCATTAATTGTTTTTAAATAATTGTCCCCAAGTTTTCAGTTATCAGGTAACCGCTCTTTGTTTTTGGTAACCAATAGGTTACCCAAGGTAACCTGCATTTGATGATTTGTAGTACTTGAAATAGATTGAGTGATTAAAATGTTTATGATTTTAAAAAGCTGGTTACCAAAGACAAAGAACAAGTTACCCCAGTTACCAAAGACATAATGGTTACAAATACACTCTATTGTGCAGAGGTGCACTTTCTTGGCCATATATGGTCTCTAGACTAGAGGTTTCATCATTTCAGAAACTTGTGTTTATTGATAGCACAATTGACCTGGTAAATTTGACAAAATTTTGTAAAAATATCTACATGAAGAAATGTTAAATTTTATTTTGTTTCATTAGTTTTTTTCTTATCTATCAATCTATCTCTGGATACTGCCTACTCCTCTTTAAGAGTGTTACTGGCAGGACTTGGTGCATGTTGGAAGTGTTACTGTTAGTATAGTTATGAATAAAATAATGTCAAGAGTTGTGAGCTTAGATGCCAAGACAAATGTTAAAATGTTAGTTAGTGCTGGATTTATTAGATTAAAAAGTAAAAGAGGTAATAACAAAGAATACATGACTAGTACTGAATTCTAGCCACTGCCTATTTGAAACACTCAAGATCAGACAGGGCTACAATATTAACCGGAAATCTATCCCAAAGAGTAATACTTTGAGGAAAAAAATGAAAACTTATGATTATCTGATGTGACCTGAATTTGTCTTAAGCAAAGGGAATGCATGTGTCTGGTTTGTCTGTTCGGTTTTTGTATGTAGGAAGGAAGGTTTATTGCTAGGATGTTATGGTATATTTAATAAAACATTGTAAGTCTAGCATTAAGTCTTCAATATTCTAGGGAGCTCCAGCCCAGTTCCCCCTGCATAGCTGTAACACTAGAAAGAGGAGATTAGTCTTACCTATCTTATTGCCTGCCTCGGGACCATTTCCGCCTTGTAAATGTTTGTCTTGGTGTAAGGGTTCCAGACAGTAGATGTGTACTATACCTTGTCCCTTTTTTATCCCCCCGCTAAAGGCGAGGGGGATATAAGAAATGCCCTTCATCCGTCTGTGTGTCCGTCCGTCCTAAACAATTTTGTCCGGAGCATAAGTCCAAACTACTGGAGGGATTTTATTCAAACTTAATACACTGACAGAACACATTGGTAGGTAGTGCAGTGTGCAAGAACAATAACTCTACCTTGCCTATTTTTAGAGTTATTCCTCTTTATCATATTTACTTGATAAATTTTGTCCGGAGCATAACTCCAAAACTACTTGAGTGATTTTATTCAAACTTTATACACTGACAGAGCACATTGGTAGGTAGTGCAGTGTGCAAGAAAAATAACTCTATCTTGCCTATTTTTAGAGTTATTCCTCTTTATCATATTTACTTGATAAATTTTGTCCGGAGCATAACTCCAAAACTACTTGAGGGATGTTATTCAAACTTCATCCACTGACAGAGCACATTGGTAGGTACTAGGTAGTGCAGTGTGCAAGAACAATAACTCTACCTTGCCTATTTTTAGAGTTATTCCCCTTTATCAGAATTACTTGATAAATTTTGTCAGGAGCATAACTCCAAAACCACTTGAGGGATTTTATTCAAACTTCATACACTGACAAAGCACATTGGTAGGTAGTCAGGGCTTTTTCAGCTAGTCTCACAGGGCCGATAATGGGCTCCATTCCCAATGCCAAATAGGGGTCATTTTTCCCAAATTCAAGAAAAAAGTTCCCAATTTCAAGAAAAAAATTCCCACTTCAACATAAATAACTTTTTTGCCTATATAATAGAAACAAAAAAGAGAATCCATATATATAATTATAATAATTAAGGGACTTTTCAAATAACAAAATTAGTTTGTTTACTTTTGATCAGTGAACTGTGAAACCTACATGCCTTGAATTTATGTATGCAACCTGTGTAAAACCAGTTTGTACCGTGAAAAAAATCCCAATTTGAGCAGAGGCCTTTTCCCAAAACCCCCTGAAAAAACCCTGGTAGTGCAGTGTGCAAGAACAATAACTCTACCTTGCCTATTTTTAAGTTATTCCCCTTTGTCATATTTACTTGATAAATTTTGTCCGGAGCATAACTCCAAAACTACTTGAGAGATTTTATTCAAATTTCATACACTGACAGAGCACATTGGTAGGTAGTGCAGTGTGCAAGAACAATAACTCTACCTTGTCTTTTTTTTAGAGTTATTCCCCTTTATCACATTTACTTGATAAATTTTTACCAGAGCATAACTCAAAAACTACTTGGGGGATTTTATTCAAATTTCATATACTGACAGAGCACATTGGTAGGTAGTGCAGTGTGTAAGTCCAATAACTCTACCTTGCCTATTTTTAGCTCACCTGAGCACGAAGTGCTCATGGCGAGCTTTTGTGATCGCCTGATGTCCGTCGTCCGTCCGTGCCTCGTCAACTTTTTCTTCAAACGACTTCTTCTCCTGAACTCCTGAGCCAATCTTGCTGAAACTTGGCAGGAACGTTACTTGCATGAAGCTTTACCAAAATTGTTCAAATGGTTCCAGTCCATTGCCTATCTAGGTCATAGAGGATAAAAATAGATTTTGAACATGAAATTTTTAAAAATCTTCTTCTCTGAAACCGTAAGGCCTAGAATTTTGATATTTGGTGTGTAGCATCACCTAGTGGTCTTCTACCAAGATTGTTCAAATTATAGACCTGGGGTCAAAATTGGCCCCGCCCGGGTGGGGTCATGTGTTTTCCTTATAAATATATAGCAAAAACTTAAAAAATCTTCTTCTCTGAAACTGTAAGGCCTAGAACTTTGATATTTGGTGTGTAGCATCACCTAGTGGTCCTCTACTAAGATTGTTAAAATTATAGCCCTGGGTTCAAAATTTGCCCCGCCCCAGAGGTCATGGGTTTTCCTTATGTCAGTATATAGCAAACACTTAAAAATTCTTCTTCTCCGAAACCGCAATGGCCAGAGGTTAGATATTTGGCATGAAACATTGCCTAATGGACCTCTAACAAAGTTGTTCAAATTATGGCCCTGGGGTCAAAATTTGCCCCGCCCCAGAGGTCATGGGTTTTCCTTATATCAGTATATAGCAAAAAACTTAAAACATCTTCTTTTCCGAAACCGTAATGGCCAGAGCTTAGATATTTGGCATGAAACATTGTCTAATAGACCTCTAACAAAGTTGTTCAAATTATGGCCCTGGGGTCAAAATTTGCCCCGCCCCAGAGGTCATGGGTTTTCCTTATATCAATATATTGCAAAAACTTAAAAAATCTTCTTCTCCGAAACCGCAATGGCCAGAGGTTAGATATTTGGCATGAAACATTGTCTAATGGACCTCTAACAAAGTTGTTCAAATTATGGCCCTGGGGTCAAAATTTGCCCCGCCCCATAGGTCATGGGTTTTCCTTATATCAATATATAGCAAAAACTTAAAAAATCTTCTTCTCCGAAACCGCAATGGCCAGAGGTTAGATATTTGGCATGAAACATTGTCTAATAGACCTCTTACAAAGTTGTTCAAATTATGGCCCTGGGGTCAAAATTTGCCCCGCCCCAGAGGTCATGGGTTTTCCTTATATCAATATATAGCAAGAACTTAAAAAATCTTCTTCTCCAAAACCGCAATGGCTAGAGGTAAGATATTTGGCATGAAACATTGTCTAATGGACCTCTAACAAAGTTGTTCAAATTATGGCCCTTGGGTCAAAATTTGCCCCGCCACAGGGGTCGCCCATTTTACATAGAATTATATAGGAAAAACCTTGTAAAAGTCTTCTTCTCTAGAACCATAACACATAGAGCTTAGAATTTTTACATGTAACATCACTTTGTGGACCTTTACCACGTTTATACATATCATGACCCCAGGCTTGAATTGGCCCCACCCAGGGGCTTATCAATTTTTACATAGAGCTAAATAGTAAGAACTGAAGACATGTAGAATGTTTGCTAGTGTCAAACTACACCCCTTGTTCTCTGAAACTAATGCGACTAGACCTTAGATATTTCGTGTTGAGTATTGTAAAGAGACCCTTTACCAGCATTATTTAAATGTTGGCCCTGGGGTAAAGCTGAAAGTACTTTTGTACTCAGGTGAGCGATACAGGGCCATCATGGCCCTCTTGTTTAGAGTTATTCCCCTTTATCAGATTTACTTGATAAATTTTGTCCGTTGCTTAACTCCAAAACTTAAAAGGATTTCCTCTTCAGGTAAATTATACAGTAAGTACAACCTTCAGGTAACTTTTTTCTGGCGGGGGAATTAACCATGTGTGACATGGCTCTTGTTTAGATTAGATTCAAGTACACTTAACTTTTATAATGAAACAAAACAAAAAATAAGTATCATTTCCACAAATTTTCATGTTTATATTAACGTGATGTTTCACAATTGTGGTCGTTTTTTGAGCTGAATTAAACATTTCTGATTTAATTTTTAGAGTCAGGAGATGGCCAGCCCCAGGCAGCACAAGCAGCTCAAGGTGCAAGACCTCGGCCCAGGGAGGGTCCACCAGGAGCTAGAGCTGTCAGAAGGCGTGGAAATAGGGGCAGAATGCAGATAAGAGATGATGAATCAGGTAACTTATCAATGGGAGGCATATAAACTTGCACTCATATTAAGTCCATATGTATGTCCTCCAAATCTTGTGGCATCAACTCCTCATTAACGGTCGTGCGGATTTCTTTCAAATTTGCACAGAAAATCAAGCAGTATGTGTAGATGATCATTAAGAAATTGATTTTTTACTGCAATCATTTTTACCAGAGTTATGGCCCTTTGTTGCAATGTTGTTGTAGCAGTAGGGCATCAGTGTCCCAAAGACAGAGTGTAGTTTTTTAAAACTTTAATTTTACCTATACCCAGCTTTCTTACCTAGCAATGTAAGACTTTAAAAAAGCACATTTAACTATTTTAGGGAATAAAAAAATTATTGTTTAAATTGTAAAAGCTAGCTTTAGATACATGTATTATAGTTATTGTAACTTAGACATATTTTTAACATTATTAATTAAATAACAGTTGTCATTCGCTAAAGTAGATCCAGATCACCATTTCCATGTGTGTCTATTGTAGATCCAGATCACCATTTACACATTTTGCATCTTGGTCATAAATAACTTCATGAATCTTATAATGACTAGTGTTGATCCTTTACATACTGCATGAAAGTCACACATGGAATGTTAGCCATATACAAAAATATATGGTTCTCTTGTTTAAAAACTAAATAGTTTTTCACATGTTTTACTCTGTTTTGGCAGATGAAGATTTAGCACCAGGACCTGTGGATGAAGATGAGGAAATGTTTGATGAATTTGGACAGTCAGAGAAAAGCATAGGTGCAAAGAAACTTAGAAAACTTCAAGACAAAGCAGAGAAAAAAAGACAGCGAGAGGTAAATATTGAAGTAACACATTATTGTATGCTGTTATTAGGAAAGTTTCTGAAAATTCTTGCACATCTTTTAATTATATTTTAGACGGAATGATGGTGATCTTATAAAAAATTAATTAGTACACAAACACTTGTCAGTAATAATGTTCACATATTTCCACAAATATTAACAGAAATGGTTATGTGTACAGGGGTTCCACTAGCAGCTGAATTTGAAGGGTCACTTTTATCATGTTTTAGTGACTTCTGCCAATTAATAGCCAAAATATAATTATTAAAAGGAAAAAGATTACCCTTGAGCTAAAATTGTAGAGGTTGAAATGAGGCTGTTTAGAAAAGAAAAAATCCTCAGGTCAAATGTAACCCCTATGTGTACTATCTTGAGCACTGAATATAAGTACTCACCCTCAGATGTAGATACAACTGTAGAATAAGAATAGAGCATTATTTGATACTGCGTAAAATGGGCAAGCATGTTTTTTAATACCCCTTAGGAAGGGAGTATTCTAATATTGAAAGCAACAGTTATAGGTGTGATTTGTAAAATACTGATGATATCACGAGGTATTAAACAATAACAATTGTTTTTATACAGGTATTTCACCACAGTGAAATTATGGCACTGCCATATGTTTTTAGAAACCAAGTAGGAGACTTGTATTATACATGTATGTTGATACTTAACTTACTCCGCATTGTACTGGCTTTATTACAATTTATTTAACCCTTTACTCATTGTCCATTTTCCATTTGCGAACAGTGTAGATCCAGATCAGCTGGCACATCCATGCCATCTGATTAGGATCTACACAGTTATCTTATTTGTCAGAAATAACCTGATGAATCAAAAAGAAAACATTATAGATCCTGATCAGACAGCATGGATGTAGATATTTAAACAGACATGGAGGAAAGGATTAAATTAATTGCAAATGTTAGACTAGAGTGAAATATATAGTTATTCCAACATAGTTTTGGTTATTTTTCAAAATTTTATATTTTGTTTAGTTCATTATGAGCTTTGTTCCTACGTCTTCAGCATACTTTATAATTCTTCAGATTGAACTACAAGAGAGAGAGGAACGCAAGGAACGAGAAAAGAAGTTAGAAGCCCAGAGAAAGAAAGAAGAAGAAAGAGAAAAGGCAGAAGAAGAAGCTAGAGTAAGTTGTGTTTTTGGTAATTAGGGATAAGCGCTGCGTAAAAAGTATTTTTTATAAGCCTGTTGCAAGGGAGTTGACTCATATTATGTTCTGGTGTAAGTTTTCCTTCTGTCTGTAAAATTGTTTTTGGATCAAAAGCTGAACAATACCTTTAAGATAGAGCTTTCAAACTTATCATTGTTGTCTGACATCACAATATCAATTGTCTCGACAAGTTTCATACTTTTGGCTACATATTAAGTAATAGTAATGACACTTTTTCACTTAAAATTTAAGAAGAAAACCTGGTTTCGTCGCTTAACGGCATCTTTTTGTTTTTGTTTAGAATTTGTCACATACGAGGGTTGTCCCAATAAATCGTAGACTTTTTGAATTAAAAGAAAACAACTAAATATATCTTTTAGCAAATTTCACAGTTAGTTAAGACATCATCCGGTAACAAGTATGCTGAATTTCAAAGAAAAATCTACTAAAATAAATAAATTACATACATTTTATTAAACAGTGATATGGATTGGCGGCACACGTCACAGAGCGTCATGATTTGGAATTCAATAATTACTTTAAACAGTTAATACATTACACAGTGCCATTTTAGCCGCAACTTTTTTATGTTACCTTAATTGGTGATCATTCTGAAATCAATCCGCAAAGTTTCAAAAAGTTGCCATAATTTGTATAAGATTAGTGCTTGTTTAATGCTAATGAGTAAATATTAACTTCTAACGAAAATCGCGACGTTTTAAGAAGCCGTGGCGCACATTTTGATCATCCAATATTGCGATAAAGCGAATTGACGTCAAAAGACGCGCTTAAGGAATAAAAACAAGTTAAATGCATCCTCATATCTAGAGCGTTGGTATAGAAAAGTGGCACAGAAAGTTTTCGCATGGTGAAACGGAAATAATACTCAGAATCCGTCATCCCCCGTTCTCCCCAGAACTCGCTCTGGTAGACGTTGTGTACTTTCGGGCTCATAGGTCGCAAATTTGAGATCTGCGACGAGATCAGAAAGCTTGGCCTTTAACAAAAGTCTTCCAACAGAGTGTTATATTAATTTATTTAATAGTCGGGAGATCAGACACCGTGAGTGTATCAAACATGCTGAAGAGTTCTTCAGGAAGGAGTAACGGTATGCAGTGTGAGCATTGTAATGACGTTGCGACGTGCGCGGCTTGTCAATAGGTTGCCTTGTTAAAATGTTTCCAATTTCTTTATGATGATCTATTTTTCTTTGATATTTCGTCTACAAATTACCAAATGATGTCTTAACTAACTGTGAAATTTGCATAAACATGTGTTCAGTACTTTTCTTTTTATTCAAATAGTCTATGATTTATTGGGACAACCCTCGTATAGTGATAGCTCAATCCCTCTACTATACAGTAAATTGTCAACCTGCTGTAAAAAGTCAGTAGTATGTGTATAATGTGTCAAGCTGTACTTTACAGGCTGAAGAGGAGCGTATTCAAAAAGAAGAGCAAGAGAAAAGAGAGCATGAAGAGTATCTGAAGATGAAGGAGATGTTCTCTGTAGAGGAGGAAGGCGAGTCAGATCAGACCGGCAACCTTGATGTAAGTTAAACGCCAGCATCTGATTTGTGACTGAAGGTTTTCCTGTTCAGTTAATGATGGACATGGGGGGATATTGTTATTTCTTTGTTGGGCTATCTTAATTCTATAACAATCTTCCAAATTTCAAACTCAAATAATTGTATATTACAATTTTAAGATGTGTAACACCAAGTTTCATCTAGATCAACCCAGGTTTTTTTGTTAACACCCTGTTCCATATGCTGAGCATTATTTCCATACTTTTGAATGAAATCCTATAATTGCCCTAAAATGGACATCTGCTATGGGAACATTAAGTGCAAAATTTAACTGATAGATAGTAAAGTAAATATTTTCTTCATGGAATTAAGAATTTTGTAGTACTTCATGAACAAAACATTCATCTATAAATAATGGTGTCACTCAAATATATAATTAAGCTTTCAAAAGCTAATTACAGAGAAAGCATATTCTAAAACAAAATTTGATTATAAACAAGATTTGATCTGTGCCATCTGATCAGGATCTCCACTGTTTGCTTTTCTTATTTAATATGTTAATCTGACAAAAAAGCGAACAGTGCATGCAGATCCTTATCAGACTGCACGGATGTGTCGGCTGATCTGGATCTACACTGGTGGCACATGCTGTGAAGAAGTATATATGGAGTAAAGGGTTAATGGATTTTGTTAGACTTTTTTATGTTTATTTTGAGAGGAGTTTTCCTGTACATTCTTATCCACAATGGCTGTTTTGGTGCTTTGTGACAGCAGTTGAAAGTTGCTTTTTGTAAATTGATTATTTATCAATGCATATCTGAAATTAATGCAGAAAATTAATGTGTTGCCATAGTTGATCTTGTTCTATAATTGTTTGTTTCTTTGTTTCAGTCACAATCTTTGCTACAAGAATTTATCAATTACATTAAGGTAAGAACTTTTTCCCACAAACATTGCAAGCATTGACAATTTGACTTCTATTTAATTGATACCTTATTCTGGAAATCATTTAGAAATATATATAATAGTTAAGTGTACTTTCATTGAAACTCCATGTTCCAAGGTAAGAAAACTGTGCATGGAAATTTTCTCAGATCTCAAGGCGACCCAAAGTCAGTTTAGAGGCAATTGTGAATTTCAAACCATATTAATCAGGGCTGAAGATGATAAAACTGAGATTGGAAATCAGTCTCAAATCTCAAGCATCTGTTCGGCTGAAATGGGCCTATCACCAAATCAACCAGTGTAGACCCAGATCATCATATGAATCTGCCTAGAATCTACACTGTTTGCTATTCACTCGGAGAAGGATTCTTAATGAACGAAGAGTTTAGGTCCTTTCCAGGCCATGTAATTCAGTGATATATAATCAGGGTTCACACTTTATTTTCTTATTTCCTCACTTCTCAAAATATTTAATACTTTATATTGTTTGCAGGAAATGAAGGTTGTAATGCTGGAAGATCTCGCTGCTCATTTCAAAATAAAAACTCAGGTAAATTTGTCTTTATGTTCACCTCCAACACCAGTTTCCTTGATTAGAGATGGGGCACAGTGGTTAGGAACGGGGACTACACTGGTTCTAAAAATAACATTTTTCTATGTCTCCCCTGTTAGAAGATCTAATGATCATTAGTTTTTGAAGTGTTAACATGGCGTTTGCCTAACATGGAGATTCTTTGTTTATTACTCTGAGACTGACAAGTGCAGGTAAGTAATAATATTTAGAGGTACAGGCACACAGCTGACCCATATCATTTAGGAAATAGAAAGTTACAATGGATTTCCCATCTACAGTCAATCTTTTAGTGGCGATGATATCAAGTACCAAGCAGAGCCTCGTTAGCCTACCGACCTTGTGCATATTTCACTCGGGCCGGATCACGCGATCTTTACCCAACACACGTGAATGATACTTATAGTAAATCTATGCCATCTGATCTACACAGTTTGATTTTAGATTCATTTTTTGCATATTTCTGGCCAAGATGCGACCAGTGAAGATCAAATGACAAAAACATAAGTACAATTGAAATAAGAAGAAGATTTACTGTTTTGGCATTAAGGTGATGATATATATAGTAAACAGGGGTTTTCCTAGCCATTTTGGGAAAAGGACCCTGGCCAGAATTGGGAAATTTTAGCGCGTGAAATGTTTCATTTTGGGAATTTTTATCGACAAAAATACAAGTTTTGGGAATTTTGAAATGATAATATTATACATAGCACAAACAAAACTTGCACTTGAATGTCCCATTTATTTTACTTTTGTTGTGTATATAAATGGCAATATCCGTCTAAAATGCATATAGTTTGAAAAATAAGGTTTTTTTTTTGTTTTTTGCTACTAGAACCATATGCCCAGAACACACAAACTATCATGTTTTAGTTTAGATTAGATAGTATTTATATAATTTTAAATTTTACAATAGTTGACTACAAATCTGTAAAAATGTTTGCTGTTTTTCATCTCTTTTGTTCATATAATATTTATTTAGTAAAATTTGAGCGCATACGAAATAATTTGCGGAGATTTTGTATTTTAGTCAATTTAATAATCAAACTTATTATCTCCCTTTTTGCTTTAGACAAAATATCGCAAAACACTTAATATTTACCTTCGTATCACAAAATGATCAATTCTAAAATCTATTCATAATTCACAGTTAAGCAGATACATCAATAAATTAAAACATTATTTTAAAATTCAACTGACGAATTTTCCATAGAATGAACGGATTAATCAGTACTGTAAGATATATAATTTGTAATAACGCGATTAAAGTAACAACTGTGAATTAATTGATTCAATCATTGCATTGGCAATCAAGTTACCTAATCACTTATCGTCAGAAATTACTTAAGCGCCGACAAACGGCTAAATATACACCTTTTTAATTGTCAAAGACACAATTTTGACAGTTTTGACAGTTTGTGTAATCACGCTGTCGCACAATCTCGCGAGAATCAAAATACATCTCGCGATAAAGATTGTACCGATTGTTGTGAAATATAGGCGTGTCTAGAGTAGTGTAAATTTAACCAGGATTAGCGAATTATACGCCTGGTTGTGACGTCACATGCATAGTGCGAGATAAAGCAGTCAGTTGTTGTTTACAACGTAAAGCGAAAGTTAACACTGTTCTTATGTTTTGAAAATTATCTGTGGATTCAATTGGGAAAAATGGAAGAAATTTCGGATTGGGAAAGGGTCCGTTTGCTTTGGGAAAGGGTCTGTTTTCCGGACCCTCAGAAAGGCTAGGAAAACCCCTGCAGTAAAATATATCATTTGCTTTTTTCAGGATTGTATAAACAGAATACAAGATCTGCAAGCTGATGGTAAACTCACAGGTGTGGTTGATGATAGAGGGAAATTTATCTACATAACTGTGGAAGAACTAGATTCTGTAGCTAAGTTCATACGCCAGCATGGACGTGTGTCGATATCAGAACTTGCCGAGTCCAGTAATAGACTGATTAACTTAAACCCAGATAATGCTGACATTCACAAAAAGTTGATAGTTGGTGACAATGAAGCGGATTTAATTGAAGTGTCATAGTGAACATTGTTACATTGTTCAAATTTTAAGAATATTTATTTTGATATTACACTTTCAAACTATCTAAAACTACAGTCCTTAAAATAGTTAGTTGAATTTCACAAGCCCAGATTCTTATGAAGCATCTGACATGGTGAACAATTTTACCTGCCCAATTAAATTTTATTTTATTCCCCACTTTAAGCCCCATTAAATGGGAAGCTTATAGAATAACACTTGTCTGCCTGTCTGTCCGGTATGTATGTATTAGGTATGTATGTCCTCAAAATTTTGTGACATCCACTCCTCATTAACTATCAGGTGGATTTTTTTCAAACTTGCACAGGTGATCAAGTAGGATGTGTAAATAGTTGAAGTAAAATAATCTGATTATTTCTTGCAACCTTATTTACCAGAGTAATGGCCATTTGTTAATTTCAGTAATAAAAATGAGCAGATTTCTTTCAAACTTGCCTAGGTGATCAGACATCAGTTTTAGAGGTTTTTTTTTTGTTCATTTGTAGCGTCAACTCTTTATTGAATATATGGTACATTTCTTTTCAACTTCAGCAGATGATCAGGCATGAAGTGTAGATGGGTGTAAAGAAAAGAATTTTTTTCTTTAACAATTTTTATCAGAGTAATGGCCCTTAGATAATTTTACTAATAAAAATATTCGGCACTTTCTCTCGTTTTCTTTATGGTGATTTTTTCAATCTTTCACAGAATGATGATCAGGCAGGATGTGTAGATGATGACTAAGGCAATAATTGTTTATATTTATGGCCTATTTTTTATATTTTCATTATAATTCATTCTTGTATTTCCAACAACTCATATGCTTTCTGTATAATGAAACCATGGCGTGAATGTGTCTAAGTATGAAGACTGTGATACACTTTACAAAATTGTTGGTACAAATCTGCATTTTATTTCAGAGGTGGGGGTATTATTGATTTTTGTTTCAGTGGACAATTTTTATGGCACATTTATTCCACACCATCAGAAAATCATCAAAATAAACAGATGGAATATTTATTTTTCTGACAATCCTTTTCATTAAATTGTGCATGAGTAGACATTTTCCAAAAATTCCTATGGATATTAACAATTATTGAAATTTCTGGATATGACATGAGAAAAAGTTTCTAAAATCTGTATTATATACATGATAAAAAATTGGACATCAATTATAATCATATGCCTTACACTGAAGTATTTGGAACCTTAACTGGTTATCTTACGGCAGAGATATGCCACCATATCAACCGGTTTATTATATATGCATGTATTAAAATTCAGCATTTGAGCATGTATTTAACGGTTGTTCAGCATTCCAGGTTTTATCCTTAAGTATTCTTATGGTCCTTGGACATGATGTGTGCTGTTGAGGTATTTGTCACATAATGTTTCGTACTCTACATAGAACGACAATATGGCGTAATTGGCTTTCTGTATGCGTGGAACTACGGCAAAGTCCGATGAACTAGATAGGACAGGCACATATCACTTGAACGATTAGCAATTTTTATGTTAGTGTCACTATAGCACCTGCACTCAAACAATGTACCAAGGTCAGTTTGTAATGCCGAGAATAGCCAATGATGAATAGGTTCTCTTCACTGAAAGTTTGTGTTGTTGTATATTTCTAAGTACTACCGGAATAAAGACGACCTTAAGTATTGCGTTCATGAAAATGCCCAATGATTACGTGATGACAAATTACTGATTAACATCGAACAATCACTTCATCATACATGCGTTATTAGATATTTGAAAGTTCATACACATATAGAGCCCTGAAATAGTTATCTCACTCCGAGAAGAAACAAATATCGCATGTATATTTAAAGTTACATTTCGGTTTTATTCGTCTTTCATCATAACCGGTATAGCACAAAAGTCGAACTTTTCCGGCTGGCTCGTGGTGCCGGTCTGTATCCTGCGGACCGAAGGGGGCGGCATACCGTGTGGAGACTTGAACTCAAACCTTTGTATAAGTGTTCCAATGAAGATGAAAAGTTCCATCCTTGCCAAGTGCTTCCCAACGCAGGACCTTCCACCTGAAAGAAAAGTAAGATCATCGAGGACCCACTACACTCCTCCCCTACACGTTCATCGATAAAAAAATATCAAAATGTCAATAACGGTAAAATGTCGTTCAATGATTCTTTGCATAAATGAATGTTACTAATGTATCTTTATTTTGCATACAGCAATACATGTTAGTCTAGGTAGCACTACAGTAATTCAGGTGGCTCGGGAACCAGTCAATTTTGTCTAGGGTTTGTGGGGACCATTAGATAAAGTAACTCTGTGATTGTTTGAAAATGCAAAAGCAGAATAAAAATATTTAATAGATAAGTAAAAATGCAGTGAATAGAAGAAGTTGAAACAAAAAATTTGCATTTTTATTTTGAGTTTATGAAATATTTTATTTTTAAAATGGGTAATATTTTGGACAAAGTGAAACTGAAAGTGGCGAATAGCTGAGGGTGGTGGGTGGGATGTCGCGAAAAAGTTTACTGGTTACGCTATATTAAACCAGGTTTTCCGAATGAAAAATCCTGGTTAGATTGGGGTACGTCGGCGGGCGGGCGGGCTGGCGTAAACAATTACTTCTGTGCGCAACTCCTACATTTCTCAACTGATTTCAACTAAACTTTCACAGAAGTATTGTCATGAAGTGCCCTGGCGCATATTATATGGGTTTTTGTGATTGGTAATTTTGACCTAATTATGACCCTTTGTTTTTTTCACACATGTAATTCTTCTGTTCGCAACTCCTTTTACATTTCTCAAGGGATTTCAACGAAACTTTCACAGAATGATTGTCACGAAGTGCCCTGGCGCATATTTTCCGGGCTTTGTGATTTGATCATTTTTGACAGAATTATGGGCCTTTGTTTTTTCCACATAATGTAATATATAGAAAAATACTTTTCTGTGTGCAACCCCTACATTTCTCAAGGGATTTCAACTAAACTTGAACAGAACTATATTTGTGAACTAAAGATTTTTCAATGTATAATGTTTTGCCCCTGGTCGTCCGCCCATCCGTTCGTTAGCAATTTTGCGTCTCCTTATTAAAGTATATATAAAAGGGAGAATATTGTGTTATTATAAAAGGGTGAATACTCTCAGAGTAACTCTGTTACAACTGTCTTTTTTTAGTCTCAATCATTCAGACGCTCTGATTTCGCAAAGGCGATCAGTACGTCTGAAGACATTGTTCGTAAAAAAATCAGACACTCCAAAACGAGGCTTGTATTTAGGACATTAGTATGGAACGCCGTTGTTGTCTTGTGAAAATTGTATTTTAGACTGTCGCCCTGGCAGCTGGAAATCGAAAAGACATATGCTACGGCGACAAGCATTTTTTTAACTGTATTATTGCGCCCATAGTCGTGTTCAAGTAAGCTGGGTTCTGCGGTTACCAGATATCTGATAAAAAGTTTATACAGACGTTGCAAGCACAATAGTTACCTTATTTCAACCTTAGAAATATTTTAGAATGAAATCATTTCAATAAGAAGATCATATTTTTTCTCTAAATTTGGACCTTTTTGGTTCAAAATTACGTCTGAAGTGAAAAACTTTGCCCTACAACCATTTTTTTGAATTTCTTAAGATAACTTCAAAATTCTTTGGCAACCCTAATGGCGACCTTAGAAACATTTTACAGTGAAACCCCTTAGATTATTTTTTTAAAAGTATATAAATTTCCAAATTACGAAAAGAAAAAGTGTTAAGTCAATTTAGAACTGCAAAGAAAAATAAAGCTTGAAAATCCCTAAAATTCTATTTGCAATCAAACACAAAAACGAAGCATCGTAAATCAAAAACCGATCAAAAGTCCACATGATCAAAATGATACAGACATTATCCAAGATTCTTTAAAAGAACTTTAAAATGTAAAGAGAGAAGTCAACAATTTTTTGTCATTCATTTTCGCAACCATGAAATTAAAGGTCAAAACACACTTTTACAAATGCCTCTTAGTGTTTACATGTGTTAGACAAGATAATCTTAGAAAATGTTGTAAGTAACTCATTACTCAGGAAGGCATTTAAATTGGTGTTTAGTGTTGCTTTGTTTTTGTGTTTGGCTCAGAATTTAGGGATGTTTTAGGAAAAACTATTATTCTTTTCTGTTCTAACTTTTCCTAACGTGTAAATAATAAACATACATAAAATGATTTATTTATGCAAAGATTGACGGAACTGCAATTTTCCCTTAGAGAGATTTTGATATTCTTCCCTTTTATCAATAACCGTACAATGACAACTGTCATACCATACAACGTGACAATCTAAAACCATTATCAAGAAGAGGCAGCAACGGCGTACCATATATTTGCATTCATTTATGTAAAATGGGGTATGCAAGTACTTCAACGTCCTTTCTTTATAAACCATATACCTGATTTTGTAGCTTGATATCATATTACCTAAATTTCACTTTGCCCAGTGTGGGAGAAATACGGTTAAAGCACTGTTAACAAATTTCATTAGAAATCGCGATTGATTTTGGATTTGTTTACCATACAAAAGCGCCACCTGTCGGTCAGACTTTTTATATAGCGATGTCTCTAGACGTTCGTCAGAGCAGTGTGACACTGATCAATGACAGAACGTCTAGATGATCTAGACTACTGTCTTTTTTTAGAATAGTTTACCAGTCATGTATACGTTGGAGTATTCTGTTAGAGTAAGATAATAAAATTTCTCATTAGACCAGCGGTTCAAACCCCACACAGAGCAATTTTTTTATTTTTTTTTTAAATAATTTTTGCCATACGTTATGTATATCTACTGACTTTAAAAACACATTTGCGCTCGGCCATCAGTCTGGAAAATTAAAACCTGGTTTTGTGACAAGTTCCTGTCATTTGTTTTGTTGTGTGTATATGATGTCTGTAGTTTAGTTTTATTCGCAAAAGTAAGATTTTATGGCCTTGACCCAATAGCTAATTCAGAATAGGAGATGAAGCTATACTGGGAGTCTATAGAAAATGAATTACTGTAGTCTAACCTAGAAAAGTAAAGAAAATAGCTAGACCTAAAATTCCTAAAATTTTATACACACATAAATTCACAAAAACTAAGCAATACAAAACAGAAAAAACGTTCAACTACTTAAAGAGAAATCAGTGATTGTCATTCGTTTAAACGACCATGAAGCGACCAGGAAATTGAAGGTCAAACACACATTTACTAATATCTCATAAAGTTTACATGTGTAAGTCACGAGGACGCAATATATTGTTGTCAATATCATATTTCTCATGTGGGCATTTAAAATAATGTTTTTGTGTTGTTTAGTTTTTGTGAATTTATAGAAGTTTAGGGAATTTTTAGATCTCGCTATTTTTCTTAACTGTTCTAACGTGTCTAACCATATGAAAATTAAGATACATTAGTATCACTCATTTGTGCAAAGTTTCATTGAACGTCATTTTGCCGTAATAGAGATTTTGATAATTTTCTTTTTACCGATGAACGTGCAGGGGTTGGGGGGAGGTAGTGGGCCCTTAATGTCTGACGGTTGGATTGAATGCAAAAAAGATAAACATGCGTATGTATTGAATTCAAAAGGTTAAATATGCGTGTTAGAAATTGCCACACCCAGTAAACACAGTACAGTCTTCATGCCTTATTGTGGGAGATAAGTCATAATGTGAAAATGAGACGCAATTTCATTGTGTAAACACCGCGATAAAGAAGTCGTGAATTCGCAAGCGAAGATGAACGTTTTGTTTTCTTTTTCGAGAAAATGGCTGTGATTGAAACACCAGAATTTAAAACAAATGTTTTAGACAAGTAACCAACATGTGGTGCCCCTAGTGTCACATTACTGACATTTACTCTTTATCAAAATGGGTTTTTTCCTTGTTCATGAACGAAATTACCAATCTATTATTGAATTGTATTCATGAAGGTTATTAATATTAAAAAAAGAAATATACACAATAAATAAAATATCACACGTTTCACGAAACATATGAAGTCAGAGGGAATATCGGAGATAAATTCGGAAAATGTACCTAAACTAAACGGAGCAAAGCTGTCAATGCTTTCTTTGAGCAGGCCCTTCTCGTCAAGGAAACGTTCGGGTCTGAAGGTCTCCGGATCGCCCCAAGTGTCTTTGTCCATAAGTAACGTGTACAAGATGAAAAATACCACGCATCCCTTAGGTATTGTGTAACCTTCGAACTGCGTATCTTCTAGTACTGTATGCGGAACGGTCTGTGGTGCTAAAATGCATAATAGTAAATAGATTGCAATGCTTTAATCCTTAAGAGGTCGCAAACATTGCAAACGGCGAAAACTGGCTAAAATTTCAAAAAAGTGCCAATTCGTCTAAATAATGTTAGGGTTTTCAAGAAATTCAAGGAAAACTTACTTCCTGGTTCAAACCGAAAGTAGATTTCTATAGATTTCTACTTTCGGGTTGAACCAGGAAGTAAGTTTTCCTTGAATTTTTTGAAAACCCTAACATTATTTAGACAAATTGGCACTAAACATTGTAGACCAGCATATACTTATTTCAAGTATGAGTTGGTTTAGCATATCGTCTATGAATTTCAGAGTTCTCATGCAAACGGTTTTTCTTTTGTTTTAGTATGTGCTTGATAATTAGAACATGAATTAGACTAAAATGAGCTTGCAAACATTAACTACATCCATAGCTAAATACATTTCTTTACTAAAACCTTGGTGGCAATAAATATTTTCCCCAAAATTCATTTTTGAAATTTTAGCCTGTTTTCGCCATTTGCAATGTTTGCGACGCCTTAACGACCTCGTCACGACTTGGTCCATCTATAATCAGATCAGCATGTTCATAGGTGCAGCGTGATTGTTCGTCAACAAAACACAAAGTCATATTTTTTCGATATATAGTAATAGTATTTTTTTATATTTATTAAAGCAAACTCTCAAATTCTTCGATATTCAGTAAAGCAAACAGTAAATTTTATCTTTATTCGGTAAGCGCACGTTCATACTTTGATAATCAGTAAAGCATTCATTTTACTTCAATGTTCAGTAAATCACAAATACATTTCGAATTCAAGCACACAAATGCAGTGCGCTGGTTCATGTTTAATTGCCGCATGGTACATTCCTTATGTGCACGTTTCGGGGTTTGGTTTTATAATTTAAAAAAGCAAAACAAAAAATCGAAGCGAGCAGGATTGGAGACTATAAACCTTTTAAGGTGATTTCTCTTATCGAGGTCATATTCGACTTAAATGATTCATTAACTTTATTAAATAAACGTTAACTAAGGCGCACTTGCACACTTTTGTAAGCACCGTTTCTGTTTCTGATGTCCATTACTAACCTATTGTACAATATCGCTGTGTTTCGTTGATAAACGCCTGTAAATACGGCAAGTCCCTATTGTCTTCCAGCCGTATAAATCGTCCTGTTCCTACAACCTTAAATATATACTCATGACTTGTCTGCAGGTTAAAAATGTCCTGTAAGTTAATTGCTAAACAAAACGAGATTTTGAAGTGTATTTTGGAAAGAAAATTCATGACCATACTAACATATGCTGCTGATCTCAAATTTTGGCACTGACTAATTACACGTTGCAGATTTGGATTGAGTGCAATTAATGAGTTTAATATGTTATGCTTATGCGTTCAAAACACGTTTTGGGTGTTATCTGAAAAGAGTTTTATTCTGACAGTATTAAAATAATAGAACTAAGCAGTGAAAGAAGAAACGTTGAATGTTGCTATAATTTACCAAACTATTTCATAGTCTGTTAATTATACCATACAGGGACCATAAATACCTTGTTGATTTCACTGCGACATTAAGCCTGTATATCTGGGTTCCTGATAAGATAAGCAACCGCCCAGATGATTGTTGTGGCGGTTGTATCCGTCCCGGCGTTAAACAAATCCACTATCACACGGAACAGGTTCTACTCTGAAATTAAAGTTTAAACTAATAATGTGACATTATTTTACAATCACACTTCAGCCGACATGTTATATTTGAGGAGACCTGTAAGTTCGCTAATGACTATTACTATCACTTCTACTATAGAAGGTGTACATGCATGTACGAATTATATTAAAAATATTGAAATTATTCATTTTTTGTTATTTTGTCATAATGTCGATTTTCGCTATTAATACAAAATTAGGGTTTTGAATGATATGATCTTTAATAAAAAGATCAATAAATTCAAAATATTTGTTCCATTTAATTTAAACCTAAAGCTGCCAGGATGCCAGATTTCCAAAGTCACGCTGCCAGGCCTGCCAGGCTGAAAACAACTTACGATGCAAGGCTGATATCTTAACGCTGCCAGACTGCCAACATAACAGGCTGACAGGCTACCAACTTCAGACCGCCAACTGCACGCTTCCAGGCTGCTCATTTCATGTTGCCACATAATTAAAGTAATTTAATTACCATTAATCGCTCCGTTTTCTGTTCCCTCGTGTTTCAGGAAGAGATCGACGAAGTCTCGGACGTTTTCGGGATCGAAACTTTCCCTGTGTTCCTCTATGCGTCTCTTGGCGTATTTCTCCAGCTCTCTGAACGTTTTGAAGACCTTCATTAACTGCAACAACAATATATACAATACATGTGAGATATCTGCTTTAAGCACTGAACTAAAATAAAGCACTCTGAAAAGTTAACAAGACAGATCTTGAGCAATCATTATCAGCCTTTATATTTTCAAGCAACTTAAATTTTATTTTAGAAGGGGTTGAGATTTAATTGAACGAATCTCGTATTAGACCCAAGTTCGGTTATCCGCTCCTACCCAGTAGAAACATGAAACTCCAAAATCTCGTTGAGAAACTATAATCTTTTCTTTTGTACGATTAGCACAACTTGCTTAAAGTCTTAACTTAATAAATAACGTTATATTATTATGTAACAGGCGGGGAACAACTCACCTTGGATCCCGGTAAAAATCTGAGTATAGGTAAAAAGTTCTCAGGAAGGAAAAGGTTCAGGTCTTTAAACAAGCTGTTGATTTTCTCCACAAGGCCTTCAAACACTGGATCATCGTAATCCATCCTGAAACAAAACGTACCGCATGTATATATGCGAAGTGCTTGGTCTTTGTCACATATAGACTAATACCCTCTCAAAGGATCGATCCAACAAGGTCATCAAACGTGTTTGTAGAATAAAACCTCACTTTTTAATAAAATATTTGCAACAAACACATGAAATGCCTTGACAAAAAAGTACCGAGACGCTTAAACAATACCTCCACCATCATTTTGCGTATTAATTTTGACAAACATAAAATGGTAGGTCGTCAACGGCATTCTATACTTGAAAAAAGTACCTGTTTCCATAGACAATACCAGCAATAATATTAGCCACTGCCATCTTACAGTTGTCGAGGTAATAGTGTGGTTTGCCTTTTTTGCTCTCGAACAACTCGCACAGCCTGTAAAGACAAATCCAGTGAGTTTTGATACATATATTATATGAACGCTTTCCAATCACACACTGTTTGGAGAGCAAAATGGGTTTAACGGTAAATTATGGTGGCTGATTTATGTCATTTCGTTTTTTCGTTATTTCGCCGCGAAAAAAAAACGCCAAGCGAAAAGACGAAATAACGAAAAAAAAAAAACGCCATACGAAAAGACGAAATAACGAAAAAAAGCAACGCGAAAAGACGAAATAACTTAAAGACGCCAAGCAAAATAACGACAAGACACCAGGCGAAATAACGAAAAGACGCAAACGAAATAACGCCACGCGAAATAACGACAAAACGCCAGGCGGAACAACGAAAAAACGCCAGACGAAATAACGAAATAACGCCGAGCGAAAAGACGCCAAGCGAAATAACGAAAAAACGCCAAGCGAAAGAACAAAAAAAACGCTAGGCGAAGCTAGAAAGAACGCTAATTTGTACAGTTAAATTGGCGTTTTTTTGCACGGCGACTTTTCGTTATTTCGCGCAAAAATAGCGTTTTTTCGCGTGGCTTTCTTTCGTTATTTCGTCTTTTCGCGTGGCGTTTTTTAGTTATTTCGTCTTTACGCGTGGCGTTTTTTCGTTATTTCGTCTTTTCCCTTAGCGTTATTTCGCGGCGAAAAAAGGAAAAAAACCGAAATGGCATAAATCAGCCACCATAGTAAACACTAGCAACAAAAGGGCATCACGAACTAAATTAATATTTAAAATTTGTCTGTGAAATTATCTATTTTTGACAAAAGGTTCTTAGCAATTATCTTTAACGTAATAAATCAGGCTTCATAAAACATGACAATCGCACCTAGTTAAGAATGAAGATTCCAGGAATTGGTGAGATATTGCCTTTTTAACTTTTATACCTTACACGCAAGGTAACTTACATGCCTGCCTCGTCTTGTATTCTCTCCTCTAGACTCTTCTTGCCCACCCCAAAGGCTCTCAGAGCACCTAGTGTAAGCTTCCGCACAGCTGCGTGCGTATCGCCGTTAGAAAATAACACACCTGTACACAGAATGTCAAATGATATATCTGTACACATAAGCAGGTAAATGGTGTACGGAACATAATCAAAAAAGCAGGGCCCATAAATGATTCCCAATTAAAAAAAACGTTGTCAATAATTATATAATCTCAAAATGTTCCTGACCCGTCGTTGTTATAAATTATTTTCCAAATTAAATACTAGTACCGATAAAGTGATATCGATGTTTAAACAAAAAACTATAACAGTACATAGAGACATGATTCAAGAACTTAAAAAAAAAAACTTCCAAGGGAAAATGTTTTAAAAAATAAGAAGCTGTCCACTTTTCAAAATGCGTTCATGTTTTAAGTAAAAACTGTACCGTAAAGTTTCCAACTTACCGTGGTTTTTAAACAACATGTTGGTGGCGTAAAAGTTGTTTTGTCTAAACTTGAACTGGTCGTTCATATCGACGGCAGCATGGCGCTCTTTCTCTGGTCCCATTATCATTATGATATCATTTATTGGGCCTAATTTTAGGCGTACAACGTCGCCGTATTCTTCACGTAACTTGAGCGCCGTCTCGTACATAGCTAAGCCTTGGCGGCGCATGTATGGAATATTTCCTGGAAACGAATTTAAGACTGACCTTTTATATATATAGAGGATACAACATGAGTGATCATTTTATACTGAAATTATTAAACGAGTCGTCTAAATCGATATAAAACGAGGCTTTTGCCTAGTTTTATATCGATTTAGATGACGAGTTTAATAATTTCAGTATAAAATGAACACGAATGATGTATAAAATTAACTGCGCTAGAGTCTAGAAAGAATAATCTACCAGTTATAGGCTTCTGAAGTTGTGTTTAATTTAATAAATCGATCTACTGTATGACGTCATTTGTGTAAACTTTCGTAGCGGCATATCATTCTCTCACCAGAGGGCGTGCTACACAAGTTTCGCTTACACCTCTGTCAACGCCGGGAAAAGTAGTTCTCAAACACGTGATATTCTATCGTCACACCGCAAAATAGTTCCCCGAAAATTTGGGTTAAAATATATCTTAAACATTGTTCTAAAAAAATAAAAATACCCATTTTCATTTTAAGTAAAATATACAGAGATCAAAATAATCTCACGAGCATTTTATTCATTATTTATATTTTGTACAAGAATCTTGTACATCAGGCGTTGACAGAGGTGTAAGCGAAACTTGTGTAGCACGCCCTCTGGTGAGAGAATGGCGGCATATATAACAACATTGAAATTTGCTGGATATAAACTTATGATTCGGATTAAAAATGTGTTTCTAGTGTTTTTATTTTGTTTCGGGGATGTTTAAAGATCACAACGACGATGTTCTGAAAACGATACCAGCGTCTGGGTCATTTTGTTTTCGATTAAAACGAAATGAAAATGGCTTTGTTGCTGTTGTTGAATTTCATCATAGACTTTCGGCGTATTGCTATCTTACGGAATCAAGATGTCAGAAAGTTATATTTCCCGTGGATATTATTTATTAAAGGGATGCTTAAGTTCCATATAGAAGCCGCATGCTTGCCTGAAGTGGTCTGATGGCAAAAGTAAGTCATTTTCATAAATTTGTTTTGATCGCTGATAACGCGGATGAATAGTGATTCGGCTACGATATAACTAGTTATAATATCGAAAATATATAACGGGTGTTATTACACTCCCACACCGGAAGGTATGTGATAATTTAGGATATAATCATTTTAAAAGGAAAATTTCTTAGACACAGTCCGTGTGCTATCTTATGTTCTGATTCAGTTTCACGGGCTATCAGTTTATTTCAGCGAACAATCAATTCATGTCCGACGGTTTTCGATCTGTCTCGGATATTTTCAAGGTATTTCTAATTGCCAGTTTAAGGTTTTGAAGAAGCGGGGTTGTCCTGATTTGCGTTCCCGATACACGCTCACTAAAGTCTGGTAGAAGCATCATCAACAGCTATATACTCTCTGAATTAATATATTCAATTTCGTTCTGATTGGAAACGAATTCTAAAGCTCACTTTAACCCCATTAAATCTCAATCCACCCAAACATCAACCGGCTGTATATGTACAGTACGTGATATGTCTCAGAAGAAAAGTCATTACGACGTTTGTCACAAGACACCATCTTTACAACGTATCTCACAAGAAACCGTCATTACATCTTATCTCACAAGACACCGTCATTACAACGTATCTCACAAGACACAGCCATCACAAAGTATCTCCCAAGACACAGCCATCACAAAGTATCTCACAAGACACTGCCATCACAAAGTATCTCACAAGATTCTACCATCACAAAGTATCTCACAAGACACAGGCAATACACGGTATCTGACAAGACGTTTTCATTATACCTCATCTCACAAGACACAGCCATTACACCGTTTTTTTTTACAAAACGCAACCATTAAAACGTATCTCACAAGACATGGTTATTATAACGTATCTCACAAGTCACAGTCATTACAATGTATCTCACAAGACACAGACATTGCAACATATCTCACAAGACACAATCATTACAACGTATCTCACAAGACACATTCATTGCAACGTATCTCACGAGACACAATCATTACAACGTATCTCACAAGCCACAGTCATTACAACGTATCTTACAAGACACAATCATTACAGCGTTTCTCAAAAAACACAGCCATTACAACGTATCTCACACGACACCGCCATTGAACCGTATGTCACAAGACACAGGCATTACAACGTATTTCACAAGACACTGTCATTACAACGTATCTCACAAGACACAACCATTACAACGTTTCTCACAAGACACAACCATTACAACGTATCTCACACGACACCGCCATTGCACCTTATTTCACAAGACACCGCCATTACAACGTATCACACAAGACACAACCATTACAACGTATCTCACAAGACACAGTCATTACAACGTATCTCACAAGATACTGCCATTATACCGTATTTCACAAGACACATTCATTACAACAAATCTCACAAGACACACCCATTACAACGTATCTCACAAGACACAACCATTACAACGTATCTCACAAGACACAGTCATTACAACGTATCTCTAATGAACACAACCATTACAACGTTTGTCACAAGACACAGTCATTACAACGTATCTAACAAGACACAGTCATTGCAACGTTTCTCAGAAGACACCGCCATTACACCGTATTTCACAAGACTGCCATAACACCGTATTTCACAAGACACCGCCATTACACCGTATTTCACAAGACACCGCCATTACACCGTATTTCACAAGACACCGCCATTACACCGTATTTCACAAGATATCGCCATTACACAATATTTCATAAAACGCAGCCATTGCAACGTATCTCACAAGGCCAGATCATAAAAGGTGATGTACAGTAACATTCACGTTTTCATTTAAATATCATATTAGTGTTGTTTGTGCCGTGTGGCGTCTCCGTATGTTCAATCAGTGCTGTTATCATTTACTCCATTTGAAGACAGTAGAGCATGAGATATAATTATATCTATATATAAATATTTAATTGCATTTTAAAGTGTATGGTTTTCATACTGCCGAGATTTATCTTATTTGGCAACTTAATCACTTTATCAAAATTATGAAACCTGAAATGTTCAAACATTTGAACAAATAATTTATAAAAAGTAAATGCAAATGAAAACGATCTATATATCAACAAAATTTCAAAAACAATGGAATACTTAATAAAATATACATGCAAAAAATACAATACATACAGGTCTGTGCTTGTACACAGCAAACATACCTAAAAGTCGCCATGGCTTGGGTCCTGGCGGTAGGTTGCGCGGTTTCCCCCGCATCATGTAGACAAGGGTCAGCACCAGAACCATTGCACCGGTCAGGTACATTGAATCTTGGAGTAATTCCATTAGAGTCATCTTACCTGAAGAAAACTCGAAGCCATTAACCCGCTGTATTGTTTTCTGATTATGTGTTATTAATAAGTGCAGAGTGAAATTCAGATAGACTTCAAATAGACTTGTCGAAGACAACCGCCAGAAAGAGACATTTTTTCTTAAACACTATGACTTTAATGTATGTTAATCAGACAGGCGACATTTATTTCATCACCTGATGAAATATATCTTCAGGTATAGGACCATCAGACGTCACATATTTGTATATCTTTGTATCACAGCTGTATGTTCGAAACGCTTGCGACAAGTGAAGACCCAAAGCCATGCAGACTGTCTGAACAAGGTCTTCAGTGCCGGCCAAAATAATACAAACTCCGGGTATAGTGCTTCCAGTTTCCAAGATAATCCTTGGGCAACCTACATCAGTTATTAATGCTGCATTCGTGTTTTTTTAAATTTGTATTGTCTTAATTAAAATATTCATTGCAACGTAAGTGAGTATGTACCATGTATCCAATTATAGACGGCTGCAAATTCAAAGAGCGGCTTATCAGCTGTACAGCTCATTCAAGCCACACGTACATTATCCAGGAAGCACAAAATCAACAGCATCTAATCAGAGATTTATACACATTTTATCTTAGACTATCCCAATCAAATTAATGTAAGTTAATTAAAATACAGGTTTTCTATTTATAATGCCATGATCGCTTATGTTTGTGAACTATTTCCAACGGCTTACATAAATGAAAATACCACTTACGTTTCTGAGGCAGTCCTTTTTGTTACATCATACATGTATTATGACTTATGTAATTCAAGTTGAGGTTTTTATATGTTTCAACGGCATCTCCATTAATGGTTTATTTACGCGTTATACCTTTTAACTTACGCGTAATACATTTTAACCTTGATAAATTTTGAACTCCTCTTAGTTTTTGGCTTTATATGTGCGTCATCTTTATATTTGCACTTTGGAACAAGAAACATCGTTTAAAAAGATAAACGGCGTCAAGGTTAAAAACAGTAATATGAAATAATAAATAAAATGCAGTTTATCTTCTATGATTTTCTTCAACTTAATTCACGTGTAATTAAATCACAAAACTAAGAATCTATTGATTAACGTACATATAAATTAAAAGAACTAAGAGTCATACAATCGCGCAAATCATTTCCAATGTAATGTTGCTACTACCAGACTACTGCCCATAACAATGAAAAAACATGTTGATGAAAGGAGAACTTTGAAATCAACCGAACGCGACAAATCTGACAATATTGCAGGCTTGGTTTGACTGAGCCAGTTCACGGGCAGTAATGGATATGCATATTACTGCCGACGCCGCCTAGCCCCGGGTTGAGCACAGCTAAAGTATATTATAAAAAACATTAAAATTTTTTACATTGTTATTTTGTCCAAGTCTAGAGAAAGCTTCAAGAGTAAACGTTATTTTTCAATGCTTGGTATCTCTCTCATACTATAAGGGTTCGTGCAGTTCGCCAACGAAGCTAATGCCCAGAATTTCAGGCTCCATACGTTGTTATCACTATTTAGAGAAAAATTATATATCTTAGCTCAGACAAGTGGTATGTTTAGTGCATTCTGCTCAAGGCACGTCGCGATTATTATACGTTGCTCCCAAGACCAGTCGCTATACTAAATACATGTATTGTAAAGTATGGTGGCTGATTTATGCCATTTCGTTTTTTCGTTATTTCGCGGCGAAATAATGCCAAGCGAAAAGACGAAATAACGAAAAAACGCCACTCGAAAAGACGAAATAACGAAAAACGCCACGCGAAAAGACGAAATAACGATAGAAAGCCACGCGAAACAACGAAAAAACGAAAGAACGCCACGCGAAATAACGAAAAAACGCTATTTTTGCGCGAAATAACGAAACTTGCCGTGCAAAAAAAAACGCCAACTTAACTGTACAAAATAGCGTTCTTTCTAGCTTCGCCTGGCGTTTTTTCGTTCTTTCGCTTGGCTTCTTTTCGTTATTTCGCTTGGCGTTTTTTCGTTATTTCGTCTTTTCGCATGGCGTTTTTTCGTTATTTCGTCTTTACGCGTGGCGTCTTTTCGTTATTTCGCTTTGCGTTTTTTTCGTTATTTCGTATTTCGCTTGGCGTTTTCTCGTTATTTCGTTTTTTCGCGTGGCGTCTTTTCGTTATTTCGTCTTTTCGCGTGGCGTCTTTTCGTTATTTCGTCTGTTCACGTGGCGTCTTTTCGTTTTTTCGCTTGACATATTTTCGTTATTTCGTCTTTTCTCATGGCGTTTTTTCGTTATTTCGTCTTTTTTGCGTGGCGTCTTTTCGTTATTTCGTCTTTTCGCGTGGCGGCTTTTCGTTATTTCGTATTTTCGCGTGTCGTCTTTTCATTATTTCGCTTTGCGTTTTTTCGTTATTTCGTCTTTTCGCGTGGCGTTTTTTCGTTATTTCGTCTTTTCGCGTGGCGTCTTTTCGTGATTTCGCTTGGCGTCTTTTCGCTCGGCGATATTTCGTTATTTCGCTTGGCGTTTTTTCGTCTTTTCGCCTTCCGGTTGACATGCGCAAAGTGTAGCAACAGTGAAGCTGGACGTATGGGTAAAAACAACTATTCACGGACGGAAGGAGGGACGGACAGACAGACGGACGGACGAAGACCATTCCTATACCCCACTCCCGCTACGCGGCGGGGGATAAAAATGGAAGGGCAGAGGCGGTACCAATGATTTTTCCCAACCACCACCACCAAAAAGTTTTGATTGGTGTGAGTTTGGAGAAATAAAAGTTTAAAAAAAAGAAATACAGGTGGAGTGTGATGGATAGGTGCCTGAATTCCCACCCAATCCCAACAATAAAAACATTTGTTGGTTTGAGTTGATAAACAAATAAAATAAAATAGAGCTCCGCGAGTCGGATGTGTCGCCTAACGAAATTTTCGTTAGTCTACATAAAAAATGTTAATTAGTTTTTTGTTGTACAGTTATTAGCAATGTATTTGCACAGAATTCACATATAAAATAACCTTTTAATTGTCTGATTGCAAGAAACATGCACAACAAGTTATGCCCTTGGCAAGAAAGGCACTAAAATCAATTAAGTGGAATAATGTAAAAGAATGACAAGAAATGCTCCATAAAGTCAATCAAAGGGGAATAACTTAACGACATTAATGGGACAAAATATGAGCAATATTGTCGCAAAGCATACCTAACACTGCTTTTATGAAAAATGCATACCAAGTTTGAAGTCACTTGAACATATTGTGACATTGTTACGCTCCTTACAAGAAATGCTCTATAAAAATCAAAGAAAATTAATTCAAAAACGGAACAAGGTAGAGCTACGGAGAACGCTATTTTGTACAGTTAAATTGGCGTTTTTTTTTTCACGGCGACTTTTCGTTTTATCGCGCAAAAATAACCTTTTTTCGTTATTTCGCGTGGCGTTCTTTCGTTATTTCGTCTTTTCGCGTGGCGTTTTTTCGTTATTTCGTCTTTTCGCTTGGCGTTATTTCGCGGCGAAATAACGCAAAAACGAAATGGCATAAATCAGCCACCATAGTAAAGTGTATGTGTACATTGACCATTACATGGAATTCTCTGTCTTTATTCTTCTTTACATGTGTGCTGTGTGAGACAGAGTATTTTCCTGATATGCTAATTTCATCGTTTTGTCAATTTGTTATGATGAAATATTTTTATTTTTAGTATTTGCTGTTTATGGCTAGGTTGAATTACGTCCGTGGTCTCATTGGTTGCAAAAAGCATACGTAAATCTTTATTCAATACTTCTATCTGCCACATCCATATCTTCTCTATTTACATAAGGGCGACGGAAATACACCTTTCTTGTAAGTGGGGCACTAATGACAAACAAACTAAACTAATTCTTCACCGCGAATGAAGCTTCGTGCAACTGTTCAATATTTTATTTATTTTTTTTTTGTTTTTATTGTTTTGTTAACAACATCGATACCATTAAAGCTTCTGTTGTGCTATAGGAAGGGTTTGAAGTTAGCTGGTGAATTTTACAGTTTAGTTTAAAACAAAATGCCCATTTAATAATTACTAGATTTTTCAAATCAAGGAGCTTATTTTATCATTTGTTTATCATTGTTTTTTAATATGTCAAGATTATATTAAAGTCAAGTACTGACTGGAAGGGTGTATAACTTAATAAAACATTTATAAGAAACAAAAATAACTATTTCCCATTAACTAGCAAGTTCGCATGTTAACTTGGTGGACATATTGAAGGTTTATATCCCATGAGCGACGACTGTAGTAACAGATGAGCCAGCAGTCTGATCTCCATCTACATTTGAGCATTTTAGTCAGAAATATTATGAATATAACGGTATGTGGTTAAGTTATTGATAAGACTGCACTGTTGTGCATTGTTAAAGTTGGAATGTAACGTTGATGAGTTTGGTATAAACAAAACACAGCTTTCAAAGTTCCATTATCATCTATTACAAGTTGGGAAACTCCGTGAAGAGCTTTCTGAACACTTTTTAACTGGTGCAGGAATAAAATCGTTTGATTGAAGTTCATCATTCAAATACCCAGCAGGGGTGAATTGATCTTTTCATTTTAAACATTCAAGGATCAGGAAATGCCAAATAAAACAACTCTGGGATAATCACAAAATAAGGTCAAAGATAAAACAAGAAATCAATTTGACGTAGATAAATACCTGCCCTTTATAAATGGATTTAGTAGAATGGGCAGAAGAAAGGCAATAGTTATTATAGAACTATAAAAAATATTAAAAGAAACACACAACATAATAATTATATATCTATCAACTGACGATATTATGATATCTGACCACAAAATATATAATATATAAAAATAATAAATAAATAATATATAATAAAAATAAACAATGCCGTCTGCTAAACATTTTCAAATCACTTCAAGGAATGATGCCTGCTGTTGCACTGCGGGGAATGACGTGGTTTTGTTTTGATACTATGCACGGTTAATGGCCAAAATCGCCGGTAAGTTTATCTTTTTTAATTATTGTAAAGCCCACGTCGGCAATAGGTAACTTACTTTTCCCTCAGAGTTGCGTGTATTTCTTATTTAACCAATGAATTTTTTTTGTCTACAAAAATGAACTTACCGGCGATTTTGGTCGGCCAGTAACCGTGCATGGTAGAAAACAAAACCACGTGATACCCCGCAGTGTGTTGAAAGAAACCTTTTTCCGTGATATGACACTTGAACTTAAAAATAAACCTTGCTCTTACGGAATGTTTCTGGCTTCACGTGTGGTATTTAATGGTTAATACATTGAGGTAACATTGTTATGTATAACATGTGGAATGTTCAATTCAATCCTTAACTGAACTTTTATCTAAACATTTCTTAAACAGAGAGACCTGTTTAGCCCAAAGCCTTCATATGTTAAGAGGTCGCAAACATTGCAAATGGCGAAAAGTGGCTAAAATTTCAAAACTGAATTTTGGGGGAAATACGTATTGCCACCTAGATTTTAGTAAAGAAATGTATTTAGCTAAGGATGTTGTTAATGTTTGCAAGCTCAATTTAGTCTAATTCGTGTTCTTATTACCAAGCACATACTAAAACAAAAGAAAAACCGTTTGCATGAGAACTCTGAAATTCATGGACAATATACCAAAGAAACTCAGACCTGAAAAAAGTATATGCTACAATTTCATGATCGCTTCCTGGTCGCGTAAACGGGTGGCAAACCCCTTTTTTGATTTCTCTTTTCTTAGTTGAAGGTTCTTTACATCTTTACAAAGTACACAACATTTTCTTGTCAGTATCATTAAACTCATGTGGGAATTTAAAATAATGTTTTGTATTGCTTAGTTTTTGTGAATTTATGCAAATAGAAAACTATGGATTGTTTAGGTCTAGCTTTTTTCTTTACTGTTGTAACTGTTCTTTATATGTGAAAAAGAAGGTACACTAATAATGATTATTTGGACAAAATTTCATTGAACGACATTTTGCCGTAATTGAGATTTTGATAATTTTCTTTTATATGGATGAACGTGCAAGTAGGAGTTTAGTGGGCCCTTAAGCAATTCCATAAACATGTAATTAGCAACAGCGTAGGAAGTTCGCTTTCGTATATTTTCCCTCTTCAACAGAACAAAGTATTTAACTAAGGCACCGCTTCGTTAATTTTCTCTAAAAATGCCTTTATCACAAGTTTTTCATGGAAATGAAGATTAATGTTTTCCGAGAGCAAATATGAATTTACTAGTACATTGTACATGTAACATAAAGTTTCTGCCTCGAAAAATCTGCTGTCCTCATAATGTTGCTATGCAACAAATGAAATGGTTCCTTGTCTGTCACACTGTAACAAAGTACAAACAAGTACAATTTGCGTTCAGCAGTGTTATTTCCTTGTTAAAACCATTATCTCCTCTCTCACCGGACATATCAAGTGCACACAAAAATCTGTCTTGATTCTATAAAGTAATAGCAAAGTGCTGGAAAATTTAAACGAGTTTGTATATTAGAGTTCTTTATTGTTATACATTTAGACCAATTTTCTGTCTACAAGAGTCCAAATATGTTTGGTTTAACAATTGTGTTGTGCATGAATTTTTTAAGGAAATACCCTTGAAATGGTATAACTCATTCTCACTTGTGATGGATATTCAGAATTTTTTGCACAACAATGACACATCTTGATACTGCATTTTGTCTTCCGTTCCTTCCGTTGCTCTATTTTCTTCATCAGCTGACGCCAGGTAATTATTGAAAAAATCACGCAAGTAGGCAAACGTCGGTCTGGAGTTGGCCACTTGGTTCCAGCATTTTAACATGATTTCATAGTATGGTTCTGGGCACGACACTGGGCCACCTGATGGTTTTTGCATTCTGAAACCTTTCTCAACACTGTTTAAAACATCTTGACCACTCAAACCTGAAAACAGAGGAAAACTGTGCCAATTAATATTAGGATTTTAAGTATTTTTTCCAGTTTAGTAAAGAGTTTCCAGCACAATCATGATTGCCCGCTTTGCTGAAGGTCTTCTTGGCAAACATTGCATAAAAATGTCAATGTCAAAATCATCGACGAAACATATTTACAAGACGCTGCTCAAACAAAACTTAGTTAAACCTACCTGGATAGGGCACTTTACCAAACGTGATCAGTTCGTACAAGAGAACACCATATGACCATACGTCTGACTTGATACTGAACTTTTTGCCGAAAGCTGCCTCAGGTGCTGTCCATTTAAGGGGGAACACAGCGTCTGCAAAAATATTCGGAATAAAATTACATCAAGTTTATTCCTTATAAATTAAATGTTTAAAATACTTCTTGTATTTAAAAGGAAGAGGTATCCGATGCATTAGCTTTTTGTTGGCAACTAATAAAACCGTAAATGGGCTTAGCACTAACGGAAAAATATCACACCAAAATATGTTGTATGTCTTTTATTTATACTAATGGTTTACCACAAAAAGATACGTGTTCAGTTACGTGCTCATTTTAAACCATTCACATATAGCTTAGGGCAGCAATAGGGGCTTCAATTTGTTTCAGGGTTATTTGGTTTTGATTTTTTAAAAGACTGGAATCTCCTGTTTGCACTGTTTACAGATATCCAATAAGTTTGCTCACATATTTGCAATCAAATTTTAATTAAACCTATTTAGATTTTTTGTAGGAAGTTTAAAAATATGAAGAAATAACATTCACAGATGCTGCAATAATTTGTCCCCTCAGTGAAGAAACTGACCTTGCGGTATTATGTAAGAAGTAGATAGAAATTTTCTGCACTACCCATACAAATTAGGGAATCACTATGAAGAAACACACATAAATATTGTCATCTGTCCATCGACCTAGATTTATAGCAGCACAAACCATTCCTTATGAAGAAAAAGATTAAATAAGAGATCTCATAATCCTTGTTCAGAAATGACATTTTAAACCAGTTTTTTTTTTATTTTGTTCAATTCTGTATATGTACGGGTTTTGTTCCGTGTACTCTTATATCCGTAATTTGGATCTACACTAACTAGTCGCTTTGAAATAATTTTTATATAAAAAGCAAACAGAGTAAATCAATATCTAAATATACACCGTACGCTGGGATTTTGGTTGTTTCGCATTGAGTAAAAGTTTAAATATTACAGACTTCGCACAAAGTTGTTTATCTGTAATTGAAATTGTATTTTATTTTTTATGTATCTTTTCTGTTACATTGAATATCTAAACCTATCAGTTTGACACATGCAGGAGATTATGTGAAGGAAAAATATTTTATTTTATTCTTGATACCAGACCTAATACAATTTAAATTTAATAAATTTTACACTTTCAGTTAATCGAAAAAAATCAGATAAAAATTGGTTTAATTCAAAATAATAAAAGCAATACAAAAATGTAAAATAAATGTCAATTAAATAATTACTATTCAATAACATAAAGCAAACTGTCACACATATATTGAAATAAAATATTGGCAAAAATCAGGTTACTGTACAAAAGCTGCTAACAATAATTATTGTGGTAATAAATATTACACTAACTGGTCTGTTTAAGAGCTTTTCGTGTAATATGGATATAACTTGACCATTCATGAATATTAAGCCTTTGAAAAACAATAACTAGTAGTCTGAAGTAAGAGAATCGGATATCTCTGATCAGTCAAACCCTCTTCAATATTGGTCTGTACGAGCAGAATGTCTGCAAAAACATGCAAATGCATAATCCAGTAGACACGGCCTTTCCACAGTCAAGAAGTAGAAAGGAGAAGAAAGCAAGTTTATACAATGCTATGTTTCAAAACAAGACGACTCAAACAAAACGAAAATAAGGACCCGATGAGTGCCTTAGAACGTTCAGAGGCCAAAAAATGTGCCAATTGGTGTTTTAACCGGGTTTTAGGGTGCACCAACCTCACACTTGCCCAAACAGTTTCGCATATTGACAAACAAGTATAAGTTGTCTTGGTAATAAACTCCAACCCACCAATTAACTCGACAATGTTTTTCAATGAAAAGATTTAAACCAATAAAGCTTGTGTTAGCTTTATAAAACTGGAGTTCGTTAGAATATATTTTATTAACAAAAGATGGAAAATGGTTATTATAATTTTTAGTAAGCAAATAAAGTGAAATATGCATATCAGGAATCGCCGCACTCACAAACGCAGCCTCCCCACGCAGCGAAAAAGAAGAGAGGACGAGAGAGAGCATGTTTGTTATAAGTATGTCAATTCAAATAAGGCGCCACAAACAATTAACGAAAAAGAGAACCTTTGGGGATACCGGCTTGGAACGGTTAGTGGCAAAACAAATTGCCACTGGGGGTTTAAACCAGGTTCTAGGGTACACCAACCTCACACTTGCTCCAACATGTTCTCAGATCACAAAACAAGCACAGGTTGTCCTAGTAAAATAACTAACAATGTTGAATGAAAAGCACACAAACATATAAAACATAAAAAGGTAATAGCATTGAAAGGCCAAAGGGGCGGGAACTCAATGACCTTACCGAGACCAGAGCACCTAGAGTCCAATTTCCAAGAACACGATGACAGGGATAAAGGAAACAAATCAAGCTTCTAGGTTCTTAAAAAAAATATTTCCCCATAAACTTTCATAAACTCCCCTGCCACCGTCATGCAACTAAAAAAGGTAAGCATAATGATCAACTGTAGATGGGTTAATTACCAGGCCGGCATAGAGCTGCAGAATATCATGTTGGTAATCTTTCTTTTTGAATTTAAAGATGGTTTTTACGAATAACCGGGAGAAATTAACATTGCATTTTATTTTCTTATGTTTATAAATTAAATCTCCATAAAAAACTGGCTGTTTTATACCTTGTTGCAAAAGTGATTTTCAACTACAACTGTGATTTTTAATTAAATCTGGGTATCGGCGATAACACTTGCAAAATGTTTTCCTTAATTTGTGAAACCGATAATCTTTTTTTAAAAGTTTTTTTCTGTAATGCAAAGATTACGTTCATTGAATCATTAACATCATTGCAAGCTCTAGAAAGGTGAAATATGCATATCAGGAATCGCCACATTCAGAAAAAACAGCCTCCCCACACAGTCAAGAAGAAGAGAGGGAGAGAGCATGGTTAATAAAATGATCAGTTTCAAAAGAGACACCACTAACAATTAACATAAATGAGAACCCGAGGGGTTACCGCCTTGGAACGGTCAGTGGCAAATCAAATTGCCACTGGGGGTTTAAACCAGGTTCTAGGGTGCACCAACCTCACACTTGCCCCAACAGGTTCTCATATCACAAAACAAATACACGTTGTCTTGATGAAACAACTCCAACCCACTTATTGGCTCAACAATGTTGCATGCAAAAGCACACAAACATATAAAACATAAGAATATAATAGCATTGAAAAGCCAAAGGGCGGGTACTCAATGATCTTACAGAGACCAGAGCTCCTGGAGTAAAATCAGCAAGAACACGATGACAGGGATAAAAGAAACAAATCGAGCTTCTAGGTTCTTTTAAGAAAAGATTTCCCCATAAACCTTCATAAACTCTTAAACACCTGCCACCGTCGGGCAACCAAAGAGGTAAGCATAATGATCAACTGTAGAAGGGTTAATCACCAGGCATGCAGAGCGCTGTAAAATATCATGTTGGTAACCTTTCTTTTTAAATTTACAAATGGTTTTTACGAATAGCCGGGAGAAATTAACATTGCCCTTTATCTTCTTAAGTTTATAAATTAAATCTCCATAAAAGACTGGCTGTGAAAAGCAAAAAAAAAAAACTGTCAGATATAAACCCCGTAAGATGTTGCAAGAGGAACATCGCCGTTTAAAAACGGAAGATTTACTATATTAAAATTAAAATCGTCTCTTTTATCATATATTTTAGTAGTGACGTATCCATTTTCAATAATAAAACTAAGATCAGGAAAGTTTGCTTGCTTATCTGAAGTGTTTGCTTTATAAGTTCATTAGGATAAATTTTATTAACCGGAGATGGAAAATGGTTATTATCTATATTAAACAAATAATCAAGGCACCTCTAGGTGTTGTTAAAGGCTGTGATAATGTCATCCTGTTGTTTGGTAGAAAGAGACAACATAAAATCTCTTTCATAACAGTATTAAAACAGACCAGCAACAAGGAGTGCACAATTAGTACCCATTGGAATGCCTATTACTAAAAACGTCATAAGCAGGATTTTTAAATGTTGCCTTCCTGATAAATGTTTTCATTTTAACCAAATTGGGTTTGAAATTTTTATATTAATTTTGATTTTAAAAAGTCTTGCCCTGATTTAAAATGCTCTTGTTGCACTGATGTAAGTTTTTATAAAGGTTGAATAGAAAAATTTTGCAAACGTCGTTTAGAATGTTTGAAAAATCGAGATAAAATGTTTCGCTATTATTTTTAATTTTCATGAAATTTTTGCCAAAACGTGATAAAACGGTCGCCTTTTCTCCAACATATTGAATCCCACAGCTATAGTTATTTCAAGTTAAAAGGTATCTAATATTTTCAGTTTGTCAGTCCATATCAGAGTTTATGTTTGGAAAACATGACCGAAACCTACCTGGCTCTACAAGCATCGTCTGCACAAGTTTGAACAGCTCTTTTTAATAGTTTGAAAAATGTTTAGGCTGCACGGTGTTCTATTTGAAGCATTTATGGTTTTGAAATGCACAAGAACTTAAATATCCGCTTTATATCTTTTTTAATGAAATATTCATTCTATATTTATGAATGTTTTGCCAAATCATTAAATATAATTAATTATATTTCTTAAAATAATGGTAATTAATTATTTCCGTAAAGAGCAACTAATTTAAATGTAGTTTAAATGCAGCATTTCTATATTAACTAAACTGAATTAATTACAAATTACTTATCACAGGTCTGCTTGAGACACAAACAGCCTAAGTTAATTTCATAATATTAAAACAAACACGTTTTGTGGGCAACCAAAATTACTTAATTGAAACGATAAGTGTGTTAACTTAGTAATATTATATTATATACCTTGCTTTAGTTTGAGTTAGATTAATAAGTGAAAAAAGATTCTAATTTTTAATCAAATATCATTCTACTTATAAATATAATCGTTTCCTTTGAAAAACAGAAATTGATTACATACTGTTCTCAACATTATAAATGTCTCCCTGAATAAGACGAGCGAGACCAAAGTTGGTTACTTTTACTTCATTGTGTTCTCCTACTAGAATATTCATAGCCCTCAGATCTCTGTGAACAATTTTCTCTGTTTCCAGATATGCCATACCATCTGCTATCTGTAAAAAAGTGCAATGAGCAGATCAGTACTGGACAAATCCAGCAGACACAGCCTCCCCACATAGTCAACAAGTACAAATGAGAAGACAGCATGGTTATTCAATGTTCAGTTTCAAAATAAAAGCTACACACAATTAACGAAAGTGGGATACCGATGGGTTACCGCTTTGGAACGGTCAATTCAGAGTTCCCTTTTCATCCATTTGCTAATTATGTAAAAACATCACACCGAAAACACATTTTTCCATGACGTTATTCCAATTTTGACTAACCGCCTCATTTTAAAATTTCATTAACGTGGGGAAATTCCTACCTGTCCAGCAATATCTATAAGCTTCGGAAATTTCAGCAGCTTTCCCCCATCCTTACGTAAGTGTTCCAGTAACGGCCCATTAATCATAAGCTCTGTAATAATCCAGATTGGCTCTGATTTTGTGCACACGGCCATTAATTGCACAACATTATTATGTCTCAACTGGTGCAGGAGCTTAGCCTCGGCTAGGATGTCGCCTGCTGTCATCTGTCCTTTTTTGAGAATCTTTACAGCAACGTCCACCTTGTTACGCCATTTACCTGAAAGCAGTAAATACATGTTAACACTAAACCCTTAATGAATACGCTCTTTCAACATATGTAAAAAGAAAATCAGTTTTAAACAAATGAACTTTTTGTAGAAATTATTGTTGAGCCAATAAGTGGGTTGGAGTTGTTTCACCAAGACAACTTGTATTTGTTTTGTGATATGAGAACCTGTTGGGGCAAGTGTGAGGTTGGTGCACCCTAGAACCTGGTTTAAACCCCCAGTGGCAATTTCATTTGCCACTGACCGTTCCAAGGCGGTAACCCCTCGGGTTCTCATTTTTGTTAATTGTTGGTGGTGTCTCTTTTGAAACTGATCATTTTATTAACCATGCTCTCTCCCTCTCTTCTTCTTGACTGTGTGGGGAGGCTGTTTTTTCTGAATGTGGCGATTCCTGATATGCATATTTCACCTTTTTTTGATTAAAAAGTAAATGTCTATCTGTTCATTAAGCAGAGCTTTACACTATTTATTTATTAAGGAGAGACAAGGATGCTTCTTGGCGGGACTACGGAATAACTTTTTCAAAAAAAGTTAGTTTTAAAATAAAAAATGGACCATACCTTTATAAACACTGTTCTGAATAATAAGTTGTATTGAAAATAGATCACAGCTTCAAAGATAAACACGGGTGAAATTTAGAGGTAAATGCATTTGCATCCATTCACAATACTGGATATAAAATTATCAAAAGTACTAGTATCATGAGCAAAGGCTTATCAATATATCAAAATTCAATATGTTGTTGAGATAATCATTTAATGAAATCATCAGTATCAACTTTATGACATTCAAGAAATAGTCCCATTATGTTTACTTCCTTGTTCAAGTCAAAACATGTTTATTTTATCACATAACTTCCAAATCACCAATCATCCGCGTTGTCAACAATCAGCGCAATCAACTTGATTATTCCGTACTGTAGCGACAGTCTGTGTCTATGATGAATTCAACAACAGCATAATGCCATTTACAGATTTATCAAATCGAAAACAAAATCGCCCAGAGGCCGACATCGTTTAAAAAATATCGATACGAAATCCTCAGAAAAAAAACCTGTTAAAACACATATTCTATCCAATTTAATATGATTGTACATCCAGCAAACATTCTAATGCGTCATATGCTGAAAGGAAAGTTTACATAATACGTTCTTTCTAGACTCTATCACAAGTTAAGTGATTTCTTTTTTATTTCTTTGTTTTGGACACTGGGGTAAAATATTATGTCGGGATTAGCTTATGTATACTCCGATAGGACCGATTAAAACACGTTCCAATTTCGCTCTACTAAGCTAGTTCTACAGAATAGGACAATGCATGGAAATTTTATACAGGAATTATTAAAATAGACAAAAGCCTAGTTTTATATCGATTTAGATGACTCGTTTAATAATTTATGTATAACATGATCACCCACGTATCATCTATATATAATTTTAAATCCAATATTTGTTTTTCACAGATGACCATAATATATTATAGTTAAGTATTTACACGTTAATTATCGCTTTTCTATACGTTTCATAAAGCCATTCCAAAGTTCTGATTCTTACAGTATTTCCTTGTTGTGTGTGTCTTTGCTACCAAAAATCAAATCATTATTGCATTTAACTTTAGCAGCAAAACGTAAAAAACACCGGAAGACCACATTATTTCTTCATATTATTACAGCCTGTAACAAAACCTCGAGATACCTTGATGATTTGTTGAATATAGATAATAACGATTTTCCCATCTCTTGTTAATAAAATTTATACTAATGAACTACAATTAAATAAAGCAAGCACTTCGGATAAGCAAGCAAACTTTCTTAGTCTTAATCTTCCTATTGAAAATTGATACGCCACTACAAAAATATATGATAAAGAGATGATTTTAATTTTAATATAGTAAATTTTCCGATTTAGACGGCGATGTTCCTCGTGTTTATATTTCACAGCTTGTTCGCTTTTCTAAAGCTTGCAATGATGTTAATTATTTTAATGAATGTAATCTTTGCACAAATTAAGGAAAACCATTTGCAAGTTTAATCTCCGATACCCAGATTTAATTAAAAAATACAGGCGCAGTTTAGTATTACTAACTTATAAACAATAGGAAATAAAATGCAATAATATTTTTTTATGTTATTCGTAAAAAAACATCTGTAAATTCAAAAAAGAAAGGTAACCAACATAATTTTTAGAGCGCTCTGCATGCCTGGTGATCAGACCTGAAATAAATTATTTTTGAAAAGTAATTAATAAATTACAATTAAACCAGAAATGTTTCAATTAAATTACAATTATAATTACTTGCTTTTTCCATAAGTAATTAATTAATTACAATTATTTTAAGGAAAATAATTAATTATTTTTTAATTATTTTTAATTATTTTCAAAATAGAAAATACATTCACAAACAGAATCATGATCAAAGACAGATTTCTGATGCAGATATATAGGACCTTATTGCCTTTCAAAACATGTATGCTTCAAAGTTGCTGTCAGTAAGTGAACAATGTTGAGGCTCAAACACTTTCCCAGTTATTGAAAACCAGTTCATGTGAAGCAGATGATGCAGGTAGAGCCAGGTAGATTTCAGCTATCTTTGACAAATTTGGTAAACTCTCTGCATGTACAGACCAGTAATGTAGAGGGTTTGAATCAGAACTTTCATAAACTTCAGTCAAAAATTGGTAAAGTTCTAATTGTTTTCCTGATGTGTGTCTTTGACATCTTGGTTTCAGAGGAATGAAACTGAATAAAATGCATGTGAAGACAAAGTTTGTAGTAACTTTCAGACTGTATTTCAGTTGTATGTTGACGAATAGTATGGTATTTTGCTAAAAAAAATTCCCACTAGTATCCTTTGTTAATATAAAGTGTTTTAATGTTGTGTGGTTAACAGTCTAATGTGAAATGCCAAGCGCATAATTTAAGTAATGTTTTATACCTTGGATTGTGACTACTTATTAGTTACCCACTTGGTAGAATTGATGAACAGAAAGAAAATACTTTATTTCACCCAGGTATTTACATACAGCATGGTGGAGAACATAAATAATTTATGAATTCAATATTGCTTTGTGGTTTCTGGTCTATCATATGTTTGCAATGGCAACAAAAATATGATTAGCAAACATAGACAAAGAGGAATAATACATGGAAGAAATAGTAGCAACTTTCGATTAAACAATTTCTCTTTCTTTAGGCTACTTATACTAGTTTTGTAATTGTATGGCTTCATATTCATCCATTGTCTAGCAAAAGTTTTTCAGGTTCATATCCAAATTAGCACCTCTTTAAATGAGCAGCAAGTGTGAAATTTATAACCTCAGGTGACAATAACTATCGCACCATTACCTGTGTTTTGTCACATGTTACTGTCTACATGTATGATAATTGAAGAGTAATTCAATTTAATTGAAAATTAAAATGCATTTTTTGGATTTTAATTAATTAATTACAATTAAAATAATTGATTTTTGTTTCAATTATTAATTATATTCAATTACTTGAAAAAGGTAATTAATTATAATTAATTAAATTATAATTGTAATTGAACCCAGGTCTGCTGGTGATTAACCCATCTACAGTTGATCTTTATGCTTACTTTTTTGTTTGCACGACGGTGACAGGGGTATAAGAGTTATAGAAGGTTTATAGGAACTCTTGTAAAAGAACCTAGAAGCTCGAGCTGGTTCTTTTATCCTGTCATCGTGTTCTTGCTGACTTTACTCCTGGGGTTCTGGAACCGCAAAGATCATATAGCACCGGCAGTTTTGCTTGACAATACAATTATATTAGACTTTGATGTTTTGTGTGTCTGTGTGCTTTTGTATGCATCACTGACGAGTTGATGGGTAGGTTTGAGTTTTTTTCACCAAGAAAACTGTTTATATGGGTAAGTGCGAGGTTGGTTCACCTTAGAACTTAATTTAAGGTCATTTATTTTCCCTTCTTCTTGGCTGTGTGGCGAAGCTGTGTCTTCTGAATGAGACAATTCCTGATATGCATATTTCACTTCTTTTAAGTGGTCAATTGTTTTTCCACTGACCGTTCTAAAGCGGTAACCCATCGGGTTCACATTTTTGTTAATTGTTGGTGGTGTATAAGTTATAATGGCATTTTGCAGGGATCTTCATGATTGTATTGAAAAAAAAACTGGAACTAAAACAGAACAAAGAAATCCCTCATGGATTCGAATTTACAACCCTTTTACCATTTTATTAGTATCTAACCTCTCTTTTTTGTGGAATATTCCAAAACTCTATAAATAGAAAAGAACGGCTCACGGCTCGATGCGTAAAATCGGAATATAGGTGAGTAGAAAAATGTATAAACAAAATGGAAAATACACTGCAACAAACATAACCCTGATAACCGTGTCCATTTAGACACGAACAAGAGATGATTGTGAAACAAGTAGGCCCTTTTAATTATCATAATTGTTATTATAATTTTTATTAATAATATTATTATCATTATTATTATAGGCCTACAGTCTTTTCATCAGCAACAAAAAATTACCAAGGGTCCCAGCATTCTCTAGTTTTTGATCACATAAGTTATTTTTGCATTTAAGGTAAACGCGACCTTGACCTTGACCTTTAACCTGTTGACCGAAACATCGTCAAGTGGCATATTCTTGTTAAGCACCTTGTCAAGCACCTTCCTACCAAGTTTGAGAACACAAGGTCCCAGCATTGTTAAGGTATTGATCAGAAAAGGTTTTACATTCACGGTCAATGTGACTTTATCCAAGAACCTGTAGACCCCAACATCAAAATGGGTCATCTGCTTGTTATAAAAAAAACATCCTAATAAGTAAAATGAGCCGATTCCCCGGCAATCTATAAATAATAATCGAGCAAGAAATTAAATGAGTTAAGGTTTAAACAACTATCGGGGTGTTAATAACAACTCCAGTAAATAAATAACTGATTTGATACTTTAGTCGACAACGAAGCTATTGGATAAATGAATATCTTCCCATAAATCATCCAAATGTATCTTACAAGTGCAAATGTGCCAAACGATCACTTTCCTACACTGCACAGACTGACCTTTAAAGTCATTATCCTGATGTTTTTGTACAATAATTATTATAATTAGTGTATTTTCGATAGAACCAATGACGCACCAATATCAAAGTTCAAAAAAAAGTGAATTATGCATATCAGGAATGGCCACATCCAGCAGACACAGCCTCTCCACACAGCCAAAAAAGAGAGGAGAAAAGAGCATTGTATTACAAAAACAGTTTCAGAATAGACGTCACAAACAATGAACGAAAGTGAGAACCCGAGGAGTTACCGCCTTGGAAATGAACACTTCTTCATCGTTTTTACTTTGCATCTGCTAGACAGTCTATGGCAGAGTTTGATACTTCATCAGCCCAAATAGCAAGAACATTTCGAGACAAATCTAGTTTCGTAGGTTTTATTAATAAACCGGTTGGCTTTAAAACAAGTAATTTTAATTCTGAAATCTGCATTATTGCTATAAAATATAAGCAAAAATCAGGATCCGAAATCTTGATAACAGGACCAGTCATGACAAACAGGAATGTTTAACGGACAGTAACCTGCCCAACACCAATTAAAGTACAATATTTTACTTTCTATTTCTTTCAATTTCTGTTGTATAAAAACCCAAAGCTTGTTTCGGGCATACATTCCAGTAGAACAACACATTTTCAGCAAGCTTGCTTAATATCTCCCTCGAAAGAATTCTTAAGTATAGGGATAAAAACTGATGATGGGGCGGAGAATATCTGATTGAGTCAACAACTTCAAACAGTTAACCTACCAGCATACACTTCCTCTCCAAAACAACCACTGCCAAGTTTCTGGAGAAGTGTCACGGACTCTCTGGGGACTTCCAGCTCTCTGAACTGTACAAGAGGCCGTATCTTGGGGCATGGGATCTCAAGTTTACAACACAACCCATCTGCTGCATCTGTAGAAAAAATCCGAATTCAACCTGAACAATCTGTCAGCTTACCTAGGCTCTTTAATACAGAACGATGTTGAATAGTCGCTGTTAAATAAGCCAATGATAATGAAGGATTGAAAAGGGGAACGTTCTCACTGATTTTCTTCTTTCGTGAAATAAACAAAATAATCAATTGTTTAATTTAATTCTTTATGTAAACCTACTGTAACAATGGTAACTTTTTATCGACGATCATATATTAACTTACGTCTATAATGGAAGATTAAATCCAGCATATTATTAAATGTTCTCTTTGGACTGATATAGAAGCCGCCATTATCGTGTTGTTCGATTCTGTAATGTTTCACACACGCATCGCTTGTTTTCTGGTCATCATAGTTCCGTACGGACAATACTAACGATGTTTTGTCTGAAAACCGAGAATAAAGATGTTAAAACATAGTTTCAATACTTCCAAAATATATGTTTACATTCATTTTGCCATTTGCTACGAGAAAGTTAATTCTTGGCCCTGTTCATTTTGCTTTTAAATCAGTTGTTCTGGGGCGTGGCTATTACATACGCCGCTCGATATCTTTTAGTCTGTCGCACATTGTTTTTTCAGTAAAGTCAATCTCTTGCTGTGTGAAGTCTTTTGTTTTGTCGTCAAAATTGCGGTTCCAACAGCAATTCAAGAAAGGTCTTTTTATCACAAATACTTTTGGAAACTATTGTGAGTTGTATTACCACTTAAACTTATGTTCTCATTATATTCTAGACTGCCTCAAAGCATCTATTTTATAACGAATAAATGTTTGACTTTTTATATACCAGAAAACCTGGCTTCAGTTTTACACAAACGAAAAACTCAAGAAGTTACTCAGTAACATACCTTTTTACCACTTGCGCTTGACCAGCAGTCCCAACCCTGCAAACCCTTACTTATACGCTTTTGTTGTCTTGTAAAAATGGTATCAAGTAACTAATATTTTTCACAAATAAGATTGAGCAGCCAATAGACTATGTCTGTTCACATACAGTTGAAAAGAGAATCTTGAAAGCCGCTGAACACGATAAAATATGAAAATATTTCGGGCTCGGTTTAATTAAGCATAAGTAATGGTAATGCATATTATTGACGACAACGCCTAGCCCCGAGTTCAGCGCAATTCAATATGTACACCAATAAACAGAACAGTTTTGAAACGATGGTATGTACACTTAACAACTTGTCTAAGTATACACCTTTGTACTGGGGTGACAAGTCCTTAATCCAGTTGTCCTTCCAAACCTTTAAGCAAATAGGCGCATACAGTTTATGCATGGTGGTGTCCCGTGTCATCATTTGGTGAACACCAGACGTTTTTTCCTGTGAACAACGTCATAATATTTTCATTGTGTGCTAGGTCTTCGGATATTAATCCAATTGATAACCTGTGGTCTGAATTTGGAATTTCCCTTGTTAAGTAACGGGTAAGGATTCTCCAAAGAGGCATTCAGAACTGTATGACTTAAATGAGACCAATGTGTCTTACGGTTACACGCCATGAAGGTGGTCATACGCGTAGTTGACAGATTTTGTAAATTTGTATTCTGTGGGTGCCAGTATTCTAAATGGTTGTGAGCAGTCAGTTGTCTGTCATTTTGAAAAATGTTTTACTAATAAATCATTATGTATTCTTTGCATAATTTATTGAAAGATTTAGATCAATAGCTCAATTGTCAAACCAGTAATGCCCCAGTACGAAGGTGTTTACTTAGAAAAGTTGTTAAGTGTATATGGCGGTGAACATGGAACCTTCAATGCGGTGTTTTCAGATTAATACCATTCCATGTACAGCGGCGTAAGGTCCTCAGATAAAAGAATGGGTTTGCCCTATACGAGAAAACAATTGCAGAACTGAATAAAATAGTATTTTTACAGCCACTTCACAGCTCAAACAACGCTACTGTGATATTGAAAAAAGATGAAAAGAGAATTTTGAATGCCACCGAATACGATATAATATAAAAAAAAACGACAGGCTCGGTTAGATTGAGACTCTTCTTGAGCAGTAATGGAAATGCATTTTACTGCACATGTCGCATAGCCCCGGGTTGATGGCAACTCGATGTATAGAATACAATTTTAATCCGTCCCAAACGATGGTATGCATATTGCAGTGAACATGGTATTGCGGTATTTTCAGAGTAATATCATCCAACAAATGAACAAATATGCAGTCAATAACATCAAAGCCAGGTTAAAGATAAAAATTCGTAATGAGTGTACTCGAAAAAACAAGTAAAATAAAATGTAACGATAAAAGAACGGTTAAAAACGGATGCATGTGCAACAGGAAGCAATTCGGGACTTATTGATATTTGAGCACAGTATTTGTCATATTTATGACCAAGTGTATACCCAGATCAGCCGGCACATCAAGGCAGTCTGATCAGGGTCTATATGCTGTTTAGTAATAAATTCACTTATTAAATTTTTGTTTAACAGCCCTAACGTCTTCCCGTACTTTCAATCAATATTGTTATCGTTTCATCTCTCAGGTATGTATTTTACAGTCATTTTTCACACCCCTACCCACTCACTCAAATACTCATATATTCGCTGCGTGGGGAGGCTGTGTTTTGTGAGTTTGGCGATTCCTGATATGCATATTTCACCTTTTTATAATCACAGCAGTTGTGTCTGTCTGTTTGGCGGCCTTAAAACGTCTCCCCGTACTTTCAATTAATACTGTTACCGTTTTATCCCTCAAGGATTGTATTTTGCAGTCATTTTTCACACCCCTCCCCACTCACCCTAATACTCTAGTATTCGCTGCGTGGGGAGGCTGCCTTTTTTGAGTGTGGCGATTCCTGAAATGCATATTTCACGTTTTTATAATCACAGCAGTTGTGTCCTTGCTGTTTGGCGGCCTTAAAACACCTCCTCGTACTTTCAATCAATACTGTTCTCGTTTCATCCCTCAGGAATTGTATTTTACAGTCATTTTTCACACCCCTCCCCACTCACCCAAATACTCTTATTTTCGCTGCGTGGGGAGGCTGTGTTTTATGAGTGTGTCGATTCCTGATATGCATATTTCACCTTTCTATGAACAACGGATAGTTTTGCTAAAATAATTGAAGGGCATGTCAATTAATTATTTTATCCAATCAATAGCTAATGTTTTTATCAGGTCTGCCACAGTACCTCCAGATTCTCTCAACAGGAATGTCCCTGCTGGGCAACCGGGCAACAGCAATTGTTTCTCTGCCGTATGTTTGTCCACATTATACCACCACCTGAATAAAACACATAAACCGTATACAGGTCAATGACATAGACAACAAAGACTAATGTAATGTTCAGGTGCATAATATATAGGTAAAACATTTTATCAGTGAATTTTTTAAGCTTAATTTTGTTAAGTTAACAAACAAATAGAATGAACACCATTTGTATTTATAAGCTTTCACATAAAACCAAAATGAAAATGTATAGTCATCGAAGATGTTTATTAAGTGGTCTTATATGGATACGTCTTTATTCACATGGGCCAACAGTGCAAAATGATAAGGACCAACGCTGTTCGCTTTTCGGTTTGAAATAACCGAAAGAATCTAACAGCGAAGAGCGTGGATCCTAGAAAGACAGCAAGGATGTGTAACGTGATTCAGTTTTACACCGGGTAGCCGCTATTTCCGCCAGAGTTAATGACAAATGACCTGGCTACAGATGTATTTAGTTCAACAGGAGTACAAATGCTGGAAATAATGAAAATGACATCCAACATTTGCTCAATACAAGAAAAATACAATGTAAACATTATGAATTGCTTCTAAACGACATCAAAACGAAAGATAACTTGACCCAGGTTCTTCAGTTGCTGCCGCCCAACAAGTGTCACATCTATATACATGTTTAGCTCATATCAGCCACAGAGAAAATCGCAGCTGTTCGACAAAATCACTGCGTTATTTTTTTCATTTTGCAAGAACAAATCATTTTTGCTGTTCTAATTCAGCAAATAACCTCAAAATAACATAGTCGTGATAGCATTATTGATTTTTATTACTTTAGTAAGCTGATTCAAACGTTATTTCCTTATTTTTCCTATAATCAAGTTGTTATTGTAGATCTATCGCTAGACCTTCAGACACTGAGTACATTTCTATATCAAAGACCAGAAGTGTCATCCTGTTTTTCCTTTGTCTGGCTTCGACAAGTTAAATGTTATTAATCAAGTCTTCCGCTAACTTCTTTAGAATGTTTAAGGCAATAATATCTCTGAAAAGTTCGAAAACTGATCAGATTGCTCCAGGGACTTAGAAGTCATGGCTCTGTTAGTGCACATAAAACTGCACCCTCTCGACATTGGGAACTCTAAACCAATTTTCACCAAACTTGATCGCCTTGTGTATGGCTTTTTTATCTAGAAGTCTTTATCCAGTATTTACTATGTTTTTTTTTAATTAGCCAAATTATTTTAGGAACTGGTCATGTTATTGCTTGCTTTTGTCCAAATAAGCACCGTTTCTCTTCTCTTTGGCACGCCTTTATACAATATTCACCAAATTTTATTTAACTGCTTATGCGCACAACATCTCCCTCATGCTTGATAACCAGCTTAATTCCTCCATTTCTCCTAGCCCAAGTGACTGCTTTTTCACAAAATAAGCACAGTTCGCTTTTTGACTGTGGGAAGGTTGTGTCTTCAGAATGTGGTGGTGCCTGATATGCAAATTATACTTTTTTGAAACTATTTTCCAATCCTCCCAAAACTAAGTCTGATTATTTATGGGCATAGCTTGTCCACCAAGTTCGATTCCAATGACTTTATAGCTATGATTTTTACCTTCTCATATTTTCACGTAATTCAGTTTCAAATAGATGTACAACTTTCAAATAATGACAACCTTACTTTTTTGAAAACATAAATAAATCCTTATTTACATTTAGCTAACCCTTACTCTTGAGACTGTATTGAAGTATCGTCCTTTGTAACATAGTTACCGGGAATGAAACCTTTCTGTCCACCAGTTAAATGTCGAGCCATCCACCAATCCGAATTGCTGAAAAAGAATGAAATATTTTTACTTAAATAATTTTCAATCTTCTTAAAAATTACAAGTACAAAATTAAGTTAACAAATGTCCAAGTAAATCTGGAGTCAGATGGTGAATATCCCAAGTCACGTTCGTACTCCGTACTTTAGCGTGGTACAGGGTGCGTCAATATGACCAAGACCAAAGAAGCGTCCGTTTCTGCCGAGTTGCTTGTTTTGGCTGATTTGACTTCAGGGGCATTGGTCTCAATATGGTCATTGAGTATCCGCCATTTTGCTATGCAATGCTAATATAACTATAGGTGCTACCAATAACGGGGAAAGCTTGTTTTAATACCTAAAAATATAACTAACATGTGTTGCACTGAACGGAATTACTGCATTATGCATGTTATGACTAATCAACAAAACGGCCCTCGCGATGCAGCCCAGGATTTTCTGATGTTTAGGTCTAGGACAGCGGACGACATGACCTATACAGATTGTATTGGTTTTCTGTTTTAAATGAGACGGTTAATTTGAGAGAATGAGAAACCAGTCTAGAAAAACAACAACAACAATGGCGGCCCACACGAATTTACATCGAACAAATCTTTATTGACTATAGAGTAAGACATCAGAAATCTATTGAATTTTTGACAGATTTTGTTTGATTTTGTTATTTTAAACATGTACACATTGTCTATAGGCGGGAAAAGCTGGCTTTGCGGGTCGCCTTCGGCGGCTTTCCCCGTATTAGGTTCAAGCATATGTGTGTGTGTTTTTTGCATGCAATGTTGATGAATTGATGGGTGGGCTGGAGTTGTTTCATCAATGTAACTTGTACTTGTTTGTTTATATGAGAACCTGTGGAGGCAAGTGTTAGGTTGGTTTGCCCTAGAACCTGGTTTAAACTCCGTTACAAGGCGGTAACCTCTAGGTTTCATTTTTTCGTTAACTGTTCGTGGTGTCATATTTGAAATTGACTCTTATAAACTCATGTTCTCTTTTCCTATCTACATTTTGGCTGCGTTGGGAGGCTGTTTTGTTCTGTCTGGTTGTGGCAATTCCTGATATGCATATTTCACTTTTTGTAAACGCTTGTAACCACACGTATACACTTTGTAACCAACGTAACCACGTAACCGAAATTAAATTTTTCGTTAAATTCTTTTCAAATACCTACCGTATGGCGAACATTGATAGCTTTTTAAAAAGCTAGTAGACGGCTCGTTTAGCATATCGTCGCCTGAGAATAATAATAAGCTCACTCCATTTTTACTTTTTTGAGAAAATGGCAATAAAACATTTAAAGTCCATTATTTCGGTTGTGGTTGATCATTTTGCAAAAATAAAAAAAAACAGGGTGTACAGAATTGTCCATAGATCACGTATATTAAAGCACCGAACGATAGATGTCATAGTTATGATGATATTTAATTTTTTAATTTGGAGATAGCTCAAACAAGTTAAATGTTGTTTACTATTATTGTGAGTTATAGACAGTCAACTAAAATCAGTTTATAATATCTCAGTATAAAATCAAAAAGACAGGAGATATCCCAGTCTGAATCTAAAATAAAAAGGTATGGCTCATAGATCAGTATAATACTAAAAGATCAACAAAATTATTCATTTTTAGCATTACATTGAGCTAAAACACTCACATACTCTTGAGAAACAGGGAGAAAGGGCAAAATGTGATTGAAAATCTTTTTAAGGGGGGGGGGGGGGGGGGCTATAATTGCTTAAACAAGGGTACCAGGAGATAACTCTGTCCAAGAAGAATCCAACGATGTAAAAATCTAAAAATATTCAAAATGGTAGATAGCTCTTCAAAGGTCCCTTTTCATCTATTTCAATATCACAGTAGCGTTGTTTGTGCCGTGTGGCGGCTGTAAAAAGTCTCCCCGTACATTCAATCAGTGCTGTTATCAGTTACATCAGTTACGTCCTTTGAAGGTCGTTGAGCACGATACTTATGTACTACGTTTATTGTACTTCTAAAATTACTTTTGTTTTAAGAGGTCGCAAACATTGCAAATGGCGAAAAGTGGCTAAAATTTCAAAAATGAATTTTGGGGGGAAATACTTATTGCCACCTAGATTTTAGTAAAGAAATGTATTTAGCTAAGGACGTAGTTAATGTTTGCAAGATCAATTTAGTCTAATTCATGTTCTAATTACCAAGCACATATTAAAACAAAAGAAAAGCCGTTTGCATGAGAACTCTGAAATTCATGGACAATATACCAAAGCAACTCATACCTGAAATAAGCATGTGCTGGTCTACAATGTTTAGTGCCAATTCGTCAAAATAATGTTCGGGTTTGCAAGAAATGCAAGAAACACTTACTTCCGGGTTTCTACTTTCAGTTTCAGTTTGAAGACAAAATGTACTTCTTAAAATTTCTGACATTATTTTGACAGATGACCGCAAAGTATAATAAATAAATATTTACATGATACCTATATCATTTTTCTAGACGTTTTAAACAGCCATTCCAGACTTCTTGTGCAAACGGAATTTCTATTGTGTCTGTTCTATGAAAATATAGCATTTTTTCAAACAACTTTAGCATCCAAACTTAAATACAGCCACGTGACACTATATTTCTTCACATTTATTGGTCTGCCAGTGAGAATTGATGTCGAGTTTTGAACAAGTACATCAAAGTGTTTGACTTCAAACCGAAAGTAGAAACCCGGAAGTAAGTTGTCCTTGAATTTCTTGAAAACCGTAACATTATTTTGACGAATTGGCACTAAACATTGTAGACCAGCATATACTTATTTCAGGTATGAGTTGCTTTGGTATATTGTCCATGAATTTCAGAGTTCTCATGCAAACGGTTTTTCTTTTGTTTTAGTATGGATTGATAATCCCATCGCACACAATGCTATCGGACTGATTTCATTAAGTTGTGGCATACAACTCGAGATCTACATAATTATGTCATCATTTACACCCATATACCTTTTATAGAGTTTACTTTCATACACCCACCGAGAAAACCCTTACAGCAATGCAAACATAAAAAGATAAATTACAGACATGATAGATGTTTTAAACTAAGATACCATTTTATTATTTAACATTCCATAATATATTTTACTTAAATTTTTAATTTTCTTAAAACTTTTTGTGGCACATTTTAATTTAATTGACTATCGTCGTTTGACTATTTCACCTCGCATGTCTCTGCATCAGTAGAAATGTCACATTAGTTAACCAATTTTGTCTGGTGGATATAGTCGCCAGAGAATCCTAAGCTATGTTACGCTGAGGTTTAAGTATAGGTGGTATTCCTCACGTTTACAGGTAAAGTACATGCTGTTTGAGATTAACACCAGTTAGTTTTATTAATCAAAGCACTGAAAGTACTGATGGGTGGCGTTTTAGAGTGATTGTCATAATGTCACATCATCTACAAATTTTGTAGAGATTCCTAATGTAGGAGTTTGAAGGAACTTTCGGATGGCAGAGCAAGTTTGTGTATCCGGCTTCTGCTTTATCAAATTTTTATCTACCACGGGCATTCGGGCGGATGCTAATATCCAAGACTGAAGTCATATTGTGCCAGGAAAAATAAATAATAAGTCAACCTTTGATTTGAAACTGTTTCTGTTTTCATGATGAGGGATAAGCCTAGGAAAAAATGTTTAAATAGATATAGGCAGAAATTAAAACGTCATCTAACAGCCAATCAAAGGCCTATAGATTTGGTTCATAACAGTCGTTTATTTACTGATAACGACTGAGTAAGAGTCTAGGGACATCTCTGGTGTGTAATTGTCATAGTCTGTGATGTCCTGAAATCAGAGCGTCTACAAGTCGAAGCGTCTAGATAACCAAGACGAAGGTAACTCCGCTTTTGAAACAACCATTTTGATTAGCTGCTATTTAATAATCTCATATTATACCAGCATGTAGATAAATCCTAAACGCATCGAATCATGTTCCCAGTTTTTGTTAAGAATTTCTCGATACTTTAATAAAAACGAGTCAATGCTGACCACCTACCTTTCCGGGTCAAAATAAACATCGGCAGCACCGTCACCGGACGTTTGCAGAACAATTTTCTCGCTTCACCAGCGGTGACGGTTGTGCGCGATCCCCACCCCCACCCCCCGTGTTATTGAGTAGTTGACCAATCGCACAGTTATAAACTCAGCCAATATCCCGATGAATTTTGCCTTGAGGTAACTGAATGTAAATTGCATTTGAGACAAAAAATGGATGTGAATTAAAAGAGGTTTCTTCAAGACTTTGGATAAGAAATAAAAACTTCTTAAAACTAAAATACCGTTCTTTCCCTAAGATTACAAGCTTGTCTCCTCTCTTGAAACTAATATCACCATCGTTTACTGCATCATAATCAAACATCGCCCTCATAATTAAATCACCTGAAATCAATAAGACAATAAAACTTGAATGATTAAAGGGTTATTATTCGGATTTCAATTGTAATTGCGCTTAAAGTGTTAGAATGAAGACTTTAGGATATTAAAGCTCCTTATATATCAAATATGATACTCAGAATTGTATTATTATAACGTATTGTCATAATCCACGACAGGACTGAACGTGTCTTAGGAGCTGTGTGGGTGCATTCTATATAATATAAGGGCGGCTTATATAACAGCTGCGTAGACCTTGGGTTTTGTTTTGTTTGAAATATCTCTACAATCCCAAACTGTGAGCCCGAAAGTGGGCTGGGTTTTAGTTTAAACTTATTTATTTTACATCGATTGTGAAACAAGTTATTCCAACTTATATTAATCACGCTCGATGACTGCTTCCTGGGTTTCCAACCAGTACTCGCGCCGAGTGTGGATTGAGGAAACTGCAGACGAACCTCATCCCTGGTGGGACTCGAACCCGCAGTCTCCGGATCTGGAGTCCGACGCTCTAGCCCTAGACCACTGATCTTCCACTGGTTGGGCTGGGTTTTGTAACCCGACCATCGATAGACCGTAACAATTTACTACCGAGATATGCAAATATGTCGACAACTTTTAACTTGGATGTAAAGCTTTGTGTATACTCTGTCTTTAGCTTACTGACAACAAGAGCACCGCGAAGCGGGGCAATATACGCCCGAAGTGTTGTATCAGAGAATGTGAGCAAAATTTAGACTGTTGAAGTCCAAAGGACAGGAACAAGCATCAAAATGGTGTAAGTCCCCATCCTGAAAATCCTAACTAGGCACAAAAATGTAAAAAAAAAATAAAAAAATTAAGGTAGCATCCATGTTGTACCACAGAAAAGTGGTCTCGGTTTTTTCCGTATTGCCAACAATAAAAAAGTTAATTAATAGCAACAAACAAGGGAAGTAATTAAATTAAAAAGTAGGCAAACAAAAAGGATCTCCCAAATAAAAACAACAGCACTGCAATCAAAAGCAAATGCCGAGCAATTTACACACAGTCATATGACACTTAAAACCTAAGTGTGACATTGACACTGGCAATTCCTGATATGGTCTTCGAACTCCTTCAAGGGGTTCAAGAGTTACAGAGATGAAGGGAAAAAAGTCATATGACCTTGGACCCCTAAGTCTGACCTTGACCTTGAAGCGAGCCATCCAGAACATGGTTTCTGCACGTCATCTCAATGTAGTTAACAGTTGCGTCAGGTTTCTTCGAAATCCCCTAAGGGGTTCAGAGTGGAAAGGAAATAAAGTCATATGACCTTTGACCCCCTAAGTCTGACCTTGACCTTTAAGCCAGCCATCCCGAACATGGCTTCTGCACGTCGTCTCAATGTGGTAAACTATTGTGCCAGGTTTCTTCAAAATCCTTAAAGGTGTTCAAGAGTTACAGAGCGGAAGGGAAACAGTCATATGACGTTTCACTCAATGTCAGTTAAGTGGACATTTTCAGATTTTCACTGTCCACAGGCCCCAGTTTTCTAGAAACAAAAAATAATTGAGATATTTTGTCATAAGATGATATTTCAAACCTCAATGTACCTCTAAAAGACCTTTTTCCGCCTTGGAAAATATATTCCTGACTTTTTATTTGGGTGAAAAGAGACAAAAAAAGGCAGATTTTGTGCTGTCCTTGAACTGGGTTCTAGTATTTACTACGAGATATTGCTCATGAGGTACCGTATGTGCAGCATATTTCACCTAAACCAGTGGCTATTAAGCCTAACTCAATGAAAAAATGTCATACCAAAAGTAGAATTTCACGTCTGTTAAAATAACAAATCAATCGCAAGTGTCCCAAAATCTTAGGTAAGATACGTTAACTGACTTTGACATCTTGCACAAGGTACAAATATGTACATTTTAAACCTTATTATGCAAATATAAACTCCTAAGAAATGGTGTTATGTGATTAAAATAGCTTTTATAGTGTATGATATGTTGAGGAAACACCATAGTTTACACAAAATGAAAATTTACATTGTTGCGTTAACTTTTCATAAGATACGTTAACTTTCAATATGCTGTAAGACCTAAACTAATAAAGACGGGAGGCAAAATGATATTCTCACAGTAGACCTACCTCATACAGACATAACTGGACGGTCTTCTTTCTTCGAATAGAGTTACCTGCTCATCTTATAGCAAAATCACATAAATGTCAATAAGATACGTTAACGTAAGATACGTTAAGGTAGAACGCCCCCCAAAATTAATGTTCAGGGTTTCCTCATGAAATTTCGCATACACATAATTAAGCATATGCCTGATTTGAATATATGTTTACTTTTTTAGTATTTTGAGCCGTTTCGAAACTACAAGCCTTCAAAGTATACTACTAATGTCACTTTGAGACATCTGTCAAAGTTCCTGCGTTCGAGCAACAAAAGCGAATATTTCAGTCAATTTTAAGTTGATTGCGGCGACATTATAGCACTTAGTGCGTCTAACAAATGACTTCATGAACACATAATTTTCTTATCCATGGCTTACGTTAAACAACTTCAAATACGTCTTCATAGTCAGAGACAAAATGGTGCCGCGTTTTGCTTAAAATATTTTTTTCGTTGATTGTTCAAAATTAAATTTTTGATTTTTAAACTGTATTGGTTAAATTTAATTTTTTATTTCAACTCGTTTAATATAAAAATTACTTTAAAAGCTTCGTTTTCGCTTAATATCAATTTATTTTACCCCTGTATCTATTTTCAATCGACGATAAAACACTTACAAGTATGTTTAGGAAATTAAGTTAACATATAAATATATTTTTTAAAATTAATTTAAAGAAAATAATTGAATTCTAGTACAGAACTAGATAACTTTATATAGTGTAAGAATAACTAATTAAGTTGAACTGCAGATATTTTAACCAATATGAATTCAGATTATGGACCTCATAAGGCATATAGCGTTGCGTTTGTGAACTTGAGTAAGATACGTTAACATAAATAGTTAAAGAAATCTTTGTGTAAATGTGATGAATTTCTGATAAAAAGGAAGAAATTATGAGTGAAACGAGTTCACATTATTTTGTTTTGGAACTAAAATAAAGTCTTACTTAGTATACTAAATATATGTTTTAAAAATCAAAGGAATTGGTACTTGTGTCGATTGATAGAGTAAGATACGTTGTTCTTTTAAACTTTACAAGTGTTTTCATTTGATATGTTTATTTGATTTATTGTTAAAATATCCTTTTTGGAAATATTTGTTAGTTTGCATTTGTTATACTTCTATTTTATTGCTTATTTTGTATTTTAATATGTTTTCTGAAATAACAGTAAGATACGTTAAAATTTACTATGTACTAATTAAGCGACTTAACTGAACATTAATAGTAGATTTTTGGCTTTTGTACTAGATTATTAAGTGTGCGCATACCTTGTCCATTGCGCTTTGGTTGTATTATTTTATTTGATTATGCATTACCTGATTAAAACGAATTGAAGTAGAATCACTTTCAATTTATTTGATCTTTTTCGTTTTTGTCTTTAAACAAATGACAAATAGAACTTAATTATGAAAGTAGCATGTAAATCTTTGTCACCAAGTGGATCCTTATACTATGACATACCTTTAAGGAATAATTAATAAGAACTCTCATAAACATTGTTTTGCAGTGATTTGATTAAAACAACTTTAACGTATCTTACTTTGCTAAAATAGTAGGTTTGTTCAAGTCATAGTAAATCTCAGTGTTAAACCATGACAAAATCTCCGATGTGTGTTTTCCGGTTACAAATACGTACATGTTTTAGATTCTAATTATAAATCACGCTGCACAGTTACTTCAGTTTTACTCATTTGTGAAAATCAAAATGTCCATTTAACTGACATTGAGTGGTTTGATCCATAAGTCTGACCTTGACCTTGAATTAAGCCATCCTGAACACGGCTTCTGCACGTCGTCTCAATGTAGTTAATAACATTTATGTCAGATTTCTTCGAAATCCTTCAAAGGGTTTAAGAGTTACAGTGCAGAAGGGAAACAAAGTCTGACCTTGACCTTGAAGAAATCCATCCTGAACATGGCTTCTGCACGTCGTCTTAATGTGGTAAACATTTGTGCCAGGTTTCCTCAAAATCCTTCAGGAGGTTAAAGAGTTACAGAGTAAAAGGGAAATAAAGTTATATGACTTTTGACCCCTAAGTATGACCTTGACCTTAAGAGAGCCATCCTGAACATGG
>JAZAYU010000580.1:0-237288 GCA_038501625.1 Corbicula japonica | reverse complement strand
ACCCAAAATTAAGATAGGGTCGTGTGGCACTGATGATGGGCTACCGGAAACCGCTTTTGGTTTGGGTAACTGCATTTAAATGGAGCTTGAAGCCATCGGTTTTCAATGGCCATTTTACAGTGCAAATACAGTGCAAAAAAGTGCGTGTTTTTTCGGCAGTTTTCCCTATAAAAAGCACCGTTGGAATAATCCCATGTCTTTGAAATTTGCACGGCGTTTAGAGGTCTCTGAGGCGAGCTTATGGGCGAAATTTCAGAGCTCTAGACCGTCGGCGAGCGCCAGGGCGGGTGTAAAACCACTAAAAAAGCACAGCGTAAAATTTCAGAGTCCGAAAACGTGATACAGACGTCTTTGGTGCTCGTACTTCGGACCCAGATGGTAGCGCCATTTAAATGCAGTGACCCAAAATTAAGATAGGGTCGTGTGGCACTGATGATGGGCTACCGGAAACCGCTTTTGGTTTGGGTAACTGCATTTAAATGGAGCTTGAAGCCGTCGGTTTTCAATGGCCATTTTACAGTGCAAATACTAGGGATGGCATCGACTACTCGAGTACTCGAGTACTCGATCGAACGTCCGAGTATCGAGTACTAAATCTACTACTCGAGTAATCGGAAAATTAAATAAAAATTTTGATATTAAAAAAAGAAATCCGTTTGTTTTGTTTATATTTCATACTTGAATCAAAATTTAGATATGCACTGATACGATTTCGCGTTTCATCCCATAAATTAGCAATTGAAACAGGTAGACATGAAAATATAGATAGAAACAACAGAATATGTCGCAATTGTAATATGAACGTTTTGGAAACAGAGTATCATTTTCTATTAACTTGCCCCTTGTACCGAAATCTAAGACGAAAATATTTTAAACCGTATTACTGTCAGTGGCCAACTGTTAGGAAATTTGAGACGAAAATATTTTAAACCGTATTACTGTCAGTGGCCAACTGTTAGGAAATTTGAATCATTAATGTCCACAAATTCTAAACGAACTCAGTTAAATGTGGCTAAATTTATTTATTTTGCTAATAATCTACGGAGCGCTAATAGCAGTACAAATTGATAATATTGTATCAAACATTCACCATTTTTTGTGTTCCAAGACATTTTCTGCCTCTGAAAATGATATTCATGTAATATTATATTATTTTCCACGAAATTTCGCTTTAATTATTTCCTTGTTTCTAGTATACATTAAGCTGTCTTCACCATTGTTATACATTGTATTGTAATATTGTAGGCTATAAACATTGTATAATGTTTTATGCTGAATAAACTTATGGTATGGTATGGTATGGTATGGTAATTCGTTTCGATATACGGCACGGTGGCAATTAGACACTATGCGCGATGCACTTAATCGCCACAGGTGACGTATTTTACGCTTTCAAGTTGAAGTGTCATTGTTGTGAAATAACAAACTGCCAAATAAGGGTCCCAAATGGCACTTGTCAATAATGTCAATAAGCAATGTTTTTATAGCGGTAATACAAATTTATTGTTTGCAAATCACCTGTGGTACCCATTTCGCACAAATGTGTTGTTTGACAATTAGATAATTGGCGCTTCATACAGAAAATCAAGACCGCCCAATATAGTCATTGATTGGTGCACTTGCATGTGATGATAATTTCTAATTTTTTATTGGTGAATGACGCAAACTAATCTATGAATATTAATGAAAATAAAAAGATAAAATAAAATGATGGTAATGTTTAGTATCACATTCATTAATTAAAGACCGAATTAATAACTGTATTACATCAGCAAAATGCCTCCCGCAAAGTCGTCTGCGTGGAGTTACTTCAAACGGGCAGCAGACGGAAAAACAGTCAAATGTAGTTCCGAGTTGGTCTACAACGGGGGAACTACAAACATGCTTTACCATCTTAAGTTGAAACATGATACGAGACCACCCCCAAAAAGCAGACAGATGAGCCCCATGGTTTTAGTTTAGTTCGATTAATTTATTTGATTTGATTATTTCACGACATAATATTATTCTTACCACCGTATATGTACATTTCGCATGACTGTGTTGTAACTTTGAAACAATTTGTTTATTTATTTTAAAAATATTAAAATAATAAAATAACAAAACACAAATAAAAGATATAACCCACTTTTGTTGTGTAAATCTTTATTAAAAGTTGGTATATGGTATAAATACTGAGTAGGTTGAAGCAGATATTACACGAACGGTATTATCTCTATTAAAATCGGAAATCGTTCGAGTACTCGAGTACTCGATCGAAAGATCGTCCGAGTACTCGAGTACCAATTTTACTACTCGTTGCCATCCCTAGCAAATACAGTGCAAAAAAGTGCGTGTTTTTTTGGCAGTTTTCCCTATAAAAAGCACCGTTGGAATAATCCCATGTCTTTGAAATTTGCACGGCGTTTAGAGGTCTCTGAGGCGAGCTTATGGGCGAAATTTCAGAGCTCTAGACCGTCGGCGAGCGCCAGGGCGGGTGTAAAACCACTAAAAAAAGCACAGCGTAAAATTTCAGAGTCCGAAAACGTGATACAGACGTCTTTGGTGCTCGTACTTCGGACCCAGATGGTAGCGCCATTTAAATGCAATGACCCAAAATTAAGATAGGGTCGTGTGGCACTGATGATGGGCTACCGGAAACCGCTTTTGGTTTGGGTAACTGCATTTAAATGGAGCTTGAAGCCGTCGGTTTTCAATGGCCATTTTACAGTGCAAATACAGTGCAAAAAAGTGCGTGTTTTTTCGGCAGTTTTCCCTATAAAAAGCACCGTTGGAATAATCCCATGTCTTTGAAATTTGCACGGCGTTTAGAGGTCTCTGAGGCGAGCTTATGGGCGAAATTTCAGAGCTCTAGACCGTCGGCGAGCGCCAGGGCGGGTGTAAAACCACTAAAAAAAGCACAGCGTAAAATTTCAGAGTCCGAAAACGTGATACAGACGTCTTTGGTGCTCGTACTTCGGACCCAGATGGTAGCGCCATTTAAATGCAATGACCCAAAATTAAGATAGGGTCGTGTGGCACTGATGATGGGCTACCGGAAACCGCTTTTGGTTTGGGTAACTGCATTTAAATGGAGCTTGAAGCCGTCGGTTTTCAATGGCCATTTTACAGTGCAAATACAGTGCAAAAAAGTGCGTGTTTTTTCGGCAGTTTTCCCTATAAAAAGCACCGTTGGAATAATCCCATGTCTTTGAAATTTGCACGGCGTTTAGAGGTCTCTGAGGCGAGCTTATGGGCGAAATTTCAGAGCTCTAGACCGTCGGCGAGCGCCAGGGCGGGTGTAAAACCACTAAAAAAAGCACAGCGTAAAATTTCAGAGTCCGAAAACGTGATACAGACGTCTTTGGTGCTCGTACTTCGGACCCAGATGGTAGCGCCATTTAAATGCAGTGACCCAAAATTAAGATAGGGTCGTGTGGCACTGATGATGGGCTACCGGAAACCGCTTTTGGTTTGGGTAACTGCATTTAAATGGAGCTTGAAGCCGTCGGTTTTCAATGGCCATTTTACAGTGCAAATACAGTGCAAAAAAGTGCGTGTTTTTTCGGCAGTTTTCCCTATAAAAAGCACCGTTGGAATAATCCCATGTCTTTGAAATTTGCACGGCGTTTAGAGGTCTCTGAGGCGAGCTTATGGGCGAAATTTCAGAGCTCTAGACCGTCGGCGAGCGCCAGGGCGGGTGTAAAACCACTAAAAAAAGCACAGCGTAAAATTTCAGAGTCCGAAAACGTGATACAGACGTCTTTGGTGCTCGTACTTCGGACCCAGATGGTAGCGCCATTTAAATGCAGTGACCCAAAATTAAGATAGGGTCGTGTGGCACTGATGATGGGCTACCGGAAACCGCTTTTGGTTTGGGTAACTGCATTTAAATGGAGCTTGAAGCCGTCGGTTTTCAATGGCCATTTTACAGTGCAAATACAGTGCAAAAAAGTGCGTGTTTTTTCGGCAGTTTTCCCTATAAAAAGCACCGTTGGAATAATCCCATGTCTTTGAAATTTGCACGGCGTTTAGAGGTCTCTGAGGCGAGCTTATGGGCGAAATTTCAGAGCTCTAGACCGTCGGCGAGCGCCAGGGCGGGTGTAAAACCACTAAAAAAAGCACAGCGTAAAATTTCAGAGTCCGAAAACGTGATACAGACGTCTTTGGTGCTCGTACTTCGGACCCAGATGGTAGCGCCATTTAAATGCAGTGACCCAAAATTAAGATAGGGTCGTGTGGCACTGATGATGGGCTACCGGAAACCGCTTTTGGTTTGGGTAACTGCATTTAAATGGAGCTTGAAGCCGTCGGTTTTCAATGGCCATTTTACAGTGCAAATACAGTGCAAAAAAGTGCGTGTTTTTTCGGCAGTTTTCCCTATAAAAAGCACCGTTGGAATAATCCCATGTCTTTGAAATTTGCACGGCGTTTAGAGGTCTCTGAGGCGAGCTTATGGGCGAAATTTCAGAGCTCTAGACCGTCGGCGAGCGCCAGGGCGGGTGTAAAACCACTAAAAAAAGCACAGCGTAAAATTTCAGAGTCCGAAAACGTGATACAGACGTCTTTGGTGCTCGTACTTCGGACCCAGATGGTAGCGCCATTTAAATGCAGTGACCCAAAATTAAGATAGGGTCGTGTGGCACTGATGATGGGCTACCGGAAACCGCTTTTGGTTTGGGTAACTGCATTTAAATGGAGCTTGAAGCCGTCGGTTTTCAATGGCCATTTTACAGTGCAAATACAGTGCAAAAAAGTGCGTGTTTTTTCGGCAGTTTTCCCTATAAAAAGCACCGTTGGAATAATCCCATGTCTTTGAAATTTGCACGGCGTTTAGAGGTCTCTGAGGCGAGCTTATGGGCGAAATTTCAGAGCTCTAGACCGTCGGCGAGCGCCAGGGCGGGTGTAAAACCACTAAAAAAAGCACAGCGTAAAATTTCAGAGTCCGAAAACGTGATACAGACGTCTTTGGTGCTCGTACTTCGGACCCAGATGGTAGCGCCATTTAAATGCAGTGACCCAAAATTAAGATAGGGTCGTGTGGCACTGATGATGGGCTACCGGAAACCGCTTTTGGTTTGGGTAACTGCATTTAAATGGAGCTTGAAGCCGTCGGTTTTCAATGGCCATTTTACAGTGCAAATACAGTGCAAAAAAGTGCGTGTTTTTTCGGCAGTTTTCCCTATAAAAAGCACCGTTGGAATAATCCCATGTCTTTGAAATTTGCACGGCGTTTAGAGGTCTCTGAGGCGAGCTTATGGGCGAAATTTCAGAGCTCTAGACCGTCGGCGAGCGCCAGGGCGGGTGTAAAACCACTAAAAAAAGCACAGCGTAAAATTTCAGAGTCCGAAAACGTGATACAGACGTCTTTGGTGCTCGTACTTCGGACCCAGATGGTAGCGCCATTTAAATGCAGTGACCCAAAATTAAGATAGGGTCGTGTGGCACTGATGATGGGCTACCGGAAACCGCTTTTGGTTTGGGTAACTGCATTTAAATGGAGCTTGAAGCCGTCGGTTTTCAATGGCCATTTTACAGTGCAAATACAGTGCAAAAAAGTGCGTGTTTTTTCGGCAGTTTTCCCTATAAAAAGCACCGTTGGAATAATCCCATGTCTTTGAAATTTGCACGGCGTTTAGAGGTCTCTGAGGCGAGCTTATGGGCGAAATTTCAGAGCTCTAGACCGTCGGCGAGCGCCAGGGCGGGTGTAAAACCACTAAAAAAAGCACAGCGTAAAATTTCAGAGTCCGAAAACGTGATACAGACGTCTTTGGTGCTCGTACTTCGGACCCAGATGGTAGCGCCATTTAAATGCAGTGACCCAAAATTAAGATAGGGTCGTGTGGCACTGATGATGGGCTACCGGAAACCGCTTTTGGTTTGGGTAACTGCATTTAAATGGAGCTTGAAGCCGTCGGTTTTCAATGGCCATTTTACAGTGCAAATACAGTGCAAAAAAGTGCGTGTTTTTTCGGCAGTTTTCCCTATAAAAAGCACCGTTGGAATAATCCCATGTCTTTGAAATTTGCACGGCGTTTAGAGGTCTCTGAGGCGAGCTTATGGGCGAAATTTCAGAGCTCTAGACCGTCGGCGAGCGCCAGGGCGGGTGTAAAACCACTAAAAAAAGCACAGCGTAAAATTTCAGAGTCCGAAAACGTGATACAGACGTCTTTGGTGCTCGTACTTCGGACCCAGATGGTAGCGCCATTTAAATGCAGTGACCCAAAATTAAGATAGGGTCGTGTGGCACTGATGATGGGCTACCGGAAACCGCTTTTGGTTTGGGTAACTGCATTTAAATGGAGCTTGAAGCCGTCGGTTTTCAATGGCCATTTTACAGTGCAAATACAGTGCAAAAAAGTGCGTGTTTTTTCGGCAGTTTTCCCTATAAAAAGCACCGTTGGAATAATCCCATGTCTTTGAAATTTGCACGGCGTTTAGAGGTCTCTGAGGCGAGCTTATGGGCGAAATTTCAGAGCTCTAGACCGTCGGCGAGCGCCAGGGCGGGTGTAAAACCACTAAAAAAAGCACAGCGTAAAATTTCAGAGTCCGAAAACGTGATACAGACGTCTTTGGTGCTCGTACTTCGGACCCAGATGGTAGCGCCATTTAAATGCAGTGACCCAAAATTAAGATAGGGTCGTGTGGCACTGATGATGGGCTACCGGAAACCGCTTTTGGTTTGGGTAACTGCATTTAAATGGAGCTTGAAGCCGTCGGTTTTCAATGGCCATTTTACAGTGCAAATACAGTGCAAAAAAGTGCGTGTTTTTTCGGCAGTTTTCCCTATAAAAAGCACCGTTGGAATAATCCCATGTCTTTGAAATTTGCACGGCGTTTAGAGGTCTCTGAGGCGAGCTTATGGGCGAAATTTCAGAGCTCTAGACCGTCGGCGAGCGCCAGGGCGGGTGTAAAACCACTAAAAAAAGCACAGCGTAAAATTTCAGAGTCCGAAAACGTGATACAGACGTCTTTGGTGCTCGTACTTCGGACCCAGATGGTAGCGCCATTTAAATGCAGTGACCCAAAATTAAGATAGGGTCGTGTGGCACTGATGATGGGCTACCGGAAACCGCTTTTGGTTTGGGTAACTGCATTTAAATGGAGCTTGAAGCCGTCGGTTTTCAATGGCCATTTTACAGTGCAAATACAGTGCAAAAAAGTGCGTGTTTTTTCGGCAGTTTTCCCTATAAAAAGCACCGTTGGAATAATCCCATGTCTTTGAAATTTGCACGGCGTTTAGAGGTCTCTGAGGCGAGCTTATGGGCGAAATTTCAGAGCTCTAGACCGTCGGCGAGCGCCAGGGCGGGTGTAAAACCACTAAAAAAAGCACAGCGTAAAATTTCAGAGTCCGAAAACGTGATACAGACGTCTTTGGTGCTCGTACTTCGGACCCAGATGGTAGCGCCATTTAAATGCAGTGACCCAAAATTAAGATAGGGTCGTGTGGCACTGATGATGGGCTACCGGAAACCGCTTTTGGTTTGGGTAACTGCATTTAAATGGAGCTTGAAGCCGTCGGTTTTCAATGGCCATTTTACAGTGCAAATACAGTGCAAAAAAGTGCGTGTTTTTTCGGCAGTTTTCCCTATAAAAAGCACCGTTGGAATAATCCCATGTCTTTGAAATTTGCACGGCGTTTAGAGGTCTCTGAGGCGAGCTTATGGGCGAAATTTCAGAGCTCTAGACCGTCGGCGAGCGCCAGGGCGGGTGTAAAACCACTAAAAAAAGCACAGCGTAAAATTTCAGAGTCCGAAAACGTGATACAGACGTCTTTGGTGCTCGTACTTCGGACCCAGATGGTAGCGCCATTTAAATGCAGTGACCCAAAATTAAGATAGGGTCGTGTGGCACTGATGATGGGCTACCGGAAACCGCTTTTGGTTTGGGTAACTGCATTTAAATGGAGCTTGAAGCCGTCGGTTTTCAATGGCCATTTTACAGTGCAAATACAGTGCAAAAAAGTGCGTGTTTTTTCGGCAGTTTTCCCTATAAAAAGCACCGTTGGAATAATCCCATGTCTTTGAAATTTGCACGGCGTTTAGAGGTCTCTGAGGCGAGCTTATGGGCGAAATTTCAGAGCTCTAGACCGTCGGCGAGCGCCAGGGCGGGTGTAAAACCACTAAAAAAAGCACAGCGTAAAATTTCAGAGTCCGAAAACGTGATACAGACGTCTTTGGTGCTCGTACTTCGGACCCAGATGGTAGCGCCATTTAAATGCAGTGACCCAAAATTAAGATAGGGTCGTGTGGCACTGATGATGGGCTACCGGAAACCGCTTTTGGTTTGGGTAACTGCATTTAAATGGAGCTTGAAGCCGTCGGTTTTCAATGGCCATTTTACAGTGCAAATACAGTGCAAAAAAGTGCGTGTTTTTTCGGCAGTTTTCCCTATAAAAAGCACCGTTGGAATAATCCCATGTCTTTGAAATTTGCACGGCGTTTAGAGGTCTCTGAGGCGAGCTTATGGGCGAAATTTCAGAGCTCTAGACCGTCGGCGAGCGCCAGGGCGGGTGTAAAACCACTAAAAAAAGCACAGCGTAAAATTTCAGAGTCCGAAAACGTGATACAGACGTCTTTGGTGCTCGTACTTCGGACCCAGATGGTAGCGCCATTTAAATGCAGTGACCCAAAATTAAGATAGGGTCGTGTGGCACTGATGATGGGCTACCGGAAACCGCTTTTGGTTTGGGTAACTGCATTTAAATGGAGCTTGAAGCCGTCGGTTTTCAATGGCCATTTTACAGTGCAAATACAGTGCAAAAAAGTGCGTGTTTTTTCGGCAGTTTTCCCTATAAAAAGCACCGTTGGAATAATCCCATGTCTTTGAAATTTGCACGGCGTTTAGAGGTCTCTGAGGCGAGCTTATGGGCGAAATTTCAGAGCTCTAGACCGTCGGCGAGCGCCAGGGCGGGTGTAAAACCACTAAAAAAAGCACAGCGTAAAATTTCAGAGTCCGAAAACGTGATACAGACGTCTTTGGTGCTCGTACTTCGGACCCAGATGGTAGCGCCATTTAAATGCAGTGACCCAAAATTAAGATAGGGTCGTGTGGCACTGATGATGGGCTACCGGAAACCGCTTTTGGTTTGGGTAACTGCATTTAAATGGAGCTTGAAGCCGTCGGTTTTCAATGGCCATTTTACAGTGCAAATACAGTGCAAAAAAGTGCGTGTTTTTTCGGCAGTTTTCCCTATAAAAAGCACCGTTGGAATAATCCCATGTCTTTGAAATTTGCACGGCGTTTAGAGGTCTCTGAGGCGAGCTTATGGGCGAAATTTCAGAGCTCTAGACCGTCGGCGAGCGCCAGGGCGGGTGTAAAACCACTAAAAAAAGCACAGCGTAAAATTTCAGAGTCCGAAAACGTGATACAGACGTCTTTGGTGCTCGTACTTCGGACCCAGATGGTAGCGCCATTTAAATGCAGTGACCCAAAATTAAGATAGGGTCGTGTGGCACTGATGATGGGCTACCGGAAACCGCTTTTGGTTTGGGTAACTGCATTTAAATGGAGCTTGAAGCCGTCGGTTTTCAATGGCCATTTTACAGTGCAAATACAGTGCAAAAAAGTGCGTGTTTTTTCGGCAGTTTTCCCTATAAAAAGCACCGTTGGAATAATCCCATGTCTTTGAAATTTGCACGGCGTTTAGAGGTCTCTGAGGCGAGCTTATGGGCGAAATTTCAGAGCTCTAGACCGTCGGCGAGCGCCAGGGCGGGTGTAAAACCACTAAAAAAAGCACAGCGTAAAATTTCAGAGTCCGAAAACGTGATACAGACGTCTTTGGTGCTCGTACTTCGGACCCAGATGGTAGCGCCATTTAAATGCAGTGACCCAAAATTAAGATAGGGTCGTGTGGCACTGATGATGGGCTACCGGAAACCGCTTTTGGTTTGGGTAACTGCATTTAAATGGAGCTTGAAGCCGTCGGTTTTCAATGGCCATTTTACAGTGCAAATACAGTGCAAAAAAGTGCGTGTTTTTTCGGCAGTTTTCCCTATAAAAAGCACCGTTGGAATAATCCCATGTCTTTGAAATTTGCACGGCGTTTAGAGGTCTCTGAGGCGAGCTTATGGGCGAAATTTCAGAGCTCTAGACCGTCGGCGAGCGCCAGGGCGGGTGTAAAACCACTAAAAAAAGCACAGCGTAAAATTTCAGAGTCCGAAAACGTGATACAGACGTCTTTGGTGCTCGTACTTCGGACCCAGATGGTAGCGCCATTTAAATGCAGTGACCCAAAATTAAGATAGGGTCGTGTGGCACTGATGATGGGCTACCGGAAACCGCTTTTGGTTTGGGTAACTGCATTTAAATGGAGCTTGAAGCCGTCGGTTTTCAATGGCCATTTTACAGTGCAAATACAGTGCAAAAAAGTGCGTGTTTTTTCGGCAGTTTTCCCTATAAAAAGCACCGTTGGAATAATCCCATGTCTTTGAAATTTGCACGGCGTTTAGAGGTCTCTGAGGCGAGCTTATGGGCGAAATTTCAGAGCTCTAGACCGTCGGCGAGCGCCAGGGCGGGTGTAAAACCACTAAAAAAAGCACAGCGTAAAATTTCAGAGTCCGAAAACGTGATACAGACGTCTTTGGTGCTCGTACTTCGGACCCAGATGGTAGCGCCATTTAAATGCAGTGACCCAAAATTAAGATAGGGTCGTGTGGCACTGATGATGGGCTACCGGAAACCGCTTTTGGTTTGGGTAACTGCATTTAAATGGAGCTTGAAGCCGTCGGTTTTCAATGGCCATTTTACAGTGCAAATACAGTGCAAAAAAGTGCGTGTTTTTTCGGCAGTTTTCCCTATAAAAAGCACCGTTGGAATAATCCCATGTCTTTGAAATTTGCACGGCGTTTAGAGGTCTCTGAGGCGAGCTTATGGGCGAAATTTCAGAGCTCTAGACCGTCGGCGAGCGCCAGGGCGGGTGTAAAACCACTAAAAAAAGCACAGCGTAAAATTTCAGAGTCCGAAAACGTGATACAGACGTCTTTGGTGCTCGTACTTCGGACCCAGATGGTAGCGCCATTTAAATGCAGTGACCCAAAATTAAGATAGGGTCGTGTGGCACTGATGATGGGCTACCGGAAACCGCTTTTGGTTTGGGTAACTGCATTTAAATGGAGCTTGAAGCCGTCGGTTTTCAATGGCCATTTTACAGTGCAAATACAGTGCAAAAAAGTGCGTGTTTTTTCGGCAGTTTTCCCTATAAAAAGCACCGTTGGAATAATCCCATGTCTTTGAAATTTGCACGGCGTTTAGAGGTCTCTGAGGCGAGCTTATGGGCGAAATTTCAGAGCTCTAGACCGTCGGCGAGCGCCAGGGCGGGTGTAAAACCACTAAAAAAAGCACAGCGTAAAATTTCAGAGTCCGAAAACGTGATACAGACGTCTTTGGTGCTCGTACTTCGGACCCAGATGGTAGCGCCATTTAAATGCAGTGACCCAAAATTAAGATAGGGTCGTGTGGCACTGATGATGGGCTACCGGAAACCGCTTTTGGTTTGGGTAACTGCATTTAAATGGAGCTTGAAGCCGTCGGTTTTCAATGGCCATTTTACAGTGCAAATACAGTGCAAAAAAGTGCGTGTTTTTTCGGCAGTTTTCCCTATAAAAAGCACCGTTGGAATAATCCCATGTCTTTGAAATTTGCACGGCGTTTAGAGGTCTCTGAGGCGAGCTTATGGGCGAAATTTCAGAGCTCTAGACCGTCGGCGAGCGCCAGGGCGGGTGTAAAACCACTAAAAAAAGCACAGCGTAAAATTTCAGAGTCCGAAAACGTGATACAGACGTCTTTGGTGCTCGTACTTCGGACCCAGATGGTAGCGCCATTTAAATGCAGTGACCCAAAATTAAGATAGGGTCGTGTGGCACTGATGATGGGCTACCGGAAACCGCTTTTGGTTTGGGTAACTGCATTTAAATGGAGCTTGAAGCCGTCGGTTTTCAATGGCCATTTTACAGTGCAAATACAGTGCAAAAAAGTGCGTGTTTTTTCGGCAGTTTTCCCTATAAAAAGCACCGTTGGAATAATCCCATGTCTTTGAAATTTGCACGGCGTTTAGAGGTCTCTGAGGCGAGCTTATGGGCGAAATTTCAGAGCTCTAGACCGTCGGCGAGCGCCAGGGCGGGTGTAAAACCACTAAAAAAAGCACAGCGTAAAATTTCAGAGTCCGAAAACGTGATACAGACGTCTTTGGTGCTCGTACTTCGGACCCAGATGGTAGCGCCATTTAAATGCAGTGACCCAAAATTAAGATAGGGTCGTGTGGCACTGATGATGGGCTACCGGAAACCGCTTTTGGTTTGGGTAACTGCATTTAAATGGAGCTTGAAGCCGTCGGTTTTCAATGGCCATTTTACAGTGCAAATACAGTGCAAAAAAGTGCGTGTTTTTTCGGCAGTTTTCCCTATAAAAAGCACCGTTGGAATAATCCCATGTCTTTGAAATTTGCACGGCGTTTAGAGGTCTCTGAGGCGAGCTTATGGGCGAAATTTCAGAGCTCTAGACCGTCGGCGAGCGCCAGGGCGGGTGTAAAACCACTAAAAAAAGCACAGCGTAAAATTTCAGAGTCCGAAAACGTGATACAGACGTCTTTGGTGCTCGTACTTCGGACCCAGATGGTAGCGCCATTTAAATGCAGTAACCCGAAAACACGATTGGGTCGTGTGGCACTGATGATGGGCTACCGGAAACCGCTTTTGGTTTGGGTAACTGCATTTAAATGGAGCTTGAAGCCGTCGGTTTTCAATGGCCATTTTACAGTGCAAATACAGTGCAAAAAATGCGTGTTTTTTCGGCAGTTTTCCCTATATAAAGCACCGTTGGAATAATCCAATCTCTTTGAAACTTGCACGGCGTTTAGAGGTCTCTGAGGCGAGCTTATGGGCGAAGTTTCAGAGCTCTAGACCGTCGGCGAGCGCTAGGGCGGGTGTAAAACCACTAAAAAAAACACAGCGTAAAATTTCAAAGTCCGAAAACGTTATACAGACGTTTTTGGTGCTCGTACTTCGAACCCAGATGGTAGCGCCATTTAAATGCAGTAACCCAAAAACACGATTGGGTCGTGTGGCACTGATGATGGGCTACCGGAAACCGCTTTTGGTTTGGGTTACTGCATTTAAATGGAGCTTGAAGCCGTCGGTTTTCAATGGCCATTTTACAGTGCAAATACAGTGCAAAAATGCGTGTTTTTTCGGCAGTTTTCCCTATATAAAGCACCGTTGGAATAATCCAATCTCTTTGAAACTTGCACGGCGTTTAGAGGTCTCTGAGGCGAGCTTATGGGCGAAATTTCAGAGCTCTAGACCGTCGGCGAGCGCTAGGGCGGGTGTAAAACCACTAAAAAAAGCACAGCGTAAAATTTCAGAGTCCGAAAACGTTATACAGACGTTTTTGGTGCTCGTACTTCGAACCCAGATGGTAGCGCCATTTAAATGCAGTAACCCGAAAACACGATTGGGTCGTGTGGCACTGATGATGGGCTACCGGAAACCGCTTTTGGTTTGGGTAACTGCATTTAAATGGAGCTTGAAGCCGTCGGTTTTCAATGGCCATTTTACAGTGCAAATACAGTGCAAAAAATGCGTGTTTTTTCGGCAGTTTTCCCTATATAAAGCACCGTTGGAATAATCCAATCTCTTTGAAATTTGCACGGCGTTTAGAGGTCTCTGAGGCGAGCTTATGGGCGAAATTTCAGAGCTCTAGACCGTCGGCGAGCGCTAGGGCGGGTGTAAAACCACTAAAAAAAGCACAGCGTAAAATTTCAAAGTCCGAAAACGTTATACAGACGTTTTTGGTGCTCGTACTTCGAACCCAGATGGTAGCGCCATTTAAATGCAGTAACCCAAAACACGATTGGGTCGTGTGGCACTGATGATGGGCTACCGGAAACCGCTTTTGGTTTGGGTAACTGCATTTAAATGGAGCTTGAAGCCGTCGGTTTTCAATGGCCATTTTACAGTGCAAATACAGTGCAAAAAATGCGTGTTTTTTCGGCAGTTTTCCCTATATAAAGCACCGTTGGAATAATCCAATCTCTTTGAAACTTGCACGGCGTTTAGAGGTCTCTGAGGCGAGCTTATGGGCGAAGTTTCAGAGCTCTAGACCGTCGGCGAGCGCTAGGGCGGGTGTAAAACCACTAAAAAAAACACAGCGTAAAATTTCAGAGTCCGAAAACGTTATACAGACGTTTTTGGTGCTCGTACTTCGAACCCAGATGGTAGCGCCATTTAAATGCAGTAACCCGAAAACACGATTGGGTCGTGTGGCACTGATGATGGGCTACCGGAAACCGCTTTTGGTTTGGGTAACTGCATTTAAATGGAGCTTGAAGCCGTCGGTTTTCAATGGCCATTTTACAGTGCAAATACAGTGCAAAAAATGCGTGTTTTTTCGGCAGTTTTCCCTATATAAAGCACCGTTGGAATAATCCAATCTCTTTGAAATTTGCACGGCGTTTAGAGGTCTCTGAGGCGAGCTTATGGGCGAAATTTCAGAGCTCTAGACCGTCGGCGAGCGCTAGGGCGGGTGTAAAACCACTAAAAAAAACACAGCGTAAAATTTCAGTCCGAAAACGTTATACAGACGTTTTTGGTGCTCGTACTTCGAACCCAGATGGTAGCGCCATTTAAATGCAGTAACCCGAAAACACGATTGGGTCGTGTGGCACTGATGATGGGCTACCGGAAACCGCTTTTGGTTTGGGTAACTGCATTTAAATGGAGCTTGAAGCCGTCGGTTTTCAATGGGCATTTTACAGTGCAAATACAGTGCAAAAAATGCGTGTTTTTTCGGCAGTTTTCCCTATATAAAGCACCGTTGGAATAATCCAATCTCTTTGAAACTTGCACGGCGTTTAGAAGTCTCTGAGGCGAGCTTATGGGCGAAGTTTCAGAGCTCTAGACCGTCGGCGAGCGCTAGGGCGGGTGTAAAACCACTAAAAAAAACACAGCGTAAAATTTCAAAGTCCGAAAACGTTATACAGACGTTTTTGGTGCTCGTACTTCGAACCCAGATGGTAGCGCCATTTAAATGCAGTAACCCAAAAACACGATTGGGTCGTGTGGCACTGATGATGGGCTACCGGAAACCGCTTTTGGTTTTGGTTACTGCATTTAAATGGAGCTTGAAGCCGTCGGTTTTCAATGGGCATTTTACAGTGCAAATACAGTGCAAAAATGCGTGTATTTTCGGCAGTTTTCCCTATATAAAGCACCGTTGGAATAATCCAATCTCTTTGAAACTTGCACGGCGTTTAGAAGTCTCTGAGGCGAGCTTATGGGCGAAGTTTCAGAGCTCTAGACCGTCGGCGAGCGCTAGGGCGGGTGTAAAACCACTAAAAAAAACACAGCGTAAAATTTCAAAGTCCGAAAACGTTATACAGACGTTTTTGGTGCTCGTACTTCGAACCCAGATGGTAGCGCCATTTAAATGCATTAACCCGAAAACACGATTGGGTCGTGTGGCACTGATGATGGGCTACCGGAAACCGCTTTTGGTTTGGGTTACTGCATTTAAATGGAGCTTGAAGCCGTCGGTTTTCAATGGGCATTTTACAGTGCAAATACAGTGCAAAAAATGCGTGTTTTTTCGGCAGTTTTCCCTATATAAAGCACCGTTGGAATAATCCAATCTCTTTGAAACTTGCACGGCGTTTAGAAGTCTCTGAGGCGAGCTTATGGGCGAAGTTTCAGAGCTCTAGACCGTCGGCGAGCGCTAGGGCGGGTGTAAAACCACTAAAAAAAACACAGCGTAAAATTTCAAAGTCCGAAAACGTTATACAGACGTTTTTGGTGCTCGTACTTCGAACCCAGATGGTAGCGCCATTTAAATGCAGTAACCCGAAAACACGATTGGGTCGTGTGGCACTGATGATGGGCTACCGGAAACCGCTTTTGGTTTGGGTAACTGCATTTAAATGGAGCTTGAAGCCGTCGGTTTTCAATGGGCATTTTACAGTGCAAATACAGTGCAAAAAATGCGTGTTTTTTCGGCAGTTTTCCCTATATAAAGCACCGTTGGAATAATCCAATCTCTTTGAAACTTGCACGGCGTTTAGAAGTCTCTGAGGCGAGCTTATGGGCGAAGTTTCAGAGCTCTAGACCGTCGGCGAGCGCTAGGGCGGGTGTAAAACCACTAAAAAAAACACAGCGTAAAATTTCAATCTCCGAAAACGTTATACAGACGTTTTTGGTGCTCGTACTTCGAACCCAGATGGTAGCGCCATTTAAATGCAGTAACCCGAAAACACGATTGGGTCGTGTGGCACTGATGATGGGCTACCGGAAACCGCTTTTGGTTTGGGTAACTGCATTTAAATGGAGCTTGAAGCCGTCGGTTTTCAATGGGCATTTTACAGTGCAAATACAGTGCAAAAAATGCGTGTTTTTTCGGCAGTTTTCCCTATATAAAGCACCGTTGGAATAATCCAATCTCTTTGAAACTTGCACGGCGTTTAGAAGTCTCTGAGGCGAGCTTATGGGCGAAGTTTCAGAGCTCTAGACCGTCGGCGAGCGCTAGGGCGGGTGTAAAACCACTAAAAAAAACACAGCGTAAAATTTCAGTCCGAAAACGTTATACAGACGTTTTTGGTGCTCGTACTTCGAACCCAGATGGTAGCGCCATTTAAATGCAGTAACCCGAAAACACGATTGGGTCGTGTGGCACTGATGATGGGCTACCGGAAACCGCTTTTGGTTTGGGTAACTGCATTTAAATGGAGCTTGAAGCCGTCGGTTTTCAATGGGCATTTTACAGTGCAAATACAGTGCAAAAAATGCGTGTTTTTTCGGCAGTTTTCCCTATATAAAGCACCGTTGGAATAATCCAATCTCTTTGAAACTTGCACGGCGTTTAGAAGTCTCTGAGGCGAGCTTATGGGCGAAGTTTCAGAGCTCTAGACCGTCGGCGAGCGCTAGGGCGGGTGTAAAACCACTAAAAAAAACACAGGGTAAAATTTCAAAGTCCGAAAACGTTATACAGACGTTTTTGGTGCTCGTACTTCGAACCCAGATGGTAGCGCCATTTAAATGCAGTAACCCGAAAAACACGATTGGGTCGTGTGGCACTGATGATGGGCTACCGGAAACCGCTTTTGGTTTGGGTTACTGCATTTAAATGGAGCTTGAAGCCGTCGGTTTTCAATGGGCATTTTACAGTGCAAATACAGTGCAAAAAATGCGTGTTTTTTCGGCAGTTTTCCCTATATAAAGCACCGTTGGAATAATCCAATCTCTTTGAAACTTGCACGGCGTTTAGAAGTCTCTGAGGCGAGCTTATGGGCGAAGTTTCAGAGCTCTAGACCGTCGGCGAGCGCTAGGGCGGGTGTAAAACCACTAAAAAAAACACAGCGTAAAATTTCAAAGTCCGAAAACGTTATACAGACGTTTTTGGTGCTCGTACTTCGAACCCAGATGGTAGCGCCATTTAAATGCAGTAATCCGAAAACACGATTGGGTCGTGTGGCACTGATGATGGGCTACCGGAAACCGCTTTTGGTTTGGGTAACTGCATTTAAATGGAGCTTGAAGCCGTCGGTTTTCAATGGCCATTTTACAGTGCAAATACAGTGCAAAAATGCGTGTTTTTTCGGCAGTTTTCCCTATATAAAGCATCGTTTGAATAATCCAATCTCTTTGAAACTTGCACGGCGTTTAGAAGTCTCTGAGGCGAGCTTATGGGCGAAGTTTCAGAGCTCTAGACCGTCGGCGAGCGCTAGGGCGGGTGTAAAACCACTAAAAAAAACACAGCGTAAAATTTCAAAGTCCGAAAACGTTATACAGACGTTTTTGGTGCTCGTACTTCGAACCCAGATGGTAGCGCCATTTAAATGCATTAACCCGAAAACACGATTGGGTCGTGTGGCACTGATGATGGGCTACCGGAAACCGCTTTTGGTTTGGGTAACTGCATTTAAATGGAGCTTGAAGCCGTCGGTTTTCAATGGGCATTTTACAGTGCAAATACAGTGCAAAAAATGCGTGTTTTTTCGGCAGTTTTCCCTATATAAAGCACCGTTGGAATAATCCAATCTCTTTGAAAATTGCATGGCGTTTAGAAGTCTCTGAGGCGAGCTTATAGGCGAAGTTTCAGAGCTCTAGACCGTCGGCGAGCGCTAGGGCGGGTGTAAAACCACTAAAAAAACACAGCGTAAAATTTCAAAGTCCGAAAACGTTATACAGACGTTTTTGGTGCTCGTACTTCGAACCCAGATGGTAGCGCCATTTAAATGCAGTAATCCGAAAACACGATTGGGTCGTGTGGCACTGATGATGGGCTACCGGAAACCGCTTTTGGTTTGGGTTACTGCATTTAAATGGAGCTTGAAGCCGTCGGTTTTCAATGGGCATTTTACAGTGCAAATACAGTGCACAAAATGCGTGTTTTTTCGGCAGTTTTCCCTATATAAAGCACCGTTGGAATAATCCAATCTCTTTGAAACTTGCACGGCGTTTAGAAGTCTCTGAGACGAGCTTATGGGCGAAGTTTCAGAGCTCTACACGATTGGGTCGTGTGGCACTGATGATGGGCTACCGGAAACCGCTTTTGGTTTGGGTTACTGCATTTAAATGGAGCTTGAAGCCGTCGGTTTTCAATGGGCATTTTACAGTGCAAATACAGTGCAAAAAAATGCGTGTTTTTTCGGCAGTTTTCCCTATATAAAGCACCGTTGGAATAATCCAATCTCTTTGAAACTTGCACGGCGTTTAGAAGTCTCTGAGGCGAGCTTATGGGCGAAGTTTCAGAGCTCTAGACCGTCGGCGAGCGCTAGGGCGGGTGTAAAACCACTAAAAAAAACACAGCGTAAAATTTCAAAGTCCGAAAACGTTATACAGACGTTTTTGGTGCTCGTACTTCGAACCCAGATGGTAGCGCCATTTAAATGCAGTAATCCGAAAACACGATTGGGTCGTGTGGCACTGATGATGGGCTACCGGAAACCGCTTTTGGTTTGGGTTACTGCATTTAAATGGAGCTTGAAGCCGTCGGTTTTCAATGGGCATTTTACAGTGCAAATACAGTGCAAAAAATGCGTGTTTCTTCGGCAGTTTTCCCTATATAAAGCACCGATGGAATAATCCAATCTCTTTGAAACTTGCACGGCGTTTAGAAGTCTCTGATACGAGCTTATGGGCGAAGTATCAGAGCTCTAGACCGTCGGCGAGCGCTAGGGCGGGTGTAAAACCACTAAAAAAAAAAGCCTAAAATTTCAAAGTCCGAAAACGTTATACAGACGTTTTTGGTGCTCGTACTTCGAACCCAGATGGTAGCGCCATTTAAATGCATTAACCCGAAAACACGACTGGGTCGTGTGGCACTGATGATGGGCTACCGGAAACCGCTTTTGGTTTGGGTTACTGCATTTAAATGGAGCTTGAAGCCGTCGGTTTTCAATGGGCATTTTACAGTGCAAATACAGTGCAAAAAATGCGTGTTTTTTCGGCAGTTTTCCCTATAAAGAACCATTGGAATAATCCAATCTCTTTGAAACTTGCACGGCGTTTAGAAGTCTCTGAGACGAGCTTATGGGCGAAGTTTCAGAGCTCTAGACCGTCGGCGAGCGCTAGGGCGGGTGTAAAACCACTAAAAAAACACAGCGTAAAATTTCAAAGTCCGAAAACGTTATACAGACGTTTTTGGTGCTCGTACTTCGAACCCAGATGGTAGCGCCATTTAAATGCATTAACCCGAAAACACGATTGGGTCGTGTGGCACTGATGATGGGCTACCGGAAACCGCTTTTGGTTAGGGTTACTGCATTTAAATGGAGCTTGAAGCCGTCGGTTTTCAATGGGCATTTTACAGTGCAAATACAGTGCAAAAAATGCGTGTTTTTTCGGCAGTTTTCCCTATATAAAGCACCGTTGGAATAATCCAATCTCTTTGAAACTTGCACGGCATTTAGAAGTATTTGAGGCGACCTTATGGGCGAAGTTTCAGAGCTCTAGACCGTCGGCGAGCGCTAGGGCGGGTGTAAAACCACTAAAAAAAACACAGCGTAAAATTTCAGTCCGAAAACGTTATACAGACGTTTTTGGTGCTCGTACTTCGAACCCAGATGGTAGCGCCATTTAAATGCAGTAACCCGAAAACACGATTGGGTCGTGTGGCACTGATGATGGGCTACCGGAAACCGCTTTTGGTTTGGGTTACTGCATTTAAATGGAGCTTGAAGCCGTCGGTTTTCAATGGGCATTTTACAGTGCAAATACAGTGCAAAAAATGCGTGTTTTTTCGGCAGTTTTCCCTATATAAAGCACCGTTGGAATAATCCAATCTCTTTGAAACTTGCACGGCGTTTAGAAGTCTCTGAGGCGCGCTTATGGGCGAAGTTTCAGAGCTCTAGACCGTCGGCGAGCGCTAGGGCGGGTGTAAAACCACTAAAAAAACAGCGTAAAATTTCAAAGTCCGAAAACGTTATACAGACGTTTTTGGTGCTCGTACTTCGAACCCAGATGGTAGCGCCATTTAAATGCATTAACCCGAAAACACGATTGGGTCGTGTGGCACTGATGATGGGCTACCGGAAACCGCTTTTGGTTTGGTTTACTGCATTTAAATGGAGCTTGAAGCCGTCGGTTTTCAATGGGCATTTTACAGTGCAAATACAGTGCAAAAAATGCGTGTTTTTTCGGCAGTTTTCCCTATATAAAGCACCGTTGGAATAATCCAATCTCTTTGAAACTTGCACGGCGTTTAGAAGTCTCTGAGGCGAGCTTATGGGCGAAGTTTCAGAGCTCTAGACCGTCGGCGAGCGCTAGGGCGGGTGTAAAACCACTAAAAAAAACACAGCGTAAAATTTCAAAGTCCGAAAACGTTATACAGACGTTTTTGGTGCTCGTACTTCGAACCCAGATGGTAGCGCCATTTAAATGCATTAACCCGAAAACACGATTGGGTCGTGTGGCACTGATGATGGGCTACCGGAAACCGCTTTTGGTTTGGGTTACTGCATTTAAATGGAGCTTGAAGCCGTCGGTTTTCAATGGGCATTTTACAGTGCAAATACAGTGCAAAAAATGCGTGTTTTTTCGGCAGTTTTCCCTATATAAAGCACCGTTGGAATAATCCAATCTCTTTGAAACTTGCACGGCGTTTAGAAGTCTCTGATACGAGCTTATGGGCGAAGTATCAGAGCTCTAGACCGTCGGCGAGCGCTAGGGCGGGTGTAAAACCACTAAAAAAAAACAGCCTAAAATTTCAAAGTCCGAAAACGTTATACAGACGTTTTTGGTGCTCGTACTTCGAACCCAGATGGTAGCGCCATTTAAATGCATTAACCCGAAAACACGACTGGGTCGTGTGGCACTGATGATGGGCTACCGGAAACCGCTTTTGGTTTGGGTTACTGCATTTAAATGGAGCTTGAAGCCGTCGGTTTTCAATGGGCATTTTACAGTGCAAATACAGTGCAAAAAAATGCGTGTTTTTTCGGCAGTTTTCCCTATAAAGAACCATTGGAATAATCCAATCTCTTTGAAACTTGCACGGCGTTTAGAAGTCTCTGAGACGAGCTTATGGGCGAAGTTTCAGAGCTCTAGACCGTCGGCGAGCGCTAGGGCGGGTGTAAAACCACTAAAAAAAACACAGCGTAAAATTTCAAAGTCCGAAAACGTTATACAGACGTTTTTGGTGCTCGTACTTCGAACCCAGATGGTAGCGCCATTTAAATGCATTAACCCGAAAACACGATTGGGTCGTGTGGCACTGATGATGGGCTACCGGAAACCGCTTTTGGTTAGGGTTACTGCATTTAAATGGAGCTTGAAGCCGTCGGTTTTCAATGGGCATTTTACAGTGCAAATACAGTGCAAAAAATGCGTGTTTTTTCGGCAGTTTTCCCTATATAAAGCACCGTTGGAATAATCCAATCTCTTTGAAACTTGCACGGCGTTTAGAAGTCTTTGAGGCGAGCTTATGGGCGAAGTTTCAGAGCTCTAGACCGTCGGCGAGGGCTAGGGCGGGTGTAAAACCACTAAAAAAAACACAGCGTAAAATTTCAGTCCGAAAACGTTATACAGACGTTTTTGGTGCTCGTACTTCGAACCCAGATGGTAGCGCCATTTAAATGCAGTAACCCGAAAACACGATTGGGTCGTGTGGCACTGATGATGGGCTACCGGAAACCGCTTTTGGTTTGGGTTACTGCATTTAAATGGAGCTTGAAGCCGTCGGTTTTCAATGGGCATTTTACAGTGCAAATACAGTGCAAAAATGCGTGTTTTTTCGGCAGTTTTCCCTATATAAAGCACCGTTGGAATAATCCAATCTCTTTGAAATTTGCACGGCGTTTAGAAGTCTCTAAGGCCAGCTTATGGGCGAAGTTTCAGAGCTCTAGACCGTCGGCGAGCGCTAGGGCGGGTGTAAAACCACTAAAAAAAACAGCGTAAAATTTCAAAGTCCGAAAACGTTATACAGACGTTTTTGGTGCTCGTACTTCGAACCCAGATGGTAGCGCCATTTAAATGCATTAACCCGAAAACACGATTGGGTCGTGTGGCACTGATGATGGGCTACCGGAAACCGCTTTTGGTTTGGGTAACTGCATTTAAATGGAGCTTGAAGCCGTCGGTTTTCAATGGGCATTTTACAGTGCAAATACAGTGCAAAAAATGCGTGTTTTTTCGGCAGTTTTCCCTATATAAAGCACCGTTGGAATAATCCAATCTCTTTGAAACTTGCACGGCGTTTAGAAGTCTCTGAGGCGCGCTTATGGGCGAAGTTTCAGAGCTCTAGCCCGTCGGCGAGCGCTAAGGCGGGTGTAAAACCACTAAAAAAACAGCGTAAAATTTCAAAGTCCGAAAACGTTATACAGACGTTTTTGGTGCTCGTACTTCGAACCCAGATGGTAGCGCCATTTAAATGCATTAACCCGAAAACACGATTGGGTCGTGTGGCACTGATGATGGGCTACCGGAAACCGCTTTTGGTTTGGGTTACTGCATTTAAATGGAGCTTGAAGCCGTCGGTTTTCAATGGGCATTTTACAGTGCAAATACAGTGCAAAAAATGCGTGTTTTTTCGGCAGTTTTCCCTATATAAAGCACCGTTGGAATAATCCAATCTCTTTGAAACTTGCACGGCGTTTAGAAGTCTCTGAGGCGAGCTTATGGGCGAAGTTTCAGAGCTCTAGACCGTCGGCGAGCGCTAGGGCGGGTGTAAAACCACTAAAAAAACACAGCGTAAAATTTCAAAGTCCGAAAACGTTATACAGACGTCTTTGGTGCTCGTACTTCGAACCCAGATGGTAGCGCCATTTAAATGCAGTAACCCGAAAACACGATTGGGTCGTGTGGCACTGATGATGGGCTACCGGAAACCGCTTTTGGTTTGGGTTACTGCATTTAAATGGAGCTTGAAGCCGTCGGTTTTCAATGGGCATTTTACAGTGCAAATACAGTGCAAAAAATGCGTGTTTTTTCGGCAGTTTTCCCTATATAAAGTACCGTTGGTTGGAATAATCCAATCACTTTTAAACTTGCACGGCGTTTAGAAGTCTCTGCGGCGAGCTTATGGGCGAAGTTTCAGAGCTCTAGACCGTCGGCGAGCGCAAGGGCGGGTGTAAAACCACTAAAAACAGCGTAAAATTTCAATGTCCGAAAACGTTATACAGACGCTGTTGGTGCTCGTACTTCGAACCCAGATGGTAGCGCCATTTAAATGCAGTAACCCGAAAACACGATTGGGTCGTGTGGCACTGATGATGGGCTACCGGAAACCGCTTTTGGTTTGGGTTACTGCATTTAAATGGAGCTTGAAGCGGTCGGTTTTCAATGGGCATTTTACAGTGCAAATACAGTGCAAAAAAATGCGTTTTTTCGGCAGTTTTCCCAATATAAAGCACCGATGGAATAATCCAATCTCTTTGAAACTTGCACGGCGTTTAAAAGTCTCTGAGGTGAGCTTATGGCCGAAGTTTCAGAGCTCTAGACCGTCAGCGAGCGCTAGGGCGGGTGTAAAACCATTAAAAAACACAGCGTAAAATTTCAATGTCCGAAAACGTTATACAGACGTTTTTGGTGCTCGTACTTCGAACCCAGATGGTAGCGCCATTTAAATGCAGGAACCCAAAAAAACCGATTGGGTCGTGTGGCACTGATGATGGACGACCGGAAACCGCTATTGGTTCGAGTTACTGCAATTAAATGGAGCTTGTATGCGTCGGTTTTCAATGCGCGTTTTAGAGGGCAAAGCATTTGAAAAATGCCTGTTTTTTCGGCAGATTTCCCTTTATAAAGTACAGTTGGAATATTCCAATCTCTTTGAAAATTGCACGGTGTTTAGAGGTCTCTGAGGTGAGCTTATGGCCGAAGTTTCAGAGCTCTAGACCGTCGGCGAGCGCTAGGGCGGGTGAAAAACCACTAAAAAAAACACAGCGTATAATTTCAAAGTCCGAAAACGTTATACAGACGTTTTTGGTGCTCGTACTTCGAAACCAGATGGTAGCGCCATTTAACTGCAGTAACCCGAAAAAAACGATTGGGTCGTGTGGCACTGATGTTGGACGACCGGAAACCGCTTTTGGTTCGAGTTACTGCAATTAAATGGAGCTTGTATGCGTCGGTTTTCGATGCGCGTTTTAGAGGGCAAAAGCATTTGAAAAAATGCGTGTTTTTTCGGCAGATTTCCCTATATAAAGTACAGTTGGAATATTCCAATCTCTTTGAAAATTGCACGGTGTTTAGAGGTCTCTGAGGTGAGCTTATGGCCGAAGTTTCAGAGCTCTAGACCGTCGGCGAGCGCTAGGGCGGATGAAAAACCACAAAAAAAACACAGCGTAAAATTTCATGGCCGAAAACGTTATACAGACGTTTTTGGTGCTCGTACTTCGAACCCAGATGGTAGCGCCATTTAAATGTAGTAACCCAAAAAAACGATTGGGTCGTGTGGCACTGATGATGGACGACCGGAAACCGCTTTTGGTTCGAGTTACTGCAATTAAATGGAGCTTGTATGCGTCGGTTTTCAATGCGCGTTTTAGAGGGCAAAAGCATTTGAAAAAATGCGTGTTTTTTCGGCAGATTTCCCTTTATAAAGTACAGTTGGAATATTCCAATCTTTTTGAAATTTGCACGGTGTTTAGAGGTCTCTGAGGTGAGCTTATGGCCGAAATTTCCGAGCTCTAGACCGTCGGCGAGCGCTACGGCGGGTGTAAAACCACTAAAAAAACACAGCGTAAAATTTCAATGTCCGAAAACGTTATACAGACGTTTTTGGTGCTCGTACTTCGAACCCAGATGGTAGCGCCATTTAAATGCAGTAACCTAAAAAAACGATTAGGTCGTGTGGCACTGATGATGGACGACCGAAAACCGCTTTTGGTTCGAGTCACCGCAATTAAATGGAGCTTGTATGCGTCGGTTTTCAATGCGCGCTTTAGACGGCAAAAGCATTTGAAAAAAATGCCTGTTTTTCGGCAGATTTCCCTATATAAAGTACAGTTGGAATATTCCAATCTCTTTGAAATTTGCACGGTGTTTAGAGGTCTCTGAGGCGAGCTTATGGCCGAAGTTTCAGAGCTCTAGACCGTCGGCGAGCGCTAGGGCGGGTGTAAAACCATTAAAAAAAACACTGCGTAAAATTTCAATGGCCGAAAACGTTATACAGACGTTTTTGGTGCTCGTACTTCGAACCCAGATGGTAGCGCCATTTAAATGCAGTAACCCGAAAAAACGATTGGGTCGTGTGGCATTGATGATGGACGACCGGAAACCGCTTTTGGTTCGAGTTACTGCAATTAAATGGAGCTTGTGTGTGTCGGTTTTCAATGCGCGTTTTAGAGGGCAAAAGCATTTGAAAAAATGCCTGTTTTTTCGGCAGTTTTCCCTATATAAAGTACAGTTGGAATAGTCCAATCTCTTTGAAATTTGCACGGTGTTTAGAGGTCTCTGAGGTGAGCTTATGGCCGAAATTTCAGAGCTCTAGACCGTCGGCGAGCGCAAGGGCGGGTGTAAAACCACAAAAAAACACAGCGTTAAATTTCGAAGTCCGAAAACGTTATACAGACGTTTTTGGTGCTCGTTCTTCGAACCCAGATGGTAGCGCCATTTAAATGCAGTAACCCAAAAAAACGATTGTGTCGTGTGGCACTGATGATGGACGACCGGAAACCGCTTTTGGTTCGAGTTACTTCAATTAAATGGAGCTTGTATGCGTGAGTTTTCAATGCGCGTTTTATAGGGCAAAAGCATTTGAAAAAATGCGTGTTTTTTCGGCAGATTTCCTATATAAAGTACAGTTGGAATATTCCAATCTCTTTGAAATTTGCACGGTGTTTAGAGGTCTCTGAGGTGAGCTTATGGCCGAAATTTCAGAGCTCTAGACCGTCGGCGAGCGCGAGGGCTGGTGTAAAACCACTAAAAAACCACAGCGTAAAATTTCAGTCCGAAAACGTTATACAGACGTTTTTGGTGCTCGTACTTCGAACCCAGAACCCAGATGGTAGCGCAATTTAAATGCAGTAACCCGAAAAAACGATTATGTCGTGTGGCACTGATGATGGACGACCGGAAACCGCTTTTGGTTCGAGTTACTGCAATTAAATGGAGCTTGTATGCGTCGGTTTTCAATGCGCGCTTTAGAGGGCAAAAGCATTTGAAAAAATGCTTGTTTTTTCGGCAGTTTTCAATATATAAAGTACAGTTGGAATAGTCCAATCTCTTTGAAATTTGCACGGTGTTTAGAGGTCTCTGAGGTGAGCTTATGGCCAAAATTTCAGAGCTCTAGACCGTCGGCGAGCGCTAGGGCGGGTGTAAAACCACTTAAAAACACAGCGTAAAATTTCTAAGTACGAAAACGTTATACTGTTAGCGTAGTTGTGTTCTGTCAATAACGTTCTACTGGCTTGTTTCAGTATTGTTTTACGCTTACGAGAATTAAATCTCATTCAAAAATCACGTTCTTCCTGCATTAGTTTTTTGTACTTTCGGTTTGCAAGCAGGGAATTCCCCAAAACTTCACGTGACCAAAACTTTGGTTTTTAAAATTATGTTCTTTCTAAACATGATATATGTCGAAAGGTTTGTCTTCTTTAACATATTTTGAACCATTTTAACTTTTAACCTAAACATTAACAATTTATATAGTGTTATTTGGTAAAATTAATTTTTTCACCGGCCAAAAACGATTATTCTCGCCGGGACCGAACTGTGGCGATATCGACCGAAGCTCGTTAGGGGAATTCTTCCTTAATGATAGACCTTTGGAACTTTGGCATTTCAGTAATTATTTATAACTAAATAGACCTCTTTTCAACGAAGACTTTGTCTTTGTTGCTATGTTATAGACTGGGTTTTTAAACCCTTTTGGTTTTAAACTCCTGGCTATATCATTATATGAGAATTTATGGTTGTTAGACCCCGACTGGTAGACCTGTGAGCTATCCGTTGGTCAACTGTACTTCCTTGAGCGCGTTTAAAGGTCTTCATTAAAATTCACACTTATTTTTAGGCCAGAATCGCTCAATTTAAGTTTAAGGTTATTTTATTTAAGACTTGGCTGGCTCTTATGTAATTTAAATACTTTGTATCATTTCATGTAATGTACATATGTTCATGATTTAGATTTAGTTTTTGTTTTACATTACAATTCATCAAAACAGATTGTTGCTTCTTTTCAATGTAGATTAAGTACAGATTTTACATTAAAGAAAACCATTATCATTTACTGAGTTAAGTTTCCTGGCTGGGCTTATCTGTACATATTTGACAGCCTGTGGTGTCCTTCTGACAACGCATTTAAGTGTTACGGGTTAAAAACCTCCCGTACTAAATTGACCTTACTTTAAAATACATTTAAATTCTAAATTGCATTACTATACGTAAGGTCACCCCAAAATTACGCAACGACTGTAACCTCAAAAAGTACCTTTACCACACTTAGATAAATACATTTCTCCACTAAAATCTAGGTGGCAATGAGTATTTTCCCTATATTCGTTTTTGAAATTTTAACCAGTTTTCACCATTTGCAATGTTTGTGAAACCTTAATTTGTCACAACCCTATAACATGTTTTAATGTTTGTTTTTTAAACTGATAGATATGACAACTTTCAAGATAAACATGTAAGTGATAAAATTCCACCAGATATCTGCTTTCACTAGCATCAATGATGTTATAATAGTTTTCCATGTTATTTTGCGAAGTTTTCATTTTTGCTTGGTATATTTTGATGGCTGATACGCTTAAAATTAGTAAAGGCATATTCAGAGTAAAAAAAATACAGAAAAGAAATAAAGAAATTATTATATTTTATTATTAAATATATTGTACAGCATATAAAACCAGTTCTAAAACAGACATAACTAAAATAGTAACACACACACTTATATATATTACATTCACATATCAACAAAGAAACTCACAAGCACTACACAAAGAGCTGTTATCATAACAGAAAATAAACTTGGGATCTTTTCTTTTGAATAAACAATGAGAAAACATGATTGAAAGATGACTCACTAAAACTTACCGAAATCCAAGACCTATATATATATATATATATATATATATCTTACCCTTGAACGGACATATATCTTTACTCCAAATAATTATACGAGTTTATTACATGTGTCAACAGTGAAGATACAGATAAGCTGGAACATCTATGCCTTCTGATGACTTCTTGGTCAGAAATAACCTAATGAATCAAAAAGTGAACTCTAAAGATCCTGATCAGACGGCATGGATGTTCAAGATAATCATGATTTCACCTGTTCGCCCGGACCATGAAAGTCACATCTATGAAGTAAAGTGTATTCTCTAAAATTTTAATACTCCAGCTGAAACATTTACTTTGTTTTCTTAACATTCAAATAAATATTTGATGGCCTGTACATCAACAGAATAATTATACAAACACAAGTATTCCGGTGTGTCAACATTTGTCTTTACTTTCCGAATTCAATGCATGATATGGCATGAACAATCTCAAACATGTAAAAGACTGTTGCAGTTGATTGTAGAAACGCTCATGGTCTGATTCCATGTGCTTGAAATGTTGACATAATGAAGAGATCATATTTAGGTGGTGTACATAATTGAAACAAATAATGGCACAAAGCAGACAGGGTTTTTACTACATAAAAATTTATGGTTAACTGCAAAATACAGGGTGATTAAAACTCATAAAACTGATTAATTACTTATCAAATTATGCTGCAATACTAATGAAAATGATTTCTCTATTCATTTAGATTTATGTAGACACGTTAACAGAATGACAAGTAGCAACATGATTGTAAAGTTTTGTCATAGCAACATAATGGTTAAGTGACATCACAGCAGGATGAATGTAAAGTTGTCATAACAACATAATGGTTACCGGTAAGTGACACTATAATAATGTGTTGGTTATGTGTTGTCATAGCAACTTAATGGATAAGTTACATCATAGCAATGAGTTAGTTAAATGTTGTCATATCCACATAATGGATAAGTGACATCGCAGCAATCTGTTGGTTAAATGTTGCCATAGCAACAAGATGATAAAGTGTCATCACAGCAACAGGATGGTTAAGTGTTGTCATAGCAATGTGATGGTCAAATGTAGTCACTATCATGTTAACAAAATAAATAGTAAAGATAACACTTAATTATAATTATGTATGTGATAACTTTAAGTTGATTACTGAGTTTAAACAGTTTCATGTATTCAACACACATTGAAATTTACTATTATGAGTAAGTGATTTTATAAACAGACTTAGTAAAACAATTTATCACTTTGCCAATAATCAAGAATCAAAAGTTAAAATCTTTAATATTTGTAAAAGGAAAAATAAAGTTAAAATAAAACATACTCTTTGTAAAAATATTTAAGGTACAAGACCAAAGAATCGAAGGTATAGTTTAATATGATTTCTTTGATGATGGAAACCTTATTTTTTGTATTAGAGAATATGAGTGGTTGCATACATTTGTTGCAAATGTGACAAATTCTGTTCCTAGAGGAATATAGCCATTTCCTCCACATATATGCTTATATGGCATGGAATAACAGTGTAGATCAAGATCAGCAGGTACATCTCTCCCATCTGATCAGGATCTATACTGTTCGCTTTTTTGATTTATTAGGTTATTTCTCACCAAAAAGCAAACACTGCAGATCCTGAACACACAGCATGGATGTGCCAGCTGATCTGGATCTACATTGTTTACTCATGCGATAGAAGGTGTATAAATGAAGAAAATTATACCTTGCTGCCTTTTGGGAATTACAATTTTTTCAATTTCTAAGGAAAGTTAAACCCACATATAATATACTGACTTTCTGCAGCAGACAGACAGATGGATGGGATGTTACCAATGGCAGGCGGGGCGATAATGCTGAGACCAGTCTTTGTTCAAATACTGAGATGTATAGTGGCAGTTTCTGAGCTTTTATCAACAGTGTGGTGTAAAAACATGAATCATATAATTCCATTATCAAGCATTTGTCAGCTAATTTAAGTGTAATGGATTAGCCTTTTGTTGAACTTTCACCAGTCCATTCAGATCTCATAGAGGTGTAAGCCAAAAAATAATTGAGTCACGAGCTAACAGTGTACTTTAGGAAAAATGACTGGTGTTTTTTTTTACACTTAACTAGATGGGATATAGCTGTTTTCCCATGAACGAACAGTGTAGATCCAGATCAGCTGGCACATCAATGCTGTCTGATTAAGATTTGCACTGTTTGCTTTTGATTCATTTTGTTATATCTGACCAAGATGTGATCAGTGTAGATCCAGATCAGTTGGCACAGATGTGCCAGCTGATCTGAATCTACACTGGTAGCTCGTTATATACTGAGTAAAGAGTTAAATCATAAAAACATGTTTCCGAAGTACAAAGATAACTTGGGTAATGCTGATATAAACAAATATTTTGAAGAGTAACAATTGCCATGGTAGAATTTTTCTTTTGTTGACATAAGCAGTGCCACACAGCCTTTTATAATGAAAAAGATACATTATTCTTCTTATTACACCTAACTGCTGATTGATTTATATAAATAACAATATTTGGATTTCATCTTTCCTATCTTATAAATTAATGCTGTGTCAACTTATATGCATCTTTCATTGAGCAGATTTTGTTAAGATATAATGTTTAAATGGTGGTTTTACGCACCCTTGTTCATAACCCTCTCTCAGGGCAAAAGCATGGGAATCTATCAATTTAAGCTGGTTGAGCAGCGTATAGACTTGTGAGAGTTTTAACACCCACCCCATGAAAGAAATCAGTAACAAACAGAAAAAGTACAATAGTATGACAGAATGAGGGAGTTGCACCACACTTGTGCCTTTATCTGCATAGAAAACCCTTGCTTTTCCCTGCTTGCAGAAATATTTGCAGTGTTGCTGTAATTTTTCATACAGCAATACATATAATTAATAAATTGCTACCTAACTACAATGTACAGTACCGTTATTATGCCGATAACTTAAAGTTTGTATGATAAAACATAGCCATGCAGAATTTACAAAAAAATGGCGGGAATTAAAACAATGGTAAAATAACAACCTATTATATAAAAATGATGACAAATGTACAAATATGTTTGAAAATTATGAATATCTAAACAATATAGCTACAACTATGTGTCAATCATAAATACTGAATGAAACAAAATGACATAAACACCTTTCCGAAATGAACCCTTTGCTCCTTGGATTATGGTTGTTATCCACTAACAGACTAGTATAGATCTAAATCAGCCTGCATATTCATATGTATTTACAGTGTTCAATTCTTGATCAGAAATAACCTATTTAGTGTACAAGCGAAAAGTGTAGATGTTGATCAGACTGCACAGATGTGCAGGTTAATTTCTATCTACACTACACATGGGATAACAGCCATATCACATGGAGTAAAGGATTAAAATAATATAAAATAAATGTTACCAATTATTTAGATTCATCAAATAAAGGCTATCCTCACTCAAAATATACAATCAGTACTGACAAAACTAGAAAATGTTTCATCTGAAACATAAAACATTCATAGTTAGCATTTCAAGATAAGTGTACACCTGATAAGCTGCTAATGAATAATCAGATAAAACATGGCATATTTACCATTAAATACTCTACTAAAATAAATAGCTATTGTCCATAATTATTGAGGTAATAACATGAAAACAAATACATGTTAACCCTTTTTGACTAAAGTACATCTTATGACCCAATGTCAACCAGAGCAGGCAGCAGTAAAGCCTGCACATCTAGATCTGTGCCCAAGGTTATAAAACTGAGCATGAAAACCAGTCTCAAATTTCAAGCATCTGATTGGCTGAAATGGCGACTGGTCGCCATTTCAGCCAATCAGATGCTTGAGATTGAGACTGGTTTTCAAACTCAGTTGTATAACCTTCAGCCTTGTACTGTCTGATCAGGTTCTGCATTGTTTGCTTTAAGGTTTATAAATTCAGCTATTAAACTGCAGGAAAACATCCCTGTTGTCAAATAAAAGACTAGCTTTTATTAATAAAAAAGGGGATCAATTTTATAAATTAGTGGTCAAAGGGTTACATTACTCAATCTGCTATTCTTCAATCAGTTAATAAAATGTTTAATTACCTTAACTATTCTTAATATAGATATTTTTTAACCTCCTTTAAATTTGAATTTTTTCCAGAAAATGTACTTTTTATATTTGCTTAGTACAAAGTCATTTCGGTACATGGATAATAATTTTGTTGTCATATATTCACATCTGAATACACAGTAATCTTGTCTTTCAGCTACACAAGTGCTCAGAGAATTAACACCATGGATTTCAGAATCATGCAAGCTGAACTCTTCCTGAAAAAATACCCTATCAGGATATACAGTTTGTTTGTTTATTTAAAAGTCCTCAAACAAATAAAATATAATATCAGTTTCAAACACTGGCAAGTCTTAAATTACTGGCCTTGTAGCAAAAATACTCTGAAATTAACCCCTTACTTCATTGTTACAACTGTTATCACATCTAGATTCATTACGTTATTTCTGACTCAGAAGCGGACATTGTAGATCCAAACAAGATGGCACAGATGTCCTGTTTGATCTGGATCTACACTGGTCTTCCATGTGACAAAAATTGTATCCATGGAGTACAGGGTCAGTATTCCAACATAAAAAAGGAGCAGCAGAATTTCTATTTTACTTTCTATTCCTTGGTTACAGCATATATCTCGTTTGCAACCAGTGAAGATCAACATCGTCCTGCACATCCATACAGTTTTACCAGGATCTATACTTGTTGCTTCTTGCCAGAAATACACCAAGGAATTTTAAAGCATGGATGTGCAATCTGTGCCCAAGGTTATAAAACTGAGCATTGAAACCGGTCACCATTTCAGCCAATCAGATGCTTGAGATTTGAGACTGGTTTTATAACCTTCAGCCCTGATCTAGACCTTGACTGGTCATAGGATGATAGCTGTATCCAAGGAGTAGAAGGATAAGCAAAATAAATAATTTTAAAAATTACGTTTCTATGTTATATACCTTTTGAAGTTAAAAACAAGCTAATAAAACAAGAGATATATAGGTCACATGGACCAAGCAAACACAATTTCTAGAGTATTTTATATTATCTTATTAATTAAATATTAATAATTAAAAACATATATTTAACTAAAACTAAATTGCATTTAACTGGGCATGAACATTTTTCCAAATAGCTCTAAGTGAACAGGGTTGTTCTGTAGGTCTGTGACACAACACATATTGATCCAATAGTCAGATCTAATGGCACAGTTGTAAAGATAATGTCTTGAGGAAGTTGAGAAAGCTAAGTTATTTCTAGACCGAATTTTGATGCAAATTTTAATAAACAATTTTAAGAGCATGTACTAATGGAGAGACCACATAAGCTTACTGTCGTCATATTCCCTTTTACCTTTTTGCTGATAAGCAAAGACGTTCAGTTGCCAAAAAAACATGCATATTAACATAGTTTTATCTGTGCAGCAGGGTCTATTTAATTAATTGATTAAATAGACCCTGTGTGCAGTTAGTTTTTGCATACCATATAATGTGAGCAGTAAATATTCCAAATAATTGTTTGGAAAGGTTTGCATCTTGTTAAAAAGTACATAGATGGAATAAAGCCACTGTGCATCACTACAGAACTGGTGTAATTCAATGTTATTATTTTCAGATATCTTTATTCTGTCAAAAAGTCAACAAAATTATGTTAAAATAATGTTAATAATAATTGGTACTATTTGCCTTTATCGTATATCAAATTGCGGTTTGATTCAAAGATTCTTTTTCCATCAGTATACAACCACGTTAAACAACAACAACAACAACAATTACAAAACAAGTGTGAAATATCTCCTGATGATGTTAAAAACTACAAGACATACTATATACAATAAGAACATGACAATTATTGCACCATAAATCAGAACTGGCCAGAATGGACGGAGTGTGACATATATACAAGAAATGTTTGACTTCCATTTTACATTTTCATCTCATATTCTAAAATCTGTGCCCAAGATCAGAAACCTTTATTGGTGACCAGTCTCAAATCTAAACATCTGATTGACTGAAATGGAGACTAGTCTCCAATTCAGCCAATCAGATGCTTGAGATTTGCAACTGGTCTCCAATCTCAGTGTTATTTGAAGGTCTTGATCTGAGGTCAGTCAATATTGAGCCACACTATGTCTGCAATGTTTATGTTTTGAGGTACCCCATGTTAAATGACTCGAAGCATGCATGCATATCAAAATTAAGTACAATCTCAACAATTACTTGTAACATTGTTAATTCTGTTAATAAATGAGCAATCAATGGACCAGCTTAGACTGAAAGAAAGGTGATACCATTTCGTGAATTCAGAAGGTAAAGTGTTTTAAATTTTTTACATATCTTATGGATAATTAAAAGTATTTTATTTTGTGCTGACGAATTGATATACTCAAGTAAATTACATTTTATAATTCCAAAGTGATTGCTTGCACCTTGGTCATTCCCGTTTTTGATCTTGTCAAAAAATTAAAATGGCTTTGTTGCTGGTGTTAAATTTCAACTGACTGAAGTAAGAATAAGATAAATATAGACCATTCACTTGTGCGTGTGCATCAGGAAAATTTGGCTAGTAAAAATGGAAGTCAAACATCTTCTCTTCCTCTATGCAGAAAGTGACACTAATGTAATATCAATAAGTAAAGATCATGAATTGTGATTTAACAGATCTGTCTGCATTACAAAATAAATTGTACATAGTCAACATAATGACACACAAGTTAAACAATAGACATTAACAATAGTTGTTATATTAAAATCCATAAAAACACTTGAAATAACTTGACAACCAGCAAGTCTGTCACAGAATGATGATCCATGATATTCACAATGAATGATGATGTCCACAATCTCTCTGAAAATAACAACAATACATACATTATGTGGCTATAAAATACATACATTATGTGGCTATAAAATACATACATTATGTGGCTATAAAATACATACATTATGTGGCTATAAAATACATACATTATGTGGCTATAAAATACAGACATTATGTGGCTATTAAATACAGACATTATATGGCTGTAAAATACAGACATTATGTGGATATAAAATACAGACATTATGTGGCTATTAAATACAGACATTATATGGCTATAAAATACAGACATTATGTGGCTATAAAATACAGACATTATATGGCTATAAAATACAGACATTATGTGGCTATAAAATACAGACATTATATGGCTATAAAATACAGACATTATATGGCTATAAAATACAGACATTGTGTGGCTATAAAATACAGACATTATATGGCTATAAAAAACATATATACATGTATTATGTGGCTATCAAATACATACATTATGTGGCTATAAAGTATTGTTTAAGAATATGTACATTCTGAAATATTTTAAATAAAATAAACTTGAATGCAGGATTGATAAAGAGAGTTATCTGGGGGAAGAATGCAGGTTTCCTGTCAATCCAATACTAGTACTAATACTAATGTACGAATGCATACTGAAGATACTTGTAACAGAGTACTGTAAACCTTTTACTCCATTGGATATGTGTGTTATCCATAGATGAACAGTGTATATTTAACCCTTTCCTCCATATATACACATTTTCATGCATGTGTGACCACTGTAGATCCAAATCAGCTGGCACATCCATTCCGTCTGATCAGGATCTAAACTGTTCGCTTTTTTATTTGTTAGGTTATTTCTGACCAAAATTCCACCAGTGCAGATCCTGATCAGATGGCACAGATGTGCTGGCTGATTTGGATATACAGTGGTCACACATGCATAAAAATGTGTATATTTTGGAGGAAGGGTTAAATCAGCTGACACATGGCTGCCATCTAATCAGGATCTAAACTGTTTGCTTTTAGATTCATTAAGTTATTCTGACCATAAACCAAACAGTGAAGATCTTGATCTGATGTCAAGGATGTGCAGGCTAATCTGGATCTGCAAGGTAATCTGAAATACTCGCACATGACATCAAACACTTTATATAGAGTAAAGGGTTAAAGGGTAAGATTTCTTTACCACAAAAACACATTTATAAATCAAATAAACAGTTCCTTACCTTCAAAACATATAGTCTGTAATTTTATTTCTGTACATGAAAGACATTGAAGATTGTACCCCACCCACCCAGGCACTGTATAAGAGTTCTTGTAACTGCTAGGATAAAACTTGGAGCTGTATGCCTTTCTCCGGTGAGCACCAGCCACACAGTCCACCGCACCAACCCTGTATTATCTCCCCTTCCTGAAACAAATCAAGTACAGCACGTGTACATACTACCTAATTTAGATAAAAATGTCTCTTAATTAAATACAAAAAGCTATCTTCAAACAGGGCCCAAGATCATAAAACTATGATTTGAAACTGGTATCCAGATTTAGTTTTATGATCTTGGTCACTGGTAATTAGGAGTACATTTGTATTAACGTTTTCCTCCATAGACACACATTGATTGCATGGGCCAACAGTGTAGATCTAGATCAGCCGGCACATCCTTGCCGTCTGATCAGGATGAGCACTGTTCACTATTTGATTTATTAGGTTATTTCTGACCAAAATGCGACCAGTGCAGATCCTGATCAGACAGCATGGATGTGCAGGCTGATCTGGATCTACACTGGTTGCACATGTGTAAAAATGCGTATAGATGGAGGAAAGGGTTAAATGCTAGAACAGGTATGCCTGCTACACTTAACGAAACTTATAAGTACCCCAAAAACAAACTTGCATTCAACACGTGTTATTTTAAAAATATGCACATTAGATAATGATTATATGTAATGCCCCAATTTGTCGTCTGCTCAAAATGAATTTATGCAAAATTAACCATGCAAAACCATACTTTGAGAGTGGTCGTTGAAAATCGAAAACGAGCACGTGCACTTCTTGCAACTGACCATAATGACCAATATAAACATGTATCAATAGAGTGTAGATGTTCCTAACATAAAAACACAAAACATGGCTCGTATGTCGTTGCAAGAACGTGCAATCGCTATTACACTTTTAGAAGCCGGAGCGTCTCATAAGCAGGTATGTGGTTCAATACCCATTGTTCGTTTTATTGCATTTCAGTGCATGCATTCTACGACAAGCCCGTTGCATATCAGTATTATGAACCTTGTAATCCTTTGGGGTTTTTTTCTAAGTTGCCCGAAGAATGCGTGTTACAAAGAAGTCTATTACGAGACTGGCCTCAAAGTACAGACTTACCGGAAGTGTCGCCAATCTTCCGAGGAGGCCACGTGGTAGAGTGACAACACGCAGACAAGACCGGTTTATGGTTTTATCGCACCTCCGCCAGCGGAAGCGCACAGCAGTAGAAACAGCAAGGGCGACATTTGGGACTCACGGACGGCCAATCAGCAGCAACACAGTCCGATCGCGCCTCAGATCCGTTGGTATTCGTGCCAGACGGCCGTATCAGGGAATTGTACTGCGTGGACACCACCGTTGGGCGAGGACTCATCTGAGAATCACACGTGCGGACTGGGCACAAGTCTTGTTTACCGATGAGTCCCGTTTCAATGTTCAGGGAAATGATGGGAGAACCCGTGTGTACCGCCGACGTGGTGAGCGTTATGCTGATGCGTGCGTCGTAGAAAGAGATCAGTTCGGCGGCGGCTCCGTAATGATATGGGCTGGAATTTCACTCCACGTGAAAACACCACTTGTTGCAATTCAAGGGAACTTAAATGCAGCTCGTTACCAGAACGAAATTCTTCGCCCCGTTGCCATTCCCATTATTCAACAGAACAGGGGCATGACACTAATGCAAGACGGGGCAACGAGCCACACTGCACGCACAACACGGGCACTCTTGCAACAGCAGAATGTCAATGTACTGCCCTGGCCATCAAAGTCGCCCGATCTCAACCCGATTGAGAACATATGGGATGAACTTGGCCGGCGTGTCTACAGAGGCCCGAATGCACCCACCAACCAAAGAGAACTACACAACCGACTAATGCAAGAATGGGCTAATATCCCAGTGGCTTATTTTAGAAATTTCATTATGTCAATGCGATCACGGTGCTAAGCAGTAATTAACGCAAACGGTGGATATACGCGATATTGACTTCATAAGACTCTGGTGCGAATTTGTGTACTGGTAGTGATCTCGGTTTATGATCTTTTTTGTTAAGTTTGAGTTGTTTATAAATGAATTTTTTGTTATGAAATGTTAAAAATATGATTAAACTTTACACAGCATAAGTTTTAAATATTTGCGTTAATCATATCATAATTTATGCTGAAAACTATAACTGGGGTACTTATAAGTTTCGTTAAGTGTACAATCTGATTGGGTACTGACACCCTCTATTTTTAAATCGAATTACTGGTATAATCAACTGTATTCCACTGGTACATGTAGGTAGCTGCACAATTGATTCATTGTTTTGAGAAAACTTTTCATGTTGTATAAAGGGCATTATATTTATGACTCTTGGAGAAATCTAGCCTACCAGAGCTCCCAGATTTCTGACTGCATCGAAATGTATGAGTTTTTGTAATACTCTAATTTCCTTGTTGAATCATTTGGTATAATTTCTAACAATTTATGCAAAAACTTAACTTTTCATTAGTATTTTTCTTTAATTTATGGACTGTCACTTTTATCCCTATAAAACATCAGAGGCATTATATTTATCGAATGGGGATGAAAATAGAGCTCTGATTAAATCCAAATTATAATATATAACACACCAGTACCTTTTTATAATTTGATTTATTGAAAAACATCAAACAAACCCCCTTTGTGGAAATCAGTGCTTTTAATACTGAATTCATAGTAAATGAGTTTAACCCTTTCCTCCATATATATGCATTTTTATGCATGTGCGACCAGTGTAGATCCAGATCAGCCGGCACATCTGTGCCGTCTGATCAGGATCTGCACTGATCGCATTTTGGTCAGAAATAACCTAATAAATAAAATAGCGAACAGTGAAGATCCTGATCAGATGGCACGGATGTGCTGGCTGATCTGGATCTACACTGTTTGCCCTCACAATAAAGGTGTATCTATGGAGGAAAGGGTTAGAGTATCTATAGAGTACAGTGTGTTACCTGTGATCTGTCTATTCTCTGTGAGGCGTGAGTCCCCTGGGAGATCCATGTTGTATTCTGATCTACAACAAGCCCTGTCCCCGACAGGTTGATACTAAACTGACCCTGGGGACACTGAGCAGAACTGTAACAGTCCCCTGCAGAACCAAACGGAATGTGCTTTCCATTGACAGACTTTGAAAATGTTAAATCTGTCACTGAAATTAGAACATATACTTATAACAATATAGGTTTATTATTAACATTTTTATATGAATACTATATAAATGAATACAGATAATAGATAGATTAAATTATCCTTAAAAAGTCACGATGTTTCAAATTAAGAAAAAGTCATTAACCCTTTACTCCACACACATAGAATAGGCCTTTATTGAATGGGGGGAATAGTTTGGATCCAGAGCAGCTGGCACATACGTGACATCAGGTTCTGAACTGTTTGCCTTTTGATTCATTAGGTTATTTCTAACCAAGAGGTGAACAGTTTAGATTGACATCAGAAGACATGGATGTGCCAGCTGATCTGGATCTACACTGGTCTCATATGCAATAAATTCCATATCAGATGGAGTAAAGGTTTCAAGTCAATTTTAAACTAAAAGAGCTTCAAACCTTGAACTTTTAATGTGACTATGTCGATTTTAATTTTGGAGTAGGATGTTTTTCCTGCATTTCTGTAAGGCTGGTCTCTACACTCCTCACATTTCTCCTGTCTCGTTCCATTATTAGGACAAGTTTTCTGTCTTTTAAGCCTGCAATATACAAAGATTTAGCAAGTAAGCAAATGAGAGACATGTAGAAGTAAGGTTAAAAATCCAATGAAAAAGAATGGTATAAAAATTTAATCAAGTATTAATACCACAGAAAAATGAAGTTGGTTGGCTTGTGCTTTGTGTAACAAGGGAATATAAGCTTTGACTTCGGCAACAGCAGTGGTATCATCATCATCATCATCATCATCATCATCTTATTTTAAGGATGGTAAATTAACCTCATAAAGTTTTGAGGTTTCTTACCATAGCAACAAAATGACTTGTTTTCTGTGCATGTTGTTAACCCTTCACCCAATGGATACAGCTTTTACATAGGACCAGTGCAGAGTCTGATAAGCCTGCACATCCATTCTGTTGAATCAGGTTCTACACTCTCATAAATTTGCATAGTCATATCCTCCAGAGTTTAACAATAAAGATAAGTACATGTACTGATATTTTTCTTAAGGGACAGTGTGCCTTTTATTATATTTATTATAAGTGGAGGAAAGAACTGGTGTATTTAAAGCCAGTTTACCTGTGAGGGAAAATCTCAGAGAAGTTTTCACTGTCTCCTGCAGGAAGTGAGAGGAATTCTTCTGGAATGGTCTTCTTCATATTCTTACAGTATATCTGCAACAGAAGCTTTAAAGAGTTACAACAAGAACAAGTCTGTTTTAAATAACCTTTCTTATAACATATCAGCAGTATATATTTCTTGCAACATATTGGCAATATATCATCATTTCTGTTAACATGCATCCATATTATCGGCAAATGAAGTTGAACAGTCTACAATAAACAATAGATAATGGATCAGACAACACTTTTTGTTGTGTGTTAAGTCTGAACTTAAAAACTTGTCCTCATAACACATCTTCAAATAGTTAGCATGAGCTTGGAATTTTTCCATTTCCATGTCATATTTGTAGAATATATTATACTACAATGCAACTCTGTTATAATGTGATCCATTATTACACAATATCTAATATATCACACACTGCCTGTAGATCATATTAGCATAAACAAGAATTAAACTGCCAAATCATTAGGATTCCATAAAAAAATGTAATTGTTGTTTCCCATTTCTTTTGTCTGCAGTTCAGGAACACTAACAATTGATCAGCATATTTTATCATCAACATATTTTGTGTATATACCTTTTCTCCATATATATGCATTTATACGCATGTGTGACCAGTGTAGATCCAGATCTGCCGGCACATCCTTGCCGTCTGATCAGGATCTGCACTGGACACATTTTGATCGGAAATAACGAATAAAAAAGCGAATAATGCAGATCCTGATCAGATGGCACAGATGAAAGAGGCAAAGGGTTAAATAAATAATTTTACCTCAAGCAATCTTCCATGTACGAACAGTTTGTAGCTGCCATCTTGCCGTATGGATGTCTGTTCCTTCAGCTGCTTGCATGAACTAGCATAACCTGGAACAATAATGTATGTAAGTTTTTAACCCTTTCCTCCATAAATATGCATTTTAACTCATGTGCGACCAGTGTAGATCCAGATCAGCCAGCACATCCTATGTCAGCTGTTCAAGGACACCTTTTTACATGATGAGAACTAAATTGTTAAGTTTTGCACAGAAAGTGGGGCTGAAGGATTGGGAAATTGTTTTTTTTAATATAAACATGTTACATGTGATTGTGACATTTTAGAATCTCTTCTGATGACAATTCAGCCTTATCTGTCTTGGGGAGAAAAAAAGAGCCACTTACAAGGACCACTATAACATGACTGTCTTCCAGGAGGTCTGTGTGGCTTGGAACAGAGTTTCTTTTTTTTCTGCTGTCCGTTAGCATCTATACATTGTACCTGACGCCTCTCATAACCCTTGCCACATCTTGTAGAGCACTATTAGCAATAGATAAATATATATAGTAATTACAGATCATAAGAAGTGCTTTAACTTTATTTCCTAGATCATAACCAGTGCTTTAACTTTGTTTTCCTAACAAATCTAGGTAGCTCTCTCTATAAAAAAAAGTCCACCACTGAATTACTGCATACACTTCAAAGTCTTACATGGATTAACCCTTTACACCATATATACATGCTTATTGCATATCCAACAAATGTAGATCTAGATCAGCTAGCTCATCCATACTGTCTGATCAGGATCTACATTGGTTGCTTCTTGGTAAAAAATAATAATAAAGAAATCAAAAAGCAAACAGTATAGATCCAGATCAGATGGCACAATTGTGCCTCTTCTAGATCTACAGAGTTAACCATGTGACAGCAGTCATGGAAATACCATAACATTAATTAGAGGACCATGTATATGTAAATTATAAAACATTAAAAAACTAACTAGTGAACTGATTGTAATACAATCTGCATAAAGATGAAGAAGACATTATTTATTTCCTCCATAGACACATATTTATTGCATAGGCGAACAGCGTAGATTCAAATCAGCCGGCACATCCGTGTCATCTGATCAGGATCTGCACTGTTTGATTAATGATTTGTTAGATTATTTCTGACCAAAACGAGACCATTGCAAATCCTGATCAGACAGCATGAATGTGCTGGCTGATCTGGATCTACACTGGCCGTATATGCCCAAAAATGTGTATTTATAGAGGAAAAGGTTAAACAGCTTACAATGAACAACTAAAAAACTATTCCAACTATTTCTGAAGCTAACAGGTCTTGTCATAAGAAAGATTCAGCAATATCATACCAATTTTTACTTCTTAATTAAAATTTTTGGATTCATCTCAAGAATAAATGTGTTTGTTCTTGACAAAGAGTTATTTTTCAATTCCTTTTTGAAAGAATTTATCAAAAACATATTTCTGCCAATTACCTCTCCCCAAGCTGATGTCATCCATCTGTATCTAGCATTGCATGGACCAAAATTACAAGTCTGGCTCTCCTTGGGTTTGTTGGCTGTGGAGCAGCCGTAGGGAACCTCTCCTGGGAGGATCCAACCTTCCTTTGTGACAGCCTGACAGACAGCACGTCGCACCTGCACACCTTCTCCACAACTGACAGAACACTGAATAATACAAGTATACGTTTTAAGGTCACCATCAAGGGCCCAAGATCATAAAATTAACATTGCAGACCAGTTTTAAATCTTGAGCATTTGATTGGCAGAAATGGCGACTTGTCACCATTTAACCATTCAGATGCTTGAGATTTGAGACTGGTCTTCAGATTTAGTTTTATGATCTTGGGCACAGGGTTCAACTATGACAAATTTTGCTCCATATCATATATTAACTGGGTCAATGCAAGTGACAAAATAATTTAACAACATTTATGATATCATTCTGTTTCTAACCCTAATATTACTATTGTTCAAATGGTTCTTTAACCCTTTCCTCCATAGATACACCTTTATTGCACGGGCGAACAGTATAGATTCAGATAAGCCGGCACATCTGTGCTGTCTAATCAGGATCTAAACAGTTTGCTTTTGATTTGTTAGGTTATTTCTGATCAAAATGCGACCAGTGCAGATCCTGATCAGACGGCACGTTGTGCCGGCAGATCTGGTTATACACAGGTTGCACATGATTATGTAAAAATGCGTGTATGGAGGAAAGAGTTAAAGTATAGAAATTGCAGTAATTATTATTCTTTCCAAAGGAAGCTCTTCTCTTCAATGTATCAGAAAGCTCATAAAACTTCACTAAATAGATAATACTTTTATGGTTTGGGTGAAAAATGTAGATCCAGAACAGCCAACACATTCATGCCATCATATTCAGGACCTACCCTATTTGCATTTAGTCAGGATAGTTCTGACCAATCAGCCAACAGTGCATATCCTAAGGTCCTAAAGGGCAGAATACCACAGAAGTTTGACATCTGTACAAAAAAAAAATTTTACTTGTTATATAGTCTTTATAAAGACTAAGCTAAATTTCTTTTTATTATTAACAAGAATGTAAGACATCTGTGAGACTACAGACCTGTGACCAAGGACTTGTGTTCCACATGAAGGGACATGGAAACTCGCTACAGCGTCGCTTCTGTTTTGGCTTTTTGCCGCCGACACACAGCGTGCTGTTCACCTTCTTGTCACTGGTGTCCGCACAGAATACCTCGCGTGTCTTGATACCAAATCCACAGTCCTTAGAACACTGAATAATACAAAATACAAGCAAATGTAAACCTAAAGTCTTCAATGTAATACTTTTTCTTAGACAAGTTTAGCACTGTGTTTTCCACTGCTTAATCATCATTTCTGTATTTAGTATCTTTTTCCATATTTAGATCTGTAAAGCTTATCACTATCACCTAATTCATATTAATCAACATTTTGACAAATAAACAGTCTATGAAATCTACTACAATTTGTAGTCAAACGCTTTGAAAACATAATAATAAATGTTGGTTTCTTTCTTATATTGAAAGTAATAATTTAACAAGAATTTGGTGTTCCACAGAACATGTGTTGTCTGTTGTTGTGTCTGAAAGGGCATGACTCAAAAAATATACAGTGAAACAGGACTTCATGCAAAGAGATATATTACAAGTATTGAGTAATAGGAAAAGTCCTTTCAAAGTTATAGGCAACATCAAGTTTCATATTAAAGTTGGGGACTACCAGACTACCTATGGGATCACAGGCAGCACAAAGACCAATCTTTTCACAACAAAGGTCATATGACGGGATGCAAGAATGAGAAGCATGAATCTTACATCTGACCAGTCTCCTGCCCTCCACATGTAATCTGTACATTCACGTTGGTCACATTTCCGCTCTGAACGGGGTCTCTTGCTGCTGAGACACAGTCCATCTGGAACAATTTCACCATGGCTGAGCCGGCAAACCACTTTCCTTTCCTGAACTCCTAGTCCACAAGTTGTAGAACACTGGAACACATGTAATCAAGAGTTATCTCTCTTTGACTGTACTCCATACTGATTTAGATTGCTACAAAAAAAACCTGAAAGTCTGTGAATATGATTTATTGACAGCATTTAACCTCATCTGGTATAATTAACTTGCCAGAAAATGAGTACAAATCATAGGCTCGTTTTTAAAAAAAGTTGTCATAAACACCCCACCCTTCCTATATCACTGGCAATTTTCCCCGTTAAGCTATTCAAAGAAGCAAAATGATAAAAAAAACTAAATACATGTATCACTGCATGCATGTGCCTTCTCTGCATTACATCATTTCTCATATGTGATATCATGAACCACATAATATCATACTGGAATTGAATAATAAATATGTACACTCTTCTTGCACAAAGCTGGGAAAAAGTTCTTTTTTTGAGACTGCTTTCATTTTGCATAGAAAAACATTTGCCCGGGGGCGTGACATTAATGAAGGCTGCTCACAAACGTTTGGACTGCAACAAGGCTTAGACTTGTGACATCATCAAACTCATGCGAAAAAGTGTGATATAATTTAATCTATTGTCAACATTGCTGGAGTACATTAAAAAAACCTGTTAATTTATTGTGTTCACTGAGATATGAAAAACATTTGGGTTGTTTCAATTTAGGATGAAACCTCTCAGGTTTCCTTCACTTTAAACAACCCAAATGTTTTTCATGCCCACATGACTGCAATAAATTATCAATTCATCCTTAAATAAAGACAATCATAATTTTTTTAAATAATTAAGTTCTATCAAGAGGAAAACCTTGCTCCATTTTGTGTATCCCCAGGTGGGACATGAATGCAGGGTACATCGACGCGTGTTTCTAGGTTTGTGATCTTGACAGTCAGTTGATGGTTGAGGTGCTCCTGTTTCCGAGACACAAATCACATCTCTTTGTGAAGAGCCTGTACCGCATGTCACAGAGCACTGAAAAATACAACAGATTTTAACAAATTGAATAATGATACCACAAAAATGATATGAATTTACTCTAAACAGGTCATGCACTCCTAGCCTATTTAACCCCTTTCCCTCCCATCTTTTAAAATTTTTTGCTAGAAACACTGAAGTTATTATTTCCCTGGAACTTAGCACCAGTTTAACCCAAGATGACTTAACCTAGGTGTACCGGAACACTACTAACATTTTATCAAATGGGAACAGATGTTTTAAATATCAAATAATACATAGTTCTTTATAGAAACCTATGAGTATTTAAATGCAGCTTATTGTTAATAAAATACTGCAAGAAAATGCCAAAATCAATAAAATGCTGAAAATTTACTGCTAAAATCCACCTACTCTTTAATGAAAATCTTTTTATCGAATTTTTATTAGTCAAATCAAATTATATTTTCTGCATTTTCAAAGTAATTTATTTAATTACACTCTGCATCTTTCAAACTCATTACCGAGACATTTCACTCATAAAAATTTGCTACTTCAGACAATATAATTTCTCTCTTGTAGTGTAGCCTTAGAAAACATAATGAAAATTTGCCAGAAACAGTTTTTATGTTTTCCGATAAAATAATTAAAGGGTGATGCTGTACATATGTATCAATTACAAAACAATAGGTAAAATATTTTTTATTACGTCTAGGTTTAAGTGCAAGGATGATTCTATCATCACCTGCACTTGCAGATAGTGTTCTTCTCGTGCCAACGCATTAATTATCTATTTCCATGACGTATTTTAAACCAACAAAACTACGCAAGCAAAATAAAGGTTTGCCAAAAGTTCAGAGAATTATTGTAAACTAAACAAATACTATTAACCTTAACTATAAATTTTCATTTATTTACAATAAACAAAAAAAGATATTAAGACCAAGTTATCTTAGAACAAAATCTCCTTAACAATAAATTCTAATTGATTTATCTCTAACATGATGTGATGACTACAAACAAGCCTAATTATGACATCAGAGACCTCTTTATACATAAATTATCTCTACGTGCAATACTAAATCCTTTAATATTTATTTATTAACACTCAGTGATCTTGAAAAACAAAAGAGCAAACAGTGTAGATCCTGATCAGACAGCACAGATGTGCCAGCTGATCTAGATCTCCTTTCTTTGCCAAAATGTAACGAGGGGGGGAGGGGGGAGGGGGGAATTACAAAGAATCAAATTTTTGGTACTAGGCAAACCATCTGTAGCAAAAAAAAAATATCAAAAAAATCCTCACCCTGGGTGGCTGTGGCTGCTTATACCGCCTTTATTGTGTTGTACATAATAAACATTATAACTACTATATTCAGATACATAAAACAGAATCATACATCAATGTATCAGAAATATAAGAAATATACTTGCAGCACTCTATAATTACATGTAAGTTTCGTAAACAGATCAAAGATACAATAAAGCTGCTAGTTTTGCATCCGGGTATTAAGTTCGGGGCGTATTTGGATGATGAGAATTTAGATATGTTTCTTTTCATTTCTGATGTGTTTGCCAGCCATGTATACTGCACCAGAAATGAAGATTATAAAACTGTGATTGGAAACCAGTCTCAAATTTCAAGCATCTGATTGGCTGAAATGGCAACCAGTTGCCATTTCAGCCAATCAGATGCTTGAGATTTGAGACTGGTTTCCATTCTCAGTTTTATTATCTTGGGGCCAGTATTCTGCCTTGAATAAAGTACATTAGAGTATTCTGAACATTATACTTTAAGCTTTTCCCGTCTTTCATTTAAAACATTCCATTATGGTTAATCCTAAGATCCACATCAGCTGTATCCATGGCTACAAAAACTGGTCCAACTTCATAAAAACATTGGGTAACTCAAAAAAAAAAGTACGAAAAGATAAATGAATAGAAAACCAAGCTTTTAACCCTTTACTCCATAGATCCAATTTTTATGACATGGGCAAACAGTGTAGATCCAGATCAGCAAGCACATCTGTTCTGCCTGATCAGAATCTACACTGTTTACTTTATTATTCATTAGGTTACTTCTGACCAATAAGCTAACAGCACAGATATGCTGGCTGATCTAGATCAAGAGTTTTTGCACATGTATGTGATAAAATCCACTATGTGATAAAATCCACATATAATTATGGTGTAAAGGGTTAACTTTTCTTGTTAATCTTACTAATATTATGAGGATATCTGCTTTCTTTGTTTCTTTTGAACAGAAAGTCTACAATTGGCAGTTTTTTGCATATTTTACATAAATGTGCCTTTTAGTCTTATCACATTCAGTCAAAGACAACTTATGATACAGTGTGATAGTAAACTTTATGAAAAAGAAACTAAAAACAAATATTTACTCAGTGTCAGATGCAAAATTTCCAGAAACGGGGTTCATTTAGGACTGTCTTAGAGTAGTTACATGATAATTTCCAACTTTCTGGCCAAAATCCCCATGAAAATTACATATTGCTGCCCAAAAAGGGGTTTTCAACAACCCCACAGAACCCTTTCTTGATCTCCCCCTGAAACTAGCTATAATATACAACAGGTCCTTATCATTAACTTTGTGGTTGGTGATCAAGAAATAATTCCGTTTGCTATCTGGGTTATGATGCAGGATATAAATTCTCTTTACGATTGTCAAAATAAACAGACAAAATGAAATTATCTTGTCTGCATGCATTAAAATCAGACTGGTATGCATGTAAATTTAAGAAAATTAGCACCTGTTTCACCCAGTGAGGGAGTCTGTAAACTAGTCTACCTGCAACCCAAGTCTAATCTCTACAAAGTATGATTGTACCAATTTTGTGTAATTTAAACAATATTAGGGCCAAAGATCATAATGCTGAGATTGGAGACCAGTCTAAAATCTCTAACATCTGACTGGCTGAAATGGAGACATGTCTCCATTTCAGCCAATCAGATGCCTGAGATTAAAGACTGTTTTCCAGTTTCAGTTTTAAGATTTTGGAGCAAGGTCTATACATCAATCTTAATAAAATCAACTGAGCCACCAATCATTCTTAATGCCATATAGGATTATCTACTTTAAATGTTTGATTCATGTTACAACATTGTAGTATACACTATGGGAAGTGCTATATCTAGTACAAATATATATATGTCAGCTTCAAACATAAGAGATAAATAAATTGATATATAACAAAGATTAATGTAACACATGATGTCTGTAATCTTACATAGCAGAAGCAGACCTACTAGTGTGAATTGTCGACTAATCATGTAGAACTAGGTCAATTTCATTCATTCCGTATTAATTTCCTTTCACAACCGACCACTCAGAACACATATTGTAAATGGCAAAGGCGGAGCTAACAAATAATTTCACACAAAACTATCGAATTACAGAAGAGGTCAAAGGTCACGCAAAACAAGTTTTAAAAAATTTCAAATGGCAAGGGGCTGCCAAAACTGGCATACCTCCTTGCCATTTACATTTGATTTGTAATGCATTCTCAGACAAGTTTAAAATATTCAAAGAGACACAATAATCCATATAAAACAGACATAAACCTAACAATTGCACATCAATAACAAAAAGTGTCTGCACATTTCCCAGGGATAAGTGCAATTATCAGGAGCTTCTTCAATCCGAATGTTTGGGTGTATGTACAGCTGAATGAGGTTAAGTGTCTGGCTCAGTATAATGATGAACATCATACAATTTAGCTACTTAGATAAATTGCTCAGCAATTTGCATCCAACAGGTTTTCTCTAACATTTTCCTTATTTTAAACTTCAGATGAACAAAAATTGAATCAACATTTTTACTGCTGAAATAATAAAATGAACTAACCTTTCTAGCAAAATAGGCCAATTCACTCATCATTTTTAGGGATCTCTTATAAAAAGTTATTAACCCTTTACTCCATATAAAAGGTATATATCACATGTGCAAACATTGTAGATAGAGATCAGCCTGAACATCCATGCCTTCTTATCTGGATCAACACTGCTCGCTTTCCATCAGAAATACACTAATAAATCAAAAAGCAAATAGTGTAGATTCTGATCACACTGTACAGATATGCAAGCTGATCCAGATCTACACTGTCCCCCATCAATAACAACCATATCACATGCAGTAAGTAGTTAACTGTAGACCCTGATCAGACTGCACAGATGCCCATGCAGATCTGGGTCTACACTGGACACAAATGTGACAAATGCTCTGTTTATAACTTAATAGTGTTAACATGCTTTTAAATGATATCAAGTCATCGAACAAAAGCTTAGTGCAAAAAGGTAACATGCGATTTTCAGTCTATCCAATCTTTACCAACTGTCATTGTAATAATATGTACTGGCATGCATTCAAAATAATTGAGAACAGTAAATATCACGACTTATTTCCTTTTTTAAAACAATTTTCTTTCAAACTAACAGCTTGAATAATTTATAACACATTTATTGTACCTCTTACAATATTTTAAACAACATTTGTTTTATGACAGAAATATTTGTTTTATTACAACTGACCTAATTGGTCATAATATTATAGGGCGTAAGTGTATTGGAGCATCAATGGAATGAAAAACGTAAACGTTTGCTGCTATTTTTGTCCTCAGAATGTGATTGTTTATCTATGAAAATGTTATAACAGAGGCAAAAGCCATCAGTATAGAATATTACAGTTTTCTGGGAAAATTATCCAACAATCAGAGCTGATGGGAAAAGTCGGATCTTTCTGCTGGGGCTCTGTAGGAAATAAGATTTGTTCCAATTTCTGTAAGACAATAAATTTCACAAAACACTTCTAATGCACTAGCATCTAGAATGTTGTACAATGATAATGTTATTGAACTATATTCTTCTCAGTAAAACTCATCACCCTATAACCTTTTTCCTCCAAATATATGCATTATATTGCATTTGTGACCAATGTAGATCCAGATCAGCCAGCACATGGATGCCATCTCATCAAGTTCTTCACTGCTTTTAGATTTATTCGGTTATTTCTGACCAAGATTCGATCAGTGCAGATCCTGACCAGATGGCACAGATGTGACAGCTGATCTGGATCTACACTGTTTGCCCAATGGCGGCAAGGGCTTATATATCGAGGAATGAGTAAACACATCTTCTTCTTTTTTATCCATCACAGATGAACAGTTTAGATCCAAATCACCGTGTGTCATTTTTGTAGAGTGATCAGGATCTAAACTATTAACTTCATGAGCAGAAATATTCTTAATTCTTATCAACTAAGGAACAAGCAGAAAAAATGCATGATCTTACAAAATTCTTCATGCTATTGAAATAAACTGGTTGCAAATTTGGGTTAAATATGAGGACACTACATTAATGCAAGTTTTACAATTGGTTTACAAGGTTAAGCAAACAGCTGTTCAGGTATGATTTTTGCCAGACAGTCTTTACACCAGTGGTTTGGATGGATGCCAGATCTGGAATGCAACCTGTACTACTATCCTACTACAGCTTGTAGAGAAAATTATCTTACTAAACAGAATCTTCTACACTTCTTTCATCACAGAAATATTATAAAACTTGATTTTTTTTCTCAAAATTTGCAAAAATAAGCAAGTTTTTATGTTATTCAGTGCCACCTTTCAAAAAAATACAATCATCATTAAAATATGACTTGACATAAAGTGCAATATTTGATATCAATTAACTGTTTTAAATCGTCCAAGTTATTTCTTATAAAAACTCACAATTATGAAGCTACAAGCTTTTTTTCAGTGAAATTACTCTTACTATTTAAGAAAGTATGTCAAATATTCTAAAACTATTCATTCTGTTATAAAAATTACTTAGAACTTAAGTCAAACTTTTTGAAAGTATTCATTCTTTTAGGATGAAGAAAGTAGGTCAAACATTCTGAAATTATTCATTCTATTAAAATGAAGAAGAAAATAGGTCAAACATTCTGAAATTATTCATTCTATTAGAATGAAGAAGAAAGTAGGTCAAACTTTCTGAAATTATTCATTCTGTTAGAATGAAAAAGAAAGTAGGTCAAAACAAAAATTATTCATTGCATTAAAATGAAGAAGGAAGTAGGTCAAACATTTTGAAACTATTCATTTCATTAGGAAGAAAGAAGGTCAAACATTCTGAAATTATTTATTCATCAGGAAGAAGAAAGTAGGTCAAACATTTTGCAATTATTCATTCACTTACAAGGAAGAAAGAAGGTCAAACATTTTGAAATTAATTTTGAAACTTCGCTGAAGAGTAATAGTCAAATAGTCTAGATTATTCATAATATAAGTGTTCCAAAACGGGAAAGGGTAGGCCAAATTATTTGACATTTAGCTCCCAATTTTGATCAGTGTATAGAGAATCAGTCAGATCAGTAGTTCAGTCTGTACCAGTAGTCCATTTATTGGTCATATGAGTGTTTTGCAGAGATTGATTGACTAAATTGCAAACCAGTCGCCATTTCAGCCAATCAGATGCTTGAGATTTGAGACTGGTTTCTTATTCTAGCCCTTGATAAGATAGTGAATGTGCAGATGTGCGGTAAAGTCTTGCACAAAATGGTATTTAGGTTTGAAGGTTGAAATGAATGGAACAATTACATTAATTTCCTGGGTAACATGCTAAGATTGACAAATTGCCACTCTGGTAAGACTTAACTTTCCCTATGCAAAAGCTGCTTACTAGGATAATTCAATTGTGTGAAAAATCCAGGTCAAATCCAGACTACAACAAACACTCAATAATATATCTATATTTATCTATCTAGATCATCCTGCAGATCTGTGCAGTTTGATCATGATCTTAACTAGTTGTTTTTGGATACAAAACATTATACTGACCTACAGTTATGCAGGCTGATCAGGATCTACAATGCCTGTGGAATATAAACCATATCCCATGGAGTAAAGGGTTAAAATTGCTTTAATTAACTGAATATGATGGGTGATAATTATCACATAACTCATGCCAATACTGGCATACATCAAACAATAAAGCAATAAAAAATTAAGTTTATGACTCTCAAGTCTGTAACTGAGGTTGCAACACTTGATGAGTATAAAACAAAGTGCAAATTGTTGTAATGAACAGTAATAAAAAATCAGCAAGACCTTTTCATATGTCTGGCATTATTTAACATCTTAATATCATAAGTAAATATTGGAGGTAAAAACATCTTTTGGTTGCCAAAATACTGATTACTTCAATCCCTCATCTTGTCCGCTTCCCAGCACTTTGTGGCCCCACCCAATTTGCCTGTTGCTGTCTGCTACATGTATTTTTTGTAGGCTGCTAATGGATTAAGATTAGCTAATCTAGTCTGGATTATATCCAAACATCAGCCAGACATTAACAGTTTCTTACCAAGTTCTTCTCATAGGTTAGAGACTATTCTTCATGCATTAGTTTAGAGATTATCCCACCCATGATGCAACAGTGTTGTCAGACTGACAGAATGGTTCTTTGCTCAATTAGTCCCAATCAAACCTTGACTGGTTTCATGACACTTTAATTGAATAATTCATAAAATCTGAGTTATGTAACAATTTCATAACCACATTTACGGACTGTTTTACTACAAGACTGTAATATAATAATTGTACATCCTGAGCATTTTCTTGGCATATTTTTTCATCTTTCCAACAAACTTTGCAAAAATATATTCAGGTACTTATCTTGTTAAGGATGTTCACTCAAAATTATATAAAGAAATGTTGTAATTTTATAGTTATGAAGATAGGGTTATACAAATGGCCTTCCACATACTGATCAAAGTTGTAACCTATTCTTTAAAAAAATAGCAGGTATTGTAATGCAGAGCATTGATCTCTTTCACTGTTGATTCACCACGTTACATTAAGCACAAAGTCCCCTATTGGATGGTGATTATTATTATTGTCTTTTCATCATCATCTTTTCTATTAAAGAACTGAAATTTTCAACAATTGTTTAACCACTGTGGTTCACTTTTAAAACTGTGATTTATACATTTACCAATTCAAAGACACACTTTAATTGAAATTTAAAACATAGGGCATGTACTGAACCCTGTTATGCATGGGATACATCTTACATACCATACATCACTAGTATCGATCCAGATCAGCCTGCACATCCATGCAGTCAGAAATAACCTAATCAATCAAAAAGCTGCTGGTGTAGATCCTGGCCATACTTTGCAGAAGTAGTCACAAATGAGACATAAGTCATATTCCATGGGATATGGCTGTTATCCCTTGGTGATCAGTGTAAACTGATATCAGCTGCCACATCCGTACCATCTGATCAGGATCTACATTGTTTGCTTCTTAGATTATTTCTAACCAAAAAGTGAAGTGTAGATTCTGACTGGACAGTGTGCCATCAGATCAGGATCTTCACTGTTTGCATATGTGATAAAACACACATACATGGAGTAAAGAGATAATCAGGAGGGTTAACGGGTTTGTAATTGAGTCAATAAAACACCACACAAAGTTATGTCAGTTGTATAAAAAATTTTCTATGGTTTTTAAGTCATGAAATATTTAAGACGTCCAAGTTCACATAGTAATATACGCTTAAAACAAACACAACTAATACACTATGTTTATTCTATTCCAAATACCTCTTATCAATCAATAAATAAATAATTAAAATTTTGTAAAAGAACAATCATCACACTTATAAGCAAATTCATTAAATATATAAATAGATTCAAAGTGATCAGGAGTTTTTATGGAAATCTAAGTTATTTGTTCAACAAAAACATCCTGTTTTTTTCTGGCAAAAGCAGAAATTTCAAATCTTGCCTATTTCAAGTTTTTACTCTTCCATTACACAAATTCACAACCATTTAAATGATTAAGATAAAATACATATATATAAAATGGCACAAAAATGGAAGACAGGTGAACTGACTCCATAAAAAGTGTTGAACATGTCAATATAAATAAGATAACAAACTACATAACAAAAAGAAACAATTTCATTAATATTTAAACTGAAATAAAATATATAGAATGCAGCAAAACAACTATATTTTGAATACAATAAACAACCAGTTTATCAGCATGTAATTATAACAAAATTACAAACTGCACTAACACCATACCCAATAGCAATCTTCGAGTCATTTGAGATCCTCTTAACTTCCTCCTGTTCATTGGAACTATATACAGGCTACTGTATATAAGAGTATTCTCCATAGCCATGAAAACCATTGTACCTTTATTCTTGTATACTCTCAAAAACATCTTATTACCAGTAATCAAACTCAACCCACACAACCCAATTTTGCATTTCACAAAGTCCCAAACTCCATAAGCTTCAAATAAACCAATCTGCCTTAACATTACAGAACTTAACTTGGATCCCCACATTGCACAACCACATTTTTTTTTCGAACATTTTCCACCATTTGCTCTTTATGGTATGAATTCTGTTTCCAAGAAGCTTGTCTCTCTTTATGTTGCAGAATTCACTTTGGGTCCCCACATTTCACAACCATAGTTTACATTATTTTACACATATCCTCATATGTACCTCAGGGAAGAAATCTGCTTCCAATAAGTCTATCACTCTCTCTTCCACAACCATTTAACTTAGGTTAACTACACTTCACAACTAGAGTTTTTCATGTTGCCAAGTCCCAACCTTTCACAAACAGGCAAGGTTAACTTGCCTTTATTGCACTACATTACTGGGTTCTTAGAATGAGTCAAGATTATCAGGAAGTTTGTTGTTGTTTTTTTTTTCATTTAAACAATGTTCAGTCCATGTATGAATGAAACATTGTTCAGTTCATGTATGTATAAATAACAATTCTAATACAAATACACTGGAGTTACTACAATTATTATATCAGGAAGAACAATATTACAATAATGTAACACATCATAATAAAATACCATCTGTTTGTATTATTATGCCCTTACATTTAGTAACCTACAAGTAGCATTGTGACAATTCTTAACACAAACTTTCATAGGCTCAAAGATTTTCAAATCTTCTGCTTTTCAACCACCTTTCTCATTCCTTTCAAACAAGCTATTTCACAAATTTCATTCATTTATTCCTGAAGGTAAGCTTTTTTAAGTTATGTACCCTACGCGATTTACTTCTTCCTGAAACGGATCTTCTTCCACGACCAGCATGGCGCAGGTAGTGGGCATAATACTGATAATAATAATTGTTATAGTAGGGGTTATTTCTTACCGAGGACCAGGGACCAACTTGCCACTGCCTATTTTTAGAACAGGGGCCGTTGTTGCAGATTCCGGTGTCTGGGGGACGGTTAAATATGTCGCAGCTTGTGTCTGGCAGGACTTCACCGTCGGAAGATTGGCATTTTACTGTGCGTTTCTGCATGCCCATCTCACCACATGATGTGGAGCACTAAAATGATCAGATGTAATATAAGTTACTATAACATCTTTATGGAAATCTATCAAAACAATATTTTCATCAATATTATCTATGCCACACATAATGTAACCTTGAACTCTATGGTTCGACTGACAGTTGTATAAAAATATATATTTACAATCAAGGTCTTTCTTCAGACTTTTTTCATCAAAAACCTTTTTGTCCTGGGCTGAAGGTTGTCGCCATTTCAGCCAATCAGATGCTTGAGATTTGAGACTGGTTTCCATGCTCAGTTTTATAACCTTGGGCACTGGGCCTGGCTACAACAAAAGCTGCACACAACTTACTGGATTGTGCACAATGTTTTCTCTTGTGACATAGACAAGCATGTATGTTTTATGAGTGGCTGCGAAAAAGCATTTGGTTATTCGCTTTGTCTTCAATAAGGCTGTTCCAACAGCCATTCATGAACTCACCTCAATATTTTGGTAAGAACTGATAATATTTAGGAGTTTAAATAAAGGAATTGAATCAATATTTAATCAAGTTCATCATATCTAGCCATCAATACACTGCAGCTCCAATATATTGCGATCCGTTATATCGCGATATCCAATATATGGCGCTCTGTCCGTGGATCCCAATTTTTGGTACATTTACAATGTATATATGTTTGTTCATTCTTCGTGGGTGGTAAAAAAGACCAAATGATTAAATCGACGTTGGCGACAAATTCACGAAATGCACGTTTTTTTCGTGTAGTATTACGTCATTATCGGCGAAGGTTGTTTATTACATTTTGCAAGCAGGGATTTAAGATGCGATTTAAAAGATCACCAACAGATACAATTTAACAATGCTGTTGCTTCTGATTTGACATGAAACCCCCTTTGTGACGAACAATAGGTGCGAAAAACACCAAGCCGAACAGTACTGGCAGAATTTCGTTTGCGTGACAAACAGCAAATTAGCGACAATTAATTCAAGCTGCTAACCATAACAGACATTGAGCAAGAAACATCAAAAGTTTGTTTTTTAAACATTACCTGCTCATGGTCAACGACGGATGACAACAAACTAACATTATTTTACATAAATTTATTTCTTTTTATTAAAAATAAATCTTGATATAATAAATTATATAAATAGTTGTTTTAAAACATTTTTCCAGCACGGAACGTACTCCCTGATGTACCCGTAGATTTCACGGCATGTTAATTACGCAACACCGTGATATACATGCATCTGACAACAAAAACAAATTGATTCTCATTGTTTAAGCGCTATTTTTTACTTATATGGGATCTCCGTTTATATCGCGGTTGGCGGGCTTGGACCCCGAGGTCCGCAATATAATGGAGTTGCAGTGTAATCTATAAAATTAGTACCCCAGAAATATTAACGAATTCACTGCAGTCAGTGAAAGTATGCTATTATTTGTTTGATGTCATGACGCCACGTTACGACTGACATACTTTTATGTCGACGTCATTTTATAGTTTAGTAGATATTTACGCTTCACAGATAATAAACAGGAACAACCTGAACACAGCGTGTTGTATTTACTTATATTTCACGCACGATCACACACAACTGTACTGGACTTTGGAAATGATGATAACTCACCTGTGACCATTCACTTTTATTCCATTGGGGACAAGCTCCAGCGTCACATGACTGTCTTGAATCCGGCTTTTGATCTTCTGCGCAGTTCTCGCTGGGTCCTTTTTCATCATGACATAAAACCTGCCGTCGCTGCCAGCCAGTACCACATGACGCAGAACACTGTGAAAATAATAATAATTGTGAGACAGTGTTAATTCTTTACTCCATTTTTATGGTTTTAACCCTTTCCTCCTTAGACACACCTTTATTGCCAGGGCAAACAGTGTAGATCCAGATCAGCTGGCACATCCGTGCCATCTGATCAGGATCTACACTGTTTGCTTTTTGATTCATTAGGTTATTTCTGACATAAATGCGACCAGTGCAGATCCTGATCAGATGGCAGCAATATTTAAGTTTCATGCAGTTTCAGCCAACAAGTTTGAAATTATCATGTAATTACCTTCAGACTGTCCCAAATAAACCTCCTAACTGGAAATCTTGCATCCGACGGATAAAATCAGTACTTTTTTTGCTAATATTCATTATTAGTCCATACGGATTTTCAAATCTTTTACTATCTTTGCTAAATCTAGCACTTGGACATTCTATTGTTTGTAAGTATGGGGCCAAAATGAATTATGCTTTGCTGCTTTATAGAATATGTGTGCAACTTAGTTATCAAGAACAAGTTAAGCTATTTTGATACAGAATCTAAACTGATTGACTTGTTGATTATGTGATTTGTCAAGAAAATGAATGCATGATGGATAGACTGCTAAAATGGCTGATTGAATGACTGATTGTAGGTGTTTTATTGCACATCATGCTCTGCTAGAGGAGGGCACAGGCAAAAGTAAGCAGACTGCAAATGAAGAGATTTCTAGCTTAAGTTTTCAATGATTTTGATTGACAGACTGGTTCAAAGTCATACAGGGCCCAAGAGAAAAAAGCCAAGAAAGAGAACCAGCCCCAAATCTCAATCTGATCTCAGTCTACAATCTGACCAATCACAACCCTTAAAGATACTTGAGTGTTTGGACTAATGCTTTTCCTTTTGAAGGATATTCAAGACTAAAGCCATACTGGAAATCAGTCACTAGAATCTGAGACCCATCTTAGAAAAATGATTGGTTGAAATTGAGCACAGTCTAAGAACAGGCCAATGGAAGGGCAGAGATTAGAGATAGGTTTCTTTCATTTTTCTTTCGAGGAAAGAATGTGCTGATGAAAGTGTTACAAAAATCAGTAGAATGTTACACCTTATGAAATCTCCAGAATCAAGACATGTAAACTCAGTGCAGCTGGATCTCTTTTAGTGCACAGTTTGAATTGGAACAGCAGCCTACCTGCATAATATCATTTCCACAGAAATTATCAGAACTGTATGGCAATTTGATTCACTCTAGTAAAGAAATATCACTGAAGCATTGTGGCATTTCCTGTGTGGTATTTATCTCTATTTTTTCCAAAAATAATATTTACCCTTTCTTCCATAATATTAATTATCAGTTTAAATTAGATATTATTTTATTACTCTTTTATAGTTTTCTAAGCATCAATTATCAGGAAATATAATCTCTGGTTCAACAGCCAGTTATTATGACCCCATTATGAGCAATTAAATTGATATCAACTATTTTCTCCTTAGTATGTGGGCATTATACTGGAGGACTGGTCTTTAATTCATGGTACAGGCATATAATTAATAAAACAATATACAGATACATATTTAATGGTTCCAGCTTTAATCTAAAGGTGAGTGACCTCTCTGACAGATTTAATGTGTGGTTATGATTTATTTTCATATGAAAACAGAAGCATGTTTTGGATAAAGGAGGATGACCCTTCTTCATGTAAACACCTGGTCATGTATGCACTCGGAGGATGACCCCCACTTCCTGGTGTGAACACCTGGTTCATCATATTGGTCAAAATGATTCTGAAATATGATTTATTTGCTTTACCTTAACTTGTCCCTATATTCTTTTTCAAAAATGGATTTGCTTATACTACAGGACTAACACTCCAATAATTGAGTAATAGGGCATTACAAAAATCAAGAAATGGCGAAAAAAGATGACATGTAAAAAGATGGAATGTTGAAAAAAAAGGACAACTAAAATAGCATTACTCTGTAGATATGACTTTTATGGCATCTGCAAACAACGTAGATCCTGATTATCAGACAACCCGTGCCATCTGAACAGGATCTACATACATTGTAGTTCACTATTTGATTCATCAGGTTATTCCTGATCAAGAAGCAACCAGTGTAGATCCATATCAATGCCATCTGTTTAGGAAATAGCCTTTGCTTTAGTAATCCTTAAGTTATTTCTTACAAAGAAGTGCCCAGTGTAGATCCTGATCAGATGGCATGGATGTGCTAACTGATTTGGATCTACATGAGTTGCACATGTGATAAAACCCAGGGTTAACCTTTTCCTCCATAGATAAACCTTTACTGCATGGGTGAATAGTTTAGATCCAGATCAGCCAGCACATCCGTGTCATCTGATCAGGATCTTAACTGTTCGCTTTTTGATTTTTTAGGTTATTTCTGACCAAAATGCGACCAGTGCAGATTCTGATCAGATGGCATGGATTGCCGGCTGATCTGGATCTACACTGGTCGCACATGGGTAAAAATGTGTATATATGAAGGAAAGGGTTAACTAACTAAGATTGAAGATGGCACTGATACCACTGATACAATGGAGGGTAGATGAACAAGGATGGTAGAACAGTTACATACAGCACTCCAGGGTCCTATTCTCCAGTGTCTGATCCCCACCACAGTGTTTGTAATAATCACTCCAATATCAAAGTCATCTGGTTTACAGTCATCTAGGCTACATTTGCGTTCAGATTCTGGTTTCACATCCATGTCACAGTGTAGCTCATCAGCAGGTTTGCGGTCCAGGAGTGTGCACACCACTGCGCGAGTCTGCATGCCTGTGCTACATGTCACAGAGCACTGAAATGGAATTGTAGGTATTTGTTAACTAGCAAAATAACATGTAGGACAATTTTATGACTCTACTTTGATAGTGCAATACTTAACTGTTTGATCTGGTTCATAATTCTAAGTGAGGTAGGTGTTTGTTTATCTTTGTGATTTTTTTTTTGCTTTTGCTTTTTCCAATGAACACCTAAAGCCCACTTATTTCTTTATTATGGTGTTTGAAAACTATCTTAATGGGTTATTTTACTAAAAAAGATTGCTCCAAACTTTATCCCTTTTTTTATCAAAAACTAAACTGAGGCCTTGGCCACATGCTTTTTGAGAATAGTTTGCCTAAATGTTACAGTATGAATCTATGTTATTTCGGATATAAAGCCACTGTACATACATCCCCCCAATCGCCAGTCCTCCAGTACCCACAGGCTCGTTGCTGACAGGATTCTGTTTCCGCTGGTTTTGTTGCCTGGTCACAGCTAAGTGGGTCTGCCACTTCATCATGACTGTTCATGCAGGTCACATATCGCTGTTTGTTACCATCTCCGCATGATGCCGAACACTGTTGAGATAATTAAAATAATCATGAGGGCAATGTTGATGAATTTTATTATTTTTGAAATGGAAAACAAAACTGAACCCTTTACTCAATGGGATATGACTTTTATCCCATGGATAAACAGTGTAGATTCAGACCAACCTTCTGATCAGGATCTACACTGTTTGGATTATGATTAATCAGGTTATGTCCGACTAAGAAGTGAATAGTGTAGATCCTGATCAGATCACACAAATGTGCAGGCTAATCTGAAATTACACTGTTTTCACACTTGTTAAAACATGTATATATTTAGTGATGGGTCAAATGCAACAGGTTTCATTTAAATTATAATTCTCCAAATAAATTATAAACTTGGTAAATCTTTAATGTCTTCAAATATAACCTGAAACATTTTTCTATGATCCTTGAAAGTTTGACACAAATTTAATCTCATAAGTTGATTTAACCTTTTCCTCTTTATATAAGCCTTTATGGCATTGGTGAACAGTGTAGATCCAGATCAGCCAGCACATCAGGATCTGCACTGTTCACTTTTTTGTTTATTAGGTTATTTTTGACCAAGATGCCACCAGTCCAGATCCAGGTCAGATTGCAGGGATCCACACTGGTCGCACATATATAAAAAGGTGTATCTATGAAGTAAAGGGTTCATAAATGATTTTAAAAAAAAACACAAAAATATTATATTATTTTCATCTCTGTATTCCTATTTTAATTTGTGTATTGCTTTTTGTAACCTGTGTCCAGCTTCCTGTTGTCCATGTATAGGTCAGTGGGGGAGCAGTTTTGGGGGCCTTCTCAGTGGTGGTCGGAACTGTGGACGTTGGGCATAGGCCTTCATTACACTGCCGGGTCTCGTAAGGTCGCTGGGTGGCATCACAGTGGAAGTCATCAAGTACTTGTCCTGATGTAGCTTCACAATGGATGGAGCGAATGGCGATACCCATTTCACATGTTGTGGAACACTGTGTTAAACAATTCAAAGCACTGACTAGATTGTGTCACCATATGTACAGCGAGAAATGTATATCCTGCAAGTTTTGACGACATTTATAAAATTTAATTTCTAAACTTTATAAGTATTCGATCGGAATTTGAAAAGGGAACTTAACTCCTATTTTTGTATCAACATCTCAAAGAGCCTTTAATTATACATAAATCTGTACCCATAGTACATTTAACATGTGAATGCTAAGGAAAAAACATAACATACATCTCCCCACTCGCCCGTGACCCATCTTGGACAAGTTCCCATGTAACATTCCAGTTTATTGGTTGGTTTTTGCTTGTGGTCACATTTTGTTTCGATGACATCCTCGTCAGCGACATTACACGTGACTGGACGATGACGATAACCATGGCCACATGTGACAGAACAGCCGGACCAGTCCTGGGTCTTCCATTGAGGGCAGGGCACAGTATTACATGTGCGCTCTGTCAGCAGGTCCTTCTTACTGCAGTAGGTACTGTCTACCTCTTTACCCTGGGAGTCAGCGCAGACAGCCCCGCGCTTCTGTGCACCACCACCGCAGCTTGCTGTACACTGTTAATTAATTACTAAGTATATGAAAAACATACCACATAATTCATTATGTTCATTGCTAAACAAGATATGTACTTTGCTAAGCAAGTTTTTTAAAAATATAGAACAAGAAAAAAATAGGCTGTGTGTTCAACTCTTAATATATAATTATACGCCTTTTATCACATGGGCGACCAGTGTAGATCCAAATCAGCCAGCAATTCAGTGCCATCTGATCTAGATTTACATTGTTTGTTACTTAATCAAAAATAACCAAATGAATCTTACAATGAACAGTGTATATGCCAATCAAATGGCAAGGATGTGCCAGCTGACCTGGATTTACAAAGTTTGCCCGCGCTAAAAGCATTACCGGTATGTATGGAGTAAAAGGATTAATATCATTACTTACATTTACTGTAAAGCAACTGCTAGCAGAAACTTTATTGTTAGTGTATTACTATACATATCATTACAGTCCTGGACAATCACCTTCCAATAGCACTTACCTCGGTCCATTCTGTGTATTTCCACATGGTATCTCGACATTTACCATAGCAAGTCACTCTCTCGGCAGGCCTTGGGCCAATTTCTGATGTTCTCCTGTCACAGTGTGCAGTGTCCACTACAGTGGTATTATATCGAGTGGTCAGTGTGCAAGAGATGTACTGTGTAGCCACTCCAGCTCCGCAGTTGACTGAGCAGTCATCCCGAATAAGACGCCAACTAGCAAAACAATTGCATGTTAGCATTCAAATGTTTATACTTAACCCTTTCCTCCATGTATAGGCCTTTATTGCCAGGACAAACAGTGAAGATCCAGATCAGCCAGCACATCCGTGCCATCTGAGCAGGATCTATACTGTTTGGTATTTAATTTATTAGGTTATTCCTGACCAAAAGGCGAACAGTGCAGATCCTGATCAGAAGGCACAAGTCTACACTGGTCACACACATGTAAAAATGCATATTTATGAAGGAAAGGGTTAAAATCTTGCTTTGCACAGATTAAATATCAACTTTTTTTGCCAAAAAGCATTCACATAAGAACAGACTTTATTTTCTAACAATCAGGAGTACTCATGAACTTTTTCTTCAGTACTTCTAAGTTAAACTATTATTATGACAGAAGTAAAATAGAATGGATATATTCCACCTACATAACAGATGTTTTTCACAGAAAACAAAATGAATAATGTCCCGTGTTACTTAAGTTTACCCAAAAATTAGCAAAACAATAATAACAAAACCCAACAAAATGTCAACTGGTATAAATATGAACACTCGCAAGACATTTCAACTAGAAAATATACCAAAAATGAACATATAAGCTTGTTTTTGTTTAAATTAGTGTCTAAAGACAAAAATAAACAATGCATTCACATTTTATAAAACAAATATTTTATGTTCATCAGATTTTGCACATTAGATGTAGAGGTTTTCTCTACAAAATATAAGGTTATCATTTTAGACATTTTCAGAGTTTAGGATTTACCTAGGATGCAAGTTTTATTAGAGTTTACTCTTATCATGTGACATTTTAAAGAGTAGTGTGCAGCATTGTGGAGAATATTCATAGTATATTAAGCTATATAGAGTAAAGAATAGAAATGTTAATTTTTGGCATGGCCAACCATAAGACCCATTACAACTGTGGATACATGTATATCAATGGGGATGAAATTTAATGGTTTTTGATCTGAATGTTGTTGGTGGGGGTACATTTGTGAACTGATCTATAAAAAAAACAAACAACAAAATTGGTACCCTGCTAAACTTCAGGAATTCATAGTATTTAATGAAAGTTTACTACCCAGTCTTCAGATGTAAAAAGAATTACTCTCACAACAACAATGTTTTCATCATGTTATACATACTTGATAGTACAGAATGGGTTACATCTCTCGGATTCTGTGTACGGTTTGGGCTGGTTCTCACATCTCTGTTCTGATACCATCGTGTTGTCATTCTCACGAATACACTTCACTTTACGATATCTCATGCCTGAATTACAGTTAATGAATTTACAAAATTAGCCTCCACTATGTGGTACAGTCAACACATAGTTTTGAACAAAGTATTAACCCTTTCCTGTATGGATACACCTTTATTGCTAGGGCGAACAGTTTAGATCCAGATCAGCCGGCACATCCGTGCCATCTGATCAGGATCTAAACTGTTCGCTTTTTGATTCATTAGGTTATTTCTGACCAAATGCGACCAGTGCAGATCCTGAGCAGATGGCATGGATGTGCCGGCTGATCTGGATCTACACTGATCGCACATGCGTAAAATACTTAAATATCAAGGAAAGGTTTAAATAAGAAGCAAGCACTCTACATTGAAGGGTTACCGAGATAAAGGGATGCTTAACAAACAACTTGAACTGTTGATGCCCAACTGCTGCCAGCCCAAGGACATTCCCAAATCTAATAACCAGGGTTTTCCAAAGAGATCCTGGTTGAATTTTCCATGGACATTTGATGGACATTCTTGTAAAACTTTTCATTATATATGAAATGAAGAAATGGATAATAATGGAATCATTGTATAAGACATTCAAGGGTTAAGGACCCAAAATGAAGTAAATTTCCATACCATTGCAGATATCATTGCATTCTGTCCATTCCGTTGCCTCTTTCCAGACAAATCGGACCTCGTGTGTGCGTAGTGACATCGTGTAGGAATAAATGATGTTTGGAGGGTTCAGGTGTCCTACAGATAATACCTGAAGAACAAACGTAATAATAATAACAAATTGTTAACTAAAGCCAGAAGGGCCCATCAGCAATTGAATTAAGAAGGCTGATAAACCTTCTGGTTTTCAACTGATCCTTCAACACTTGTATTGTACAACCCTTTATTGCATGGATATGGATGATATCTCATGTACAACTTGTGTAGATCTAGATCAGCTTGCAAAGCTGGATAGTCTGATCAAGATCTACACTTGTCACTTCAAAAATAACCTTGTGAATCTAAAAGCAAACTATGCAGATCATGATCAGATGTTCAAACTGATCTGCATCTACAATGTATGCACACAAGATATAAACTGTTTCCATTGAGTTAATGAGAAAACATAATACTGTGACATTTTCAAGCACATGATCACTTAGTAAATTAGAAATATATAGTATTATATGCTATGTTAAAATGCATAAGTGTAACCTTTTACTCCATAGATCAAGATAAGTCAGCACATCTGTGCCATCAGATCAGGATCTGCATTGTTTGCTATCTAGTAAGGAATAACCTAGTAAATCAAAATGCGAACAGTGCAGATCCTGATCAGATTGCAAGGATGTGCCAGCAGATATGGATTGGCTACTGTTCACCCATGCCATGAAAGGGGAGTATATGAAGGAAAGGGTTCAGCCAAGAAGTTACCTGAAGTTGGAGATCTTCCCCCAGGGTACCAGTCGAGTTGATCCTTTCTTCGATCGTCTCAGAACCTGTGTAGTGCAGGGTACCACCCACGACATCAACCTTCAAGGGGAACGGGTTGATCTGGTAGTGACCATTCAATAAATATTCATTGCGTAAATTTACAAGTGCTGAAATGAAGAGGGACACAACATAACCATCCAATTTGTAATTTAACACACTGTATTACATAGTAAATCATAATTTGCAGAGATCCTGAGAGACAAAAGCCATAATATTTTGAAATAAAATAAGCTAAGCTTGAATATAGTTACCTGTGTAATCATCATCAAGAAATCATCATTCTTGGTTTCTATTGATATTACTATCCGTTAACTCATGCATTCAATTTCATGCAGTAGAAATGTAAGGAGGCATTTTCATACAGATTTTAATTTTTGCCTTGCTTACCTCAGCAATGTTAAGAAATTTCATGTGGTTTAAAATTATTCCATTTTCTATACCAGCAATATGTTCTAACCAAAAAAATCAAAACTTTCTTATATCTAAATTTTATACTCATATATAATAAATATCTTGATTAATTAAATTATTGCACAAGGGTTAGTTAGCTATTAAATGATCTTGAAATTCTACCTCTTTAAAACAAACACCTAGTTTTCTTTAGCTGCAACTTTTGCCCAAGATTATAAAACTGAGATTGAAGACCAGTGATTTAATTTCTAGGTATGACATTAACTTCCCCGAGATACATCATATTTTCTCATTTTCTTGGACAACATAAGAATAAGCCTGACTTACCGAGGTAGTTTTCGTCATCTCTAAGGTGTCTATATCCTTGCTGACGTATATCTATGTTTGTAGCTCCGGCAGGTATCATTGTCACATTGTTATAATCTGAAATAAGTTCATTAATTGTCACCTTTGTGCAGAAATGGTGTTTCAATTCATCACCTTAGTGAAAAAAACAATGTAAGTAAACTTGAAATGAGAAGGAGTTATACTGTTATTGCACTAAGGTGATTCATGTTAACCCTTTCCTCCATATATACACTTTTTTACGCATGTGCGACCAGTGTAGATCCAGATCAGCTGGCACAACCATGCCGTTTGATCAGGATCTGCACTGGTCACATTTTGGTCAGAAATAACCTAACAAATTATAAAGCAAACAGTTTAGATCCTGATCACACAGCACAGATGTGCCGGATGATCTGGATTTACACTTTTTGCCCACACAATATAGGTGTGTCGATGGAGGAAAGGGTTAATCCTCACCTTAGTGCAAAAATGATGTTTCATTTCATCACCTTAGTGGAAAAATAGTGTAAGTAAACTTGAAATAAGAATAAGTTATATGTTATTGCATTAAGGTAATTCATGTTAAGTAAAATCCACTAAGTGGCATTCAACTCTTTACTCAATTGGAAATGAACAATGTAGATTCAGGACTGAAGGTTATTTAGCTGAGCATGGAAACCAGTCTCAAATCTCAAGAATCTGATTGGCTGAAATGGCGACCAGTCGCCATTTCAGCCAATCAGATGCTTGAGATTTGAGACTGGTTCCATGCTCAGTTTTATAACCTTAGGCACAGATCAGCTTGCAGATCCATGCAGTTCTGTTTCTACAATGTTCACTTTATGGCTAGAAGTTATCTAATAAATCTAAAAGCAGACAGTGTAGATCCAGGTCCGACTGCAAGGATGTGATGGCTGATATGGATATCTACACTGGTTGCCCATGGTATAAAATTGTATCACATGGTGTAAAAAGGGTTAAGAATACATTTCTATTCCAAGAAGACAGTTGTGAGACCTTATCACGAACCTCTACATGTCACAGATTGGCAGTCACTGCAATAGTGGGGTATCATCTAATTACTACACATAGGGCAAAGATGGAATTTTGTGTTATGGAGGATGACACCCTTACATATACTTCACTGCCGAATTTCTGGTCTCCAAGGTTATTAAACTGAAACTGTAGAACAATATAAGATCTCTGCTGTCCGATTGGTTCAAACAAAGCACATTTTCAGAAATGACATTCAGAGGCCTGAAATCAGCAGGAATTATAATGTTAAATGATAAAACTCTGGTGGCCTGATTATCAGTCACTTACCATATTTTACTGTATTATAAAACCCTGAGATAGTTCTGCAAGAAGCGTTATCCCCACCACACACTCCACAGCGGTCACGTTTCATGTTGGAACCGAGCTTGTTGTCACAACCTCCAAGCTGTTTAAACAAACAAGTAGTGCTAGGTGAAAACAAGAGATTAATTATGGGATCATAACTCTCACAAATCTCCATTACTTAATTTAAACACTCTTAACAAATATGATACGATAACAAAAAGGCTCTAAAATAAATGTCAAATGGCTAGTTGAGAAAGTTATTGAATGCCAAGATAACAATCTTGAAAGGTCAGAAAGCTTCCGCAGGAAGCCGGAGAAGTATAACTTACATGACACTGCCCATTGACACAGATATCATCCCCGTCAGGTCGGCATTTTGTTCCGTCAATGACTTTGTGGTTTAGCATGTAGAAGTAGGAGGGGCTGGAATCAGCTTTGCAGTACAACTTACACCAATCTTTTTCTTGAACTGAAAGGTAGAACAAGTGATGCTGTAACATAATTGTAAAGTCGTAAATTGAATCAACATCTTATTAACCCTTTCTTCCACACATATTATGCATTTTATCAGATGTGCGAACAGTGTAGATTCAAATCAGAAGGAAACATTTGTGCCATCTGATAAGGATCTGTACTGGTCACATCTTGGTCAAAAATGACCTAATTAAAATAAAAGCATTTCGAACAAAAACAGTTTAGATTTCAAAGTATAAAATGTGCCATGCCAGTTTACAGGAAATTCTGTTGGCTTAACTAAAAGACAGAAGGCTGTTAAAATAACACACCAGGAAGACCATTTACTAATAGGGTCACTTGCATCTATTTCTTAAATTTGTTTGCATTATTTCTTATCTCAATGATTAAGATTATATAAGAAGTACTGCAGAAAAAAAAACTGAGTCTCCAATTTTCGGCATAATTTCAAGCATTTTACAGCATAGAAATTGTGCCCAAGATCATAAAACTAAATCAGGAGACCAGTCTCATATCTCAGTTTTATGATCTTGGGCACTGGTTCTTACTTCCATCATATTTTGGTATCCATTTAGAACCAGGTGGAATGTTGTAATGGCGGATCTGGCTGTTGTATTCTGCACATTGTTGTAGACGAAAATCGTCACTGTTAGGAGGGCACGGCTGAAACATGTAAACTTTAAAGTCATTTTAACGTTTGCAGAGTAGAAGTCCCCATAAAGACCCCCTAAAACCACGACCATCCATGTATATAGATCCATATATTATTAAAGTCAATGTAAACAGCTTTACACTTATATTTATTCTAATAAAAAGATCACCACGCTGGCAAACCTTAATCAATATACATGAGTTTTATTTTGTGTATGCTACCAGTGTAGATCCTGATAAGCTGGCACATTTGTGCCATCTGATAAGGATCTAGACTGTTCACCTCTTGGTCAGAAAGAACCTAAAAAATAAAAAAATGGAAAGTATTGATCCTGACCAGACATGGATATGTCTGCTGATTTAGGTCTAGGCTGTTTGCCTACGGATAACAGCCATACCCAATGGGGAATAAGGGTTAGTATAACTTCACATAACAAACATTGCATGAAATAATAACATACCCAGTAGTTTGGTAAAGAAATGCAACATACCATGGCATTAACTATAAACATCCTACTACCCCATGACAAACTGTCATCGAGCATCACCTTCAATAACAGTTAAGTCTCTTTGAATCTATAACAGGTCAGGACTGGAGCTTACATCAGCAAGTCTCCCCAGTACAAGTATCCTGCTATCAACTTTCATCTATACTGAATTAACCCTTTCCTCCACTGATACACCTATACTGCATAGGAGAACAGTTTAGATCCAAATCAGCCGGCACATCCTTGCCGTCTGATCAGGATCTAAACTGTTCGCTTTTTGATTCATTAGATTATTTCTGACCAAAATGCGACCAGTACAGATCCTGACCAGACAGCACAGATGTGCCGGCTGATCTGGATCTACACTGGTCACACATGAGTAAAAATGTGTATATAATGAGGAAAGGGTTAAAATAGACCATACCTTGGTATTACAGTGTCTGTACTTGATTCTTTTACCAGTGCAGTATCTTCCACCACCACTTGGTCTGCAAATAGTTATGATAAAACACATGTAATAAACGCTTCACTTGGCCCAGTAGCACAATAAACAACTGTTAAAAAACTTAAACATTTAACTTACTTGCACATCACTACTTTCTGTTGAGGGTCTGTGATGTTTCCTACAATAATATTGAATCACATAATTGCAAGAATGCCAAATTTGCCTTGAAATATGAAGTCGGCCAAAAAATACAGTAGAATATCATCAGATTACCACTCGGAATTCACTTTCATAAAAAATAGCGATATTTCCATCCTGAACATTATATGGAGTTTGAAGGGCATACACTTACTCTGGGTTGTTGCATTCTCTGGAAGCCTTTTTTATTCCTCCACCACAGGTCCTGGTGCATTTGCCATAAGGTGTCCACTTACCCCACCCACCTTTCACTCTCTTGTCAACTTTGGCTTTAACACACTGACCTCGCAGGCACCACTGGAATTTTGAAATATACACATAATTTATTGTTTGTTTGCAACATTTGCATCGAACTGTATTTAAATAGAATTTCTGAATGTTTCGGAATAAAGGTATTGCAAGCAAATATCATACTAATTGAAATCTGATGACTAGATTTTAATTCATACTGGACAGGTGTTCCGCTGAACACTGGAGACACCTTCAAATACCCGTACTTTGTCAGAACTAAAAATCCAAGTATGAAAGCAGGCATAAATGTGACATTGACCTACAGGTTTTTTCATGATCACAACACTGTTATCGTATGCAATATAATTTGAAAGTTTTATGAAGAAATATTAAGAAATTTTCATCTTTGTTTTCATGATGGATGAATAAGAAATTTTCGTCTGTGTTTTGTGATGGATGAACAAACAGACCAATAGACCAATGGGAATGCTTTGTAAGCATTCAACTAAAAAAACACTTTCTCATTAAAAATGCATAAATCTTTAATGATGATTTTATAAAATTGTTGGCATGAGTTGAATGAAGTAACACACTGCAGTGATGAAAAGAAAGAAAGGTGTATTCCTCCTACCTTTCCGTTTCCACACATGGTACCGTCGGCCATGGGCATGTGTTGTGTTTGGCATGACAGACTGAGATTACGTGTACACCATAACTGTTGGCAGTTGTTCTACAAAACAATTAATACCGACAATGAGATTTTAATAAATTCATTTTCACAATGACGTCTGGTTTTTTGGTAGTTTCTTTCAAGTAATGTATGACAAAATGGTCTATTGTGTTGGTAACAGCAAAACCAGATCTTACGGCATTTAAATATCTTAATTTCCAGAGGAATGTAAAAGACTTCATTTTAAATTACATCTTTCTGTTTGATGCAAGTTTCCAGACTTCTGTTAGATTTGGGCTGAAGATTATAAAACTGAGAATGGAAAACAGTCTCAAATATCAAGCATCTGATTGACTGAAATTGAACTGGTGTGGATACAGATCAGCTTGCATGTTTGTGCCCTCTGATCTGGATCTAGACTGGTCACTTCTTTATCAGAAATATCTCAATGAATCTAAAAGCAAAAAGAATAGATCATGACCAGAAGGAAGAGACATTTTAGCTGATTTGGATCTATGCTGTCTGCCTAAGGCTATCAGCCTATTCCATAACAGTATGGGTTACCGGTAACCCTGGAAGAACATTAATGATTCCTTAAAACTCCAAGTAATGCCAGTTCATGAAAGAAAAAGTGTAATGTGTTTCAACAATTTCAACTGTCTTAGTGTAAGAGCACAATGTCATTGACATGACTTTCATCAATTTGTAGCTGTACTTAATTAACCAATATAACTGTGACAAAGTTGGCATGAAAACGAAGAATCCAATTGGTAATCCTCTAGTTATGGTGTTACTAAACTGGTGGGTGGGTCATATCCTGAGAGGACATTCACACACAGAAACATACAAAGATTCCAAATAAAGAACACTGTAAAATTACGGAACACTTACAAGACACCTATTACTTAAGCCTTTTATCCATATATAATGGTTTTATTGCATGTGCCACCAGTGGAGATCCAGATAAGTGGCGCAACCATGCCATCTGATCTGGATATTCACCAGTTACTTCTTGGTCAGAAATAACCTAATGAATCTAACGCAAACATTGCAGATCCTGATCAGATTGCAGCGATGTGCTAGCTGATGAGTACCGTATAATGGGTTTTTTTCGGGAGCATAATATTTTCCCTATTTTCGCGACCGTTGTGAATTCGCGAAAATAATAAACGTGAAATATTCCCAACATAACTTTCGCAGTAGGGATTATTTCATAGTTCAAAATTTGTTGCATAAACTATGCTTTACAAACAATGCAGATGAGTGTTACTTAATAAGCTGTTTGAAAAGGTAGCCCCCGCGGGCTAAAGGTTAATTATCGCTTCATAACATCTATAGGCCTATCTGCGGTGGTCACGGAAATTATTCTGTCAATAAAAACATAATCACCATTGTTATTTAAGCGGATGTCAATTATGCTACGGACAATTTGGTTTATACGAGTTTGATAAATTACCACTGTTAAATGCACAGCTTTCACACCATAGCAAACATTTCTTCAGATAAAACTTAATTTTTACATGTACTTTTGCTGGTACAGGATTACAAGAACTATAGCAAATGAATGGCCTACAAAAAGTAAAAACGTGAAAATTGATTTCTGCGGGCGAAAATTCGCTACAATTGCAACCGCGAAAATTTAAATTATGGCAAAATCGCGAAAATTTTTGATTGCGAAAATAACCAATTATACAGTATCTACCTGGTTTGCCCATGGATTAACAGCCATATCCCAGGGAGTTTAACGTTAAACAAAACAGAAAAATCAAACATACTTACTTGAAAAGAGCAAAAGAAAAAGCCTTTCCCATAAATGAGTTCACATTGTTTATTGACATTATAGATGGAGCCAGCTTTTTTTGACTGTAGACGGTTGATTTGCCGTTGGTATTTTTTTACTTTGGGTTTATTGTGCAGACAGTCTCCGTAGCCTGCGCTGCAACAAAGAATTTCAACATTGTTACATGCAATATAGTCACAGACACTGAGAATCTTAAATTGTATTTGTATCAGGTGTAGGTAAGAAAAATTAGTTGTAGTCTTCTACTTTAAAGTACTGGTTGAAACCAGGAAGAAACCTACATCACACCATAGAGCTTAAGTAAGAAGTAATGATATGAATTAATTCAAATGAAATTAAAATGATTAACAATGTGTGTAATATTTAGACAATCGGCGCTAAGACCGTGACGACAACGATATTACCATAAAATTACTCTGTCCCGGAAATGCATGAACAAAGAAAACAAAAGTAGACTGACCTCTTTTATCTTTTATTTTTTGAGCAAAGAGATCGCAAATAAACATAATAACTATCGAATATTCAAATACTTGCACAACCGAATATTCGAATGCCAATTTTGCTATTCGTTGCCATCCCTAATTTGTAACCTTTACTCCATATATTTGGCTTATATCACAGGTGCAACCTGTCTAGATCTAAATCAGCCTGTATATCTGTGCAAACAGATCAGGATCTACTGTTTGCTTCCTGGTCTGGATCCACATTGGTTTCACATGCGATATAAGCCATATCCATGAGTACAGGGTCAAGTAAAATATTTCACTCTGAACACTTTGGTACTCCTTTATGTAATTTTAATAGGCTTAGCTTGTTTCTCAATTCATGAAATTGAAAATAGGTAACTTTTTTATATCCCAGCAAATTACTGTATACCATGGGTACAGGATAATGATCTTTTGTCAACTTACTAAATAAATGGTGTCATTACTTCTTAACCCTTTACTTCATTTATACACATTTTAACACATGCATGACCAGTGTAGATAAAGATCCAGATCAGGCAGCATATCCATGCTGTCTGATCTGGATCTACACAGCTCACATCTTGTTCAGAAATAATCTCATGAAGCTAAAAGTGAAGTGTAGATCCTTATCTGACTGGACCGATGTGCACGCTGATCTGAATCTACACTGTTTGCTCATGCTGTTAAGGCCTATATATGGAAGAAATAACCCGTGTTCCTTTTATTTTCTTTACCAACAAACAATATTTTCTTTGAATGTTTATTCCAGCAAGCATTGGCAGGTGTTTGATTATTCCTCAAATTTATTTTTCTGTCCAAATTGCTAAGATCTGCAATATTTTCTGAGCGATTTTTTGCCATGTGTGATAGAATCAGACAAACAAAGGAAACAATAACAACAATGAGATTTTCTTTTGAAGTCAAAGAAGTAACCAGTAGGTGCAATGAACTTGAGAGCAACTGTTCCGACAATTGGCAGCGTTTGCTGACCAACTTAACCTGCTCCTGAAGACTCCAGACAAATGCTGGTTTACATCAAAAGGCATTATCAAGCAAAGGAAGAAATAACCAGTAACAAATTTCTGTCTTGATCTATTTTTTTCATGTCTGCATGCCTATCCCTTTACTCCATAGATACATCTTTATCAGGGAAACCAAACAGTGTAGGTCCCGATCAGATGGCATAACTGTGCTGTCTGATCGGGATCTGCACTTGTGGCTTCTGGGTCAGAAATAACCTCATCAAAAGTGGAAAAAAATCTTATTGGCTTGCATCAAAATGCAGGAATCTGTGTCTATATGATTTAATAGGTCCTGAATCTCTAATAATATATATATTGTACTTAATGCTAAAATCCTTGCGAACAATTTTTTTGTGGTTACTGAGTTTGAAATGCACATGAAACAATTTACTTGACTTTCCTAATCAATGGGTATAGACAATACTGTTTTTTTCGAACAGTTCAACCACTACAATATCAGAAGCATTTTTCTGCATTCTTTCTTTCAAGTAAAGCAATTGGAAGCACCCAATATTTATGTTTTGTCAGCAATAGCAGAATGGCACAGTTTCTGATTAAAAACATCTTCAGCATAGATGTTTACTGGATTCTGCAGCTTATTACAGACATTCGATCAACTCATTATCAATATGAATTTGGTCAGAAGCAGAGATTCATTTGATCTTAAATATTACCTATGTTATGTTTTGATATCAACATAATGCACACGAGTTATGAAAACAAAATTCAAGTGCAAGTTAAAGGATGCCTGTCTGAGAATGTGTAATGATGAAAACATGATGAATTTTCCAATTCAGGTCAGTCAGTTCAGAGAAATATTTCAAGGTAAACTTAAACCTTTCCTTAATAAATAAACCTAAATGGCATGGGCTAATAGTGTAGATCCAGATCAGCTGGCACATCTGTGCCATATGATCAGGATCAACACTGTTCACTTTTTGATTTCTTAGGTTATTTCTGACCAAAAAGCAAACAATGCAGGTCCTGATTAGGCGTTACAGATGTGCCAGCTGATCTGGATCTAAACTGATTGCTTATAAAAGACGTATATTTGGAGGAAAGGGCTATTAACCCTTTACTTCATACAAATAATACAAATAGGTTTTATTGTCTGAGACCAATGTAGATCCAGATCTGCTGGCATATACATGCTGTTCAATCTGGATCTACACTATACTGGTCACCTCTTGGTCAGAAATAACCCAAAGAATCTAAAAGCGAACAGTGCAGATCCTGATCAGATGGCATGGATGTTTCAGCTGATCTGGATCTAAATTGTTTGCCATGAATAACAGCAATAACCTAATCCCAATAGGTTAGACTCTCAAAATGGCTATCAAATGTGTATATACACCAGTTCAAAATTTCAAAAGCACTTTGTGTTTAAAGTAAAAAAACAGGCTAAAGCATCTTGCACAGGAACACTTACTCTAGAAATTTGGTAAGTAGACTTGAGCTGCACTCTGACCATGACCAGGGGTCAGTTTTCTCCGTGATCGTTGGTGACATTATGTGTGTTTTGGCAAGAGGATCTCGATCATAAATTGGACGGCGACATCGATTATCATCATCATGAGGTAAATTGAATCTGAAGAGTTCAAAATATACACTTAACGTCAAACTGGGCTCAAGATCATAAAACAAAGATTTGAGATCAGTCTCAAATCTCAAGGATCTGATTGGCTGAAATGGCAACTGATGCTTGAGATTTGAGACTGATCTCCAGATTTAGTTTTATGATCTTGGACACTGGTAACCTGTTGCATTTACATGTAAAAAAGGAACAAATCTTTAAAACCAGTTGTCAAAACTGGTTAAAAAGGGCAAACTTTACATTTTTCCATTTCCAGCTGTCAAGAAGGAGTTGTAACAGCTTTCCATTACCAACGAGTAAATTGTGAGCATTTGAAGCCTTTACTCAATAGAAACGCCTTATCATGTGGGTGAACATTGTACATCCATATCAGCAGGCACATCTTTGCTATTTGATCAACATCTACATTGTTTGCTTGTAGATTCATTAGATTGTTTGTTGAATAATTTATGAACAGTGTAGATTCTGATCAGATGGCGAGGATGTGCTGGCTGATCTGGCTCTACACTTGTTGCACATGCACCAGTCGCCATTTCAGCCAATCAGATTTTTGAGATTTGAGACTGGTTTCCAATCTCAGTTTTATAACCTTCAGCCCTGTATATATGAAGTAAAGGGTTAATCCAACATACATGTACCAACTGTCTATGCATGTTTAGCAGTCATAGACAACTCTTTTCTGACAATGTAAAAAACACAACTTTTGTACAGCAGGAAAAAGTGACTTAGCCTTATAACCAGTGTGTAGTCTTCTATCTCAACAGTATGAAGATTTATTCACTGTATAAAATTGCACTTAGTTTGAAGTTGTCTGCCCATGCTGGTATAGCACTGTGACACCACTTTACCCTTGGTGCTCACTAAAGTATTCTATTTACAAGTCAATATAAGTCATGTGAAAAGGTATCTTCAGAAAGTTGAAATCAATCTTTGACATTATGTCATAAAATTTAGCAGATGACATTAAGTAGAATGCATTTTGTGGTAAAAATATCATTATATTGCCAAAATTGTAACAAAATCACTTATTAGTTAGATCTATCAGAAAATAATAGAAAACTGTAAGTTCTAACCAAATAATTATAGAAAGTAAAATGTCAAAATGATCACCTTAGATACCTTTTCCTATGACGTGCCCCAAAAAATGCAAAGTTGATACTTACACATGACCTAGTTCATGAGCGATGGTGTATGCAGCACTTATACCATTATCTTCAACAATAGAGCAGCTTCTCTCGGGATCGCACATTGTACCTAATTCAGCGAGACCTGAAAAATCTTTGACAGTCACCAACTTGCATCTGCCTTTGTCCCTTTGCTCTATAGATTCACCTTTATTGCAAAGGTGAACACTGTAGCTACAGATCAGCTGGCTTATCCGTGCCCTCTGATCAGGATCTGCACTGTTTGCTTTCTGATCTTTTAGGTTATTTCTGACCAAGAAGCGAACAGTGCAGATCAGACAGTAGATCTGTTCACTTTTTGATTATTTAACAGTTAAGATCCTGATCAGATGGCATGGATGTGCAAGCTGATCCAGATCTACACTGTTCTCTCGTCTGATATAACTCTTATATATGGAGTAAAAGGCTAAAACACACAAGACAATACAAACAAACATGTTTGCACACTGACTGATGAAGCAAGTGGCTTCTAACATGATGAACTATAATGTAATTGACTGCCTCCATCATCCCAACAGTGCCAAAATACAACCCATCATTCTCACAGCCTCTAGAAGTACAGTAATCTCAAGAATAAAAGCAGAATAAATGCAGTATTATCCCTTTCCAGTATAGATACACCTTTATTGCTAGGGCGAACAGGTTAGATCCAAATCAGCCGACATGTCCGTGCCGCCTGATCAGGATCTAAACTGTTCGCTTTTTGATTCATTAGGTTATTTCTAACCAAAATGCGACCAGTGCAGATCCAGATCAGATGGCATGGCTGATCTGGATCTACACTGGTCGCACATGCGTAACAATGCGTATATATCAAGTAAAGTATTATACTAATATGTTCTCTATTTTTGAGGGGAAATAGTTCATCTATGTTTTTGAAAGGTAATTAGAGCACCCACCTTATAATTATATCCAGGTATTGAGATTACCAGGTTAATTATGAAGGCAGTGATAAATCAAATAAAATACATAACCCAAATTTTCTTTAAATTGCTGTATGACTCACTGCAGAAACAAGGTAAACTATTTCAATTTGCATTATTTGTTATTATGATGGAGGGTTTTTTATTTGCATGCTTGAGGATATAGAATAGATTCAAAGTATCTTGGTATAGAGGGGTAAGAAATGGTGGTGATTCTGTAAAAACTGAAACAAGTGTCTTTGTGACGCTCAGTGTCCTTACCAATGAATTTGTGACATGAAGTGTTTTGGTGACCATAAATTGGTTTAGGATGTGCCCTGGTGACCCTTAGTGTGGCAGCAACCCTTAGTGTGGCAGAAATTTAATTGGTGACCCAAGCATCAACCTCTTCTCTTCCACTACTACTACTATTACTTCTACTACTACAACTACTACTACTATAACTACTACTACTACTACTACTACTACTACTATAACTACTACTACTACTACTACTACTACTACTACTACTACTACTACTACTACTACTACTATTACTAATACTACTACTGTTGCTGCTGCTGCTGTTGCCTATCTCATTTCTACTGATGCTGCTATATCATCCACAATCCTCCACATCACCTGCTACCCTTAATGCTATTTCTACTACTTCTTATTCTTTAAATACTTCTAGAAAATGTAGTATATACTAAATGGAAACACCATAAAATCATAAGTAGACATCATAAGTAGACATCAATCAAAGTATGTCATTATAAAAATGGGATGAAAATATTATTCCTTGAGTTGCTTGGTACAGACCAATTACCCTAGTTTCTGCACAAAGAAAATTAATGATAACTGAAATTTAAATACATAAGCAGCCAAATTTGTCAAACTTAAATTAATTCTTCAATTTAATCCTTATATAATTTAAAAGTTAATCAAAGGGACCTCACACTAAGTTAATAATAGGTAAGTTTATAATTGAATTCAAATTAAAATCTGATACAGTGCTTTCTAAAATGTTTTTATCCCTTCAATATTCCTTTGCTCTTTTCTGTTCATTGATTTCATTAGAAATTACAAAATTAATAGAAATATTAAAAATATTAAAAATCACATAATAAGTCTGCATGAAAAGCTAAACAAACTGTATGGACATAAAAAATATCTTCTCAAATAACTAGGCCTTCCCTGTTTTGACTGAGATTGTAATGAAAGCTTGACACAAAATCAGTATTCCTTATTATTATTTCAGTAATGAAAGGGAAAATTCTGACTTTTTCATTGACTTTGGCAAGCTACTTGGCCCCAAGATCTTAGACCAGTCTCAAATCGGAAGCACCTAATTGACTGAAATAGAGACTCATCAATCAAATGCTTTAGATTTAAGACTGGTCTCAAGTTTGCCAATCAAATGGTTAAGTTTAGAGACTTTTCTTAAGTTTTAGCTGATCTCTGATGATATATTGTAAGAGATGGTATTGGCATGATTACAGGTAAATAAACAAAATACAAATTGGAATGAGTGAAGAATCACAGAGGTTATGTTACTATTATCATTGACCTACAGCCCAGCAGGTGCTGGAAACACTACAAACAATTTATTGTTGTTTAAATCTTACCTCCATAGTTCCAAGCAAGTATTTTAACCACCTTGCTTGCCTATGATTTCTTAACCATTTAGTCTATGAGATATGGCTATTATCTATGTGTGAACAGTGTAGATCAAGATCAGGTGTAAATCAAATTACTTCCATAGTTTGGGAAGCAAGTATTTTAACCAGCTTGCTTTGCCTATGATTTCTAAACCCTTTACTCTACGAGACATGACCTTTATTCATGTGCAAAATGTGTTGATCCAGATCAGCTAGCACATTTGGGACTTCAGATCAGGATCTACACTCTTTATGTTTTTGGATTCATTAAGTAATTTCTGTCCAAGAAGAGAACAGGATAGTTCTTGCATACCAGATCAGGTCATCTGGTTTTTCATCCGTGTAGGAAATTTTGATTCTACACCCCCCATGTAGAATGAGTCACGCGCCTTATATGACGTCACGACGTCTTACGCATTTATGAATGAACGATGGAATGTCTCGTATATCACTCCGCTACTATAAAAAAAGTAGTGCAAAGAAAAATTTACAGGAAAATACCCCAAAATGCGCAAAATAAATACGGTATGCAAGAAAAAGTATCATTCACGTGTGTTGGATAAAGATAGCGTGATCCAGCCCTCGTGAAATATGCACTTAGGCGGTAACTCGGCAGAGCCTCGTTACCGCCCTTGTGCATATTTCACTCGGGCTGGATCATGCGATCTTTACCCAACACATGTGAATGATACTTATAATCCTGATCAGACAGCATGGATGAGCTGGATCTAGATCTACGCTGTTGACACATGCAATAAAACAGTATTATATGGAGTCAAGGGTTCATGTTCTATTTGTGCTTATAAATGCTGTATTTAAAATAAATTAAAATTTCTGGGACTACTCTAAATTAGATGACATTAATTAGGTCTTCTAATTAACCCAGATCACTGAGTACAAACCATTTGTAATTCCGAACACTTTTAATGAAGGCAAATAAATATATTTTTTATGAGTTCTTCATCAGTATTTAAGTGAAATATGAGTAGTTCAATGTCCCAATAAATCATCAAGAATAGAATGTTACAGCACCTTGGGGTACTTATGAAATACTCTACAGTTATACTGACATATCTATGTTTATTACTGTATTTAATTTGATAATTGACTTCTTTTCCATAAAATACCAAGAAATGATTTATTTCAAATATGGCTTATATGATTTCACAATCAGGATTATAACTGCCAGGTGTAATATTAAATGTAATATAAATGTTAAATTGAGTTTAATCCAGTACAAAGTATAGATTTTTTCTCGTGATAATGTGTATAATTATGATTTATAACCATCTACCCGCGACCAGTTACTTAACCCTTTACTCCATATATACCCATTTTATCCCATGTGCAAACAGTGTAGATCAGGATCTGCCATCACATACAAGTTGTCTAATCAAGATCCACACTGTTCATTTTTTGGTCAGAAATAACCTAATTCATAAAAAAAACACAAAAAACAGTGTAGATCCTGATCATACGGCAAATGTGATAAAGGCTATGGAGTAAAGCCCGTGAAAATTTTTTGTCCCTCCTCAGCACTTCCTGCACCTAAGTTTTATCTATGTTCTTGAGCAAAAAATAAATCGTCAAATGAGAATTAATGCTTACCATGATTTGCATTTCTAAACATTGTCAAAAATTATATCCTTACAGAAATCCCAACTGAAGAACTTAAAAGTCTTATGGACTTCCCTAGGTTGTACCTCAGCTGAGCATGTTACCAGAGCAGTCAAGTAACAGTATTGAGATGTCCCCAGACTCATTAAACAAATTTAACTAAACAAAAAATATACTCTCCACTCTTATGCTTATGGCATAAGAAAATCTGTGAATTTTGGTCAACAAAACCATTTTATGATCATATCTTTTGTCACTTGTCAAAATTTTATTACAAATATCTCTCCTTATTTTCTCAAATGCAAAAACTGCCCTGTTAAGTTTACAGTAAGCACATGTTTTTGCTGTCTGATCCATGCAAACTGCATTAGATTGTGTACAGGTCTTGCATGTGCCAGTAATAATGTCATCTAAAACTCTGGGAAAATTCTAAATTGATGAAAAAAAAATCATCTTTATACTCTGACATTATTTTCATAATTTAATGTAATAGTTTTTTATACAAAATGTGTGCCACCCTCTATGAAACGATATTCCTACTTGTCTGCACAATAAATAGGCCCCTAAATCTGGTCTTATTCTAATTTAGTCATAGGATTTATATGATTGGTTTAAAGATGTACCGGTTGAATTAGTTTTGTATGTCTTTTGACAGATCAATTGAATGATTGATTGATTGAATCAAATGATTGAATGATTGATTGATAGATAATCCATTAAAGATTAACTGGTCGATCAATTCACTGACTGATTGCAGTTGATTGATTGATTGATTGATTGACTGACTGATTGATTGATTGATTGATTGATTGATTAATTGATTAATTGATTGATTGATTGATTGATTAATTGATCAATCTAAGATTAACTGATTGATAAACTGATATGTTTTAGATAGATTGCAGTAAACTGAGAATTACAGAGAACTATTTCACAATACTAAACATACCTAGAGTATCACATTTTTCTGGTGCCCGGCATATATCTTCCCTGAAAAAACAAAAGGACAAATCATTAGACATACAAAACATAAAAGCTTTTCCCTATTCTACTGGCCATTCTTAACAATAAGAACTTTTAACCCTTTACTCTATATATACACATTTTTAAGCATGTGCAACCAGATCAGCCAGAACATCTGCACTGGTCACAATTTGGTCAGATAAAACCTAACGAATCATAAAGCGAATAGTGCAGATCCTGATCAGATGGCACTGATGTGCCGGCTGATCTGGATCTACACTGTTTGCCCACGCAATAAAGGTGTGTCTATGGAGGAAAGGGTTAAAGAACCCTCAGTCTTATTCATGTCTAACAATGGCACAAGTTTCATTTAGATCTGATAACAAATTAAGACTGTATGCTTTTCTATCATTTACCTTATCAACATCGGGCACAAATTTCAACAATAAAAGCTCTATGTTTTACAACTTCACTGCTTTTTTCTCTCACTTTAGTCAATGACCTTGAAATGTTTGGATTTTTCTGGAAATCTAACAAATATACCAAGTATCACCAACAAACATAAAGGTTCTTTGATTTTACATCATAAGGCCTAGTGACCTTATTTTTGTTTTGGTACGATCCTTTTCAAGGGCCATGGTAGCTTTACATTGCTAACACTAACAGAGTGGTATGGTAAGAAAGTGCCGTGTCAACAATGCTTATTTTAAAAAGTAATAAGGGGTTAAGCGAGAAGGTTCTAAAAGATATTAACCCTTTCCTGTATAGATAAACCTTTATTGCTAGGGCAAACAGTTTAGATCCAGATCAGCCGGCACATCCATACCGTCTGATCAGGATCTAAACTGTTCGCTTTTTGATTCATTAGGTTATTTCTGACCAAAATGCAACCAGTGCAGATCCTGATCTGACAGCACGGATGTGCCGGTTGATCTGGATCTACACTGGTCGCACATGCGTAAAAATGCGTATATATCAAGGAAAGGGTTAAATCAAGAAGCAGATAGAAACTTTTCGCTTGCAACCAATAAATAAAGAAGATTAGTGCAAGACAATAAAGACTGGTCTAATAACAAGATATACGAGAAGTCTGAACATGAAATTGTGTAATGTTGATATTTTAAAAACAAAAAAAAACAATATTGGTATATTTTATTCAGACAAATATCTGACATACTTGGTAGTTGTACAAAACTATAAACAAGGATAGATGTAGCAGCAAAGTCGTAACATGAAATGTATGAAATCCTGGCATTCTAGGTTAAAATGTTCCAGACCCTAGTAAAACCTGTTGCAGAAATGAGAAAGGTATGAAGTAATTTGTAAACTGTTTTCATGTAACAGATAAACATAAACTTCAACGTCTGGTCCAACTACAGGAAACAATTTCTTCACAGATGGTCTGTTTTCATTGCAATATATACCAAGAATATGACAAGTTTTTGCTGATTTGCAATCTTGCCCATTTCTCCATATATATGGGTATTATCAAATGTGCAAACAGTGTAGATCCAGATCTGAGCAGATTGGTGCCATCTGATCAGGATCTGCACTGTTCATCTTTTGGTCAGAAATAATCTAAAGCACAGTGTAGATCCTGATCAGAAGGCATGGATGTGCCAATTTAGGGATGGGTATCGTTAGATTTTAACCGATTCCGATACCTACTCGATTCTTTTTAACCAATTCCGATTCTTACAGATTCCGATACCAATTACTATACACACATAAACAGTAAAGGATCATAGTAGATCTACACAGGGTAGGGTAAGTTGGTAACAAGCGTTACATTTCTTAGTAATTGTCAACCATTGATTGACTATAATTGAAAACAACTACTCTTATACAGTTTTCTTTCCTTTTAATGATTGTCAAGTAAACTAGTAGTCAAACCTCTTAAATATTTTTTTTCAAGTAAATAACCATATCAACCTTGGTTGGGTCAAGTCTTGGGCGTTCTGCAGTGACTGTGTCTCCAGCAGTGCTGAAGACACGTTCACTGGGAATGCTGCTGGACTGTACGCAGAGATATTTAGATGCCAAAGGTTACCTTGCATGGTTTTATCTCATTGGCTTTTACCCGGTCTTTGTGGACGGTTATCAAATGTTTCATGAGGTTTGAAGTAGTCCCTCCTTTGGCTTTAATAACATTCTGACAAAAATTACACTGTCCTTCACTGTTTAAATCGTTAAAATACTGCCAAGCTATGGCAGTTTTTACCCGATTACCCGGCATTTTTGTTTACGACGATCGGATGACGTAGGCCTACAATTTATCGCCCAGAGGGATGAGCGTATTCACTAAATATCTCGGAGCCGATTTTACACAAACCGGTCTCCGCTTTGCTTCGGCAGTAAGCAATGGGCTACGGAAATGACTGACAATCAATTATCGCCTAGAGGGATAGGCATAATTGCTCAATACCCCACACACTTTGCGAGGAGTAAAACCGAAAGTATCATTTTAAAATTGTTTTCAGCATGTTTTTACCATTTCCATGCGAGTTAAAAGCTTTTAAAATTGTTAGGCAAATAAGATTATGTAGGAACCGGTTCCATAAAAATGAAACGATACCGAGTATACGATACCTCAAGGAACCGGGACTAACCGGTTCCCAAGTACCGGTGCTCATCCCTATGTGCCATCTGATCTAATCTAGATCTACAGTATAGATTTGTCCATGGGATAGCAGCCGTATCCCAGGAAGCAAAGGTTAAGTAATTTTGGTGAGTGTGTATTTCTTCATAGGTCTGGTGCAAGGCTGGCTTATTATTCACAAAGAATTTATTATGGCTCTTTAGTTTTGGCCTTATACAGGTAAAGTAAATATGACTGGTCACTGTGACCAGACTTCTACCTGATCTAGAGTGACTTAGCACTGACTGTGACTGATAGGCTGACTGACAGTGCTACAATACATATACAAATTAATACAGGGGAGGATCCTGAGGGGGTTTAAACGGCTTGCTTGAACCCCATTTTGGACTTGGGCCAGAAAGTTGGAAATTATCCTGTAACTACCTTTAGACTGCCTTAAATGAACCCCTAACTGGAAATCTTGCATCCAACCCTGCTTCTAGAAATCACTGTTCAAAATGCATGTTGCCTTACAGTAACCAACTTTTTTTTGAACTGGTAACAAAGCACCCGTGCACTACTTAACAAGTCTTGTTCAAAGTTATCAAATCAATCTTAAAAGGACCCCTGTATGTTCAAATAAATCATCAAAGTTATTATTATTTCATGTTGTGTCCCAGGGTCTTAGATGTAACTTTGATTTAAACAAATAGGCTTTTAAAAATAATTTAATTATAAAACTAATGAACCCCAATGAACTAAGATACACAAAACATATGTCACCAATTCTTTCATATCAATCTGATCTGTACATATTAAATCATCAAAATGGTTTTTATCACAAACAATAGGTATTAAAACCACAAAGGTAATTCACTACCCCCTAATTAGGAACTGAGGTGTTGCCCAATTAAACAGTACTATTCACTACCCCCTAATTAGCTATTCAGTTCGACTCGTTAATTATAGAAAAGCAATCATATATCCACAATAACACAGGTGAGACCCAATTGTTTTACTCTGCAGATTTCTGGCACAAGTATTATCTGAGGATCATTCGACCAAACATGGTGACACCCATAGCCGAGTCTAAAACAATATGGCTGTCACACAGACTGGTTATCAGTTCATCAAAGACTGACAGATCAAATAGACTGTGTATTTGATGTCTTGGCACTTTAGGGTGTTACACTGCTACCTTACCATACAACACAGTCACAACATGGTATTGATATAAAAAAAAATCTGAAATGCCATTTGTTTGAGTATTTGTCTATAATTTGCATGTTTTCATGCCATAATCTGCAATTGCCTGTATAATTAATGTAAAACTATTGTAATGATTACGATATAGTTGGTCTGTTAGCACCCAATAGCTCAGACAGCATTAAACAATCAGAATAGACTTAATTGCATACAATTCAGTTCAACCTATTGTCACAACTGTGAATGAGAAATAAATTCCTCTGCTACCTCAAAAAAAGTATGCTCGATTTTAATGGGAAAATCCAGCCCTCGGGGAAAATCCGCCATTCTGCAGTCTCTATAATCCTTTATTCCACTGATACAACTTAATCCCACGGGCAAACAATGTAGATCCAGATCAGCCAGCACATCCGTGCCATCAATCCAGACCAATGTTGTTCCCTTTTAGATTCATAAGGTTATTTCAAACCAATAAGCTATCAGAATATATCCAGATCAGATGGCACAGATATGCTGGCTGATCTGGATCACTACACTGTTAACCCATGTATTAAAAGTTGTATATATGGAGTTGAGGATTAATCCCCTCAAACAGTTCATTTGGAATCCAAAACCACCAACACAAAAAAGATACTTATAAACTGTAAAAATCATGAAGTTCATTTTTGCAAAAAACAAAGTAAAACTCAGTGAAATGTATTTTGTACAGATACACTTGGAATTAATATACAAACAAAAACAACTAACACAATGTTAAGACATCAGCAGATGCAGGCAGGTCCCTTTATCTAGCAAGTGGCAAAGAAAACATACCGCTGCATTACCTGTTGCTGCACACAAAAAATCTGAATTCTCCTGCAAGTTTTTGGTAGGTAATATAAATTGCATCAAAGAGCTCCTGCTATGCCAGTCAAGAAAATTCTTGCAGCAGAAGCATTTAAAATGCATTACTTTTAAATTAAATTAACACTCTCCATGATCCACATAGACAATTTATTTACCAACACCATTACAAATTGGCTTACAATTCAAATTGCTTGTACATGTAAAGGAAAGATTAATATAAATCAGAGTGGGACTGAGTTAACAGGTTTCATCTTCAGAGATATTCAAGTAAAACAAAATACCATTGCAATGTTGGAAAACATTTTAATACTTTTCCTAACACTCTTCCTTCATTAAGCTAATAAAATGTTCAATGGCATGGTGGTGCAATTTCTATATAAGAATAAAGAAGGAGATTTCGAAAAAGTTATAGAAAGTTATAATAATGAAAATTCCTATCTTGTTAGTTGAGGTTAGGGATTTGTCTAAAAAATTAAATTTCCCCCAAATTGTAATCTGAATCTTTGAATTTTAACCTGATCTTAGCCTTTTACCTCATGGATAAGATTTAAGGCAAGCAGTGTAAAATCCGATCAGCCATCACATTCTGTTCACATCTTTGCTGTCTTACCCACATCTACACTGTTTTTTTTTAGATTCATTAGGTTATTTCTAACAAAAAAGCAAACAGTGTACACCCAGCCAGACAGCATGGATGTGCCAGCTGATCATGATCTACAATGGTTTCCCATGCAATAAAAGACGTATCCAAGGGGTAACAGTTTCAAAAAGTCTAACTTTCTTTGCAATAAGTTCAATGAAGACTTCATGTACATGAAACAGATAAATAAAAATTAAGACGCATGTTTTATTGTAATTCAATCACTCCTCCCTGTTACAGTCCACCTAGATTTGTAAATTGTTTAATTGGCAAAATGCATGAGAAAAGTTTCCAGAATAAATGAAACACATTGCCTCCCAATCAGCCTACACCTTTGAAGTGATCTATCTATATTCTGCAGTAAGAAGACACATCAATTTGATCTAAATTTGTTTAATAAATGCAAAAATACTCAAGGATTGCTATTTGATCATTTTATGCATGTTTTAAACATTAATAACATCTTAGTATTAACCATGTAAAAGCTTGCATTTTAAATACTTTTTAATAGCAATTACACTTTTCCCTGTCATGCAGTATCTCCAAATCACAAATGCAGCTTTCCTTTTTGCTGATTTTCAACTTCGGAAGTCACAATTATCATTGAGATGTAAGTAAATACTGAAGGTTTGGTGCAATACTGGGCTAAAGGTTATAAAACTGAGATTGGAAACCAATGTCGCCATTTCAGCCAATCAGATGCTTGAGATTTGAGACTGGTTTCTATGCTCAGTTTTATAACATTGGGCACTGGTCTAACTCATTTTGAATTATATAGGAGATAGTCAAGTTTTGCTCCAAGTCCTTAAAATTTCTTTCATTTTAAATTATGGTTTTAGTTTAAACTTAATTACTTTACAATGATCGTGAAACAAGTTCTTCCAACTTATATTAATCATGCTCTACGACTGCTTCCTGGGGTGCCAACCAGTACTCGTGCTGAATGTGGATTGGGGAAACTGCAGATGAATCTCATCCCTAGTGGGATTTGAACCAGCAGTCTCCGGATCTAGAGTCAGATGCTCTACCCCAAGACCAAAATCCAAACTCAGTTGCTTCTTGTTTAAAAACAATATAATGAATCTAAAAGTGAACAGTGTGTATCCAAATTGGACAGCATGATTGTGCAAGCTGGGTTTAAACTGGCTGCACGTGGGGTAAGCTATATCTATGGAGTAAAGGGTTAAGAGCTTAAAGCAAACCTTCAGGCATCACTTTTATTCCTTCCTAATGAAGATCAGTATCTAAGGTTATAAAACTGAGCATATAAACCAGTCTCAAACCCCAGTCTCAATGGCGACTGGTAGCCATTTAGGCCAATCAGATGCTTGAAAATTAAGACTGGTTTCCAATCTCAGTTTTATAACCTTCAGCCCTGATGGTACCAAATAATGATCAGCATTTGTATGATCAGAAGGAAGTGTTACACATACACTAGGGCTGAAGGTTATTCCCAAGGTTGTAAAACTGAGCATGGAAACCAGTCTTAAATCTCAAGCATCTAATTGACTGAAATGGCGACTGGTCGCCATTACAGTCAATCCAATGCTTGAGATTTGAGACTGGTTTCTATGCTCAGTTTTACAACCTTGGGCATAGATTAGTCTGCAGAAATAATCTTGAGAATTCCAGTCATTTACTACAGACAGACAGGGCAGTTTAGAATTATAGTTTTGAACAAGTTCCAAGTAGACCAAATCTTGAGGATTTAGAAAATAAATCACTTTGAAGCAGATACAAATGGAATAGAGAAGCAATAGCGCTGTAAACAAAGCACCGGTTGCTTAGACAAATACAGATGCTTCTAGACAGTTGTAAGCTCTAAAGCAACTTACATGCTCTTTTCATAAAAGAATTTGTATCACCTATCAAGTGCAGTTTTCTTGCCCAATATATAAATAGTTAATGAATGCTTCCAAGGTCAGATGAAAGATTTCTAGAAAAGGGGTTTTGTTTGGGACAGTCTTAGTGTAGTTCATGATTATTTCCAACTTGCTTGATAAAAATTGAAAATTAAATAATGCTGCTAACAAATGGGGACTGATCAACCACATCGAACCCTTACTGGATCCAGCCCCTGTTCTTCCGAACTAAATTTTTAAAGATCGCAAGTTCAATTAAAAAAACACCATCAATAGAAAAAACGCTATCTATATACAAGGTAAGGTCAATGGTTCCATAAAACAACTGATGATCTACTACCTGGTATAAGATAATAATCTTGATGGTAACCTTTTTTCCTGGACAAACACATCTTTATGGACAAGCTTAAATGGCAAAAAAATGCAAGATAAGTGAAATATCTAATTACTGATTGTCACGAACCAGGAAATATACTGTATCAGGACACACTTATCGGAGATAATCATAACCAGTCGCGTGCAAACTTGCATTCCAGTCTGAGGGTTATCACAGAGAATTTTTGCACAGACATTAAAGATATAAGGCAAGCTTCTGTTTTGCACAGCTTTTCTTAGGCATAATATCAATGAAAAACCACGAAATGTTTAGACAGAATGAAAATCCATTGTTAGTGAAAAACTGAGTTTTCTAAAGAGTTACTTGTAATGGTCAGTTGTTATTTATGTCTTAACTGATCCAAATGGATTTAGTTGGTTTCTTTTACATTAGTTAATTAGAAAACAGTACTTACTATGTACAATCTGACCATATAATTGTGCAAATATATGATATAGCATCTTTGGACGAACTTTCTAACTCCCTATCCTGTGGTATGTCATAGAGATGCTACCTATTGCTTTCAAGATTCATGGAGGTTCACATAAATATTCATTCAATACTCATGAAATTTGTCACTTTTGTGTCATTTTCTTTCAGAAGTTTAAACTAACTTGACCCATAAATTACAAGTTTCATGTAATACATTTCTTATATACACCTTTTAATGTATAATGATACGGTTTAAATTTAACCAGTTTGACAAGATGAATAAATTAGGCTATTGTTAGATCATCAAGCAGAACATTTATTGTGGTATTAAAATCTCATTTTTATTAGAAATTGAGGCTGTTAAAATACTTGTAAGTTTGTAAGGAGTCTGTAATCAAACTGGAAGATATCTGAAGCCTATATGATCAAAGTCTTAATGATAAATGGATTTTAAAAGACTGACAGCTTCAGTGCACAAGAGTTAAATATCCATTTTTAGTTTAATATAAATTTTGAAAAAGCAAGGAAAAAACCATCAACTATTGTTTTTTTCCATAAAAGTTTAAAAACTTCTATTTCATTATTGATAAATTGTTTTGGTTTTAGTTTCACCATACATGTATTACGCTTTACAACTCCTGAATTGTATTAAAACAGAACAACAACTATTATTCATATGTGGCATTTTTATGAAATTCAAATCAATGAACTCTGTCATTATTAGGTGAAAAGTTCAGCTTCTTTTCTTATAAGTGACAGCTAATTTTCATTAATTCAAACATTTATTTAACACCAGTAAGTCAAATGTGTTCAATGCCATACCACATTAAATTAATTTCAATTTCAAGAAACACTTCTATGAATTAATTTTCATTATTAAAAGATTTATATCTCTTCAAAAACTGACCATCTTTTCAAAATTTCTGTCAACGACCTTTAAAATTAATTTTGCAATTATTACATTTTGATAACTGACTGTTATATACAATGGTCCAATCAAGATTTCAACATCAGCAACTTGATAAACTGTCATCCCACTCACCATTTTACAGTTTCAAAATAATTAAAATAAATGTATCTACCTTGTTATCAAATTCAATTGCAGTAACAGGTGGTCACAAGTTTCAAAATATATTCTGAGTTTCCTTATTTTTATAATATGATTTCACCAAGATCAATTCTGCTGAGATGATAGATTTAGTTATATGTCAGAATGAGTTTGAAGCAGCAAGTTCAACAACAGATAGATTGAAAAAATCAACAATTAAAACAAACAATTCTATGCAACTTTGCAACAATCTCTTTTAAATAGCAGGTTGGTTTTACAGGAGTTGTGTTTCAAGAACTGGTTCACTTTATGGCAGGTGACTTTCAGTTGCTCTTCAAGAACTGGTTCACCCAATCGAAGATAGTTTTCCAGGCATTGCTCTTCAAGAACTGGCTCACTCGATGACAGATGGCTTTCCAAGCATTGCTCTGCAAGAACTAATTCACTAGATGGCAGATGGCTTTTCTGGAGTTTCTCTTCAAGGACTGGCTCACTCAATGGCAGATGGCTTTCCAGGCATAGCTCTGCAAGAACTAATTCACTAGATGGCAGATGGCTTTTCAGGAGTTTCTCTTCAAGGACTGGCTCACTCGATGGCAGATGGCTTTCCAGGCATAGCTCTTCAAGAACTAATTCAATAGATGGCAGATGGCTTTTTAGGAGTTTCTTTTCAAAAACTGGCTCATTTGGTGGCAGATGGCTTTCCAGGCATTGCTCTGCAAGAACTAATTCACTAGATGGCAGATGGCTTTTCAGGACTTTCTCTTCAAGGATTGGCTCACTCGATGGCAGATGGCTTTCCATGCATTGCTCTGCAAGAACTAATTCACTAGATGGCAGATGGATTTTCAAGAGTTTCTCTTTAAAAACTGGCTCACTCAATAACAGATGGCTTTCCAGGAGTTACTCTTCTAAAGCTTGTTCACCCTATAGAAGACAGCTCTCCAAGATAAGCTCGTCAAGGACTGACTCACTTGATGGCAGATGGCTTTCCAGGCATTGCTCTGCAAGATCTAATTCACTAGATGGCAGATGGCTAGATGGCTTTTCAGGAGTTTCTCTTCAAGGATGGCTCACTCAATGGCAGATGGCTCTCTAGGCATTGCTCTGCAAGAACTAATTTACTAGATGGCAGATAACTTTTAAGGAGTTTCTCTTTAAAAACTGGCTCACTCAATGGCAGATGGCTTTCCAGGAGTTACACTTCAACGATTGGCTCACCCTATGGAAGATAGTTTTCCAGAATTTGCTCTTCAAGAATTGGTTCACTCAATGGCAGATGGCACTCCAGGAGTTACTATTCAAGAACTGGTTCACTGGAAGACAGATGGCTCTAGGAGTTACTCTTCAAGAACTGGTTCACTGGATGGCAGATGGCTTTCCAGTTGTTACTCTTCAAAAACTGGTTCACTCGATGGCAGATGGCTTTCCAGGCATTGCTCTGCAAGAACTAATTCACTAGATGGCAGATGGCTTTCCAGGAGTTACTCTTCAAGAACTGGTTCACTCGATGGCAAATGGCTCTCCAGGAGTTACTCTCCAAGAACTGGTTCACTCGATGGCAGATGGCTCTCCAGGAGTTACTCTTCAAGAACTGGTTTTCTCGATGGCAGATGGCTCTTCAGGAGTTACTATTCAAGAACTGGCTCACTCAATGGCAGATGGCTTTCCAGGAGTTACTCTTCAAGAACTGGTTCACTTGATGGCAGATGGCTCCCCAGGAGTTACTTGTCAAGAACTGGTTCACTTGATTGCAGATGGTTTTTCAGGCATTGCTCTTCAAGAACTGGTTTACTACATGGCAGATGGCTTTCCAGGAGGTGCCCTTCCCGTCAAGGTTCATTAGATAGTAGGCTGCTTTCCAGGAGTTGCTCTTCAAGAACTGGTTCACTCGATGGCAGTTGGCTTTCCAGGAGTTGCTCTTCAATAACTGGTTCATTAGATGGCAGGTTGCTTTCCCAATGAAAGCTGCTTTCCAAGAACTAGCTCACAGTGAGTATAACGGTAAATTTGATAAAGTTATGCAATCTTGCTCCATGACTTTAAAACTTTGTCATGCTCAACTCAATTCTGTGCCCAAACTTAAAATATCTAGAATGTTAATAAACTTCATAAATAACAAATAACTGTCTGTTCTTCAGTTACTATAAAGATCAATTGTGTCATATTTCCTGTTGAAATTGTTTTATTGTGGATAATAAAAGGAAAGAAAGCCATCAATTTTTCATCCTCAAATTGATTCAAGTATGAAAAAAGTTTTATAATGACAGATCCTGAATTTATTCACTAACCTTTAACACAACAAATCACTTTCAGTTTTCTGCATTACCCCAATTCTCAATTGTTTGACTTTCCTCAGTGATGTAAGAATTAGTAGAAGGTAACAACAGTTAGTTTTAGTGACAAATGGTCAAAATAAATTTATTATTCTGTATTTTAGAGAAGTAATGAATAACAAGAGCCATGTTACACATGGTTAAATCCCCCCGCCGGAAAAAGTAAACTGAAGGTTGTACTTTCGTATAATTTACCTGGAGAGGAAATCCTTTTAAATTTGGAGTTAAAATTTTTAAACAAAATTTATCAAGTAAATCTGATAAAGGGGAATAACTCTAAAAAATAGGCAAGGTAGAGTTATTCGACTTGCACACTGCACTACCTACTGTGCTCTGTCAGTAATTGAAATTTGAATAAAATCCCTCAAGTAGTTTTTGAGTTATGCTCCGGACAAAATTTATTAAGTAATTCTGATAAAGAGGAATAACTCTAAAAAAGGCAAGGTAGAGTTATTGGACTTGCACACTGCACTACCTACAATGTGCTCTGTCAGTGTATGAAGTTTGAATAAAACCCTCAAGTAGTTTTGGAGTTATGCTCTGGAAAAAATGTATCAAGAAAATGTGATAAAGGGGAATAACTCTATAAAAGGCAAGGTAGAGTTATTGCACTTGCACACTGCACTACATACCAATGTGCTCTGTCAGTGTATGAAGTTTGAATAAAAGCCCTCAAATAGTTTTGGAGTTGTGCTCCGGAAAGAATATATCAAGTAAATATGATAAAGAGGAATAACTCTTAAAATAGGCAAGGTAGAGTTATTGTTCTTGTACTCTGCACTACCTACCAATGTGCTCTGTCAGTGTATGAAGTTTGAATAAAATCCCTCCAGTAGTTTTGGACTTATGCTCTGGACAAAATGTATCAAGTAAATATGATAAAGGGGAATAACTCTTTAAAAAGGCAAGGTCGAGTTATTGTTCTTGCACACTGCACTATCTACTAATGAGCTCTGTCAGTGTATGAAGTTTAAATAAAATCCCTCCAGTAGTTTTGGACTTATGCTCCGGACAAAATTTATCAAGTAAATATGATAAAGGGGAATAACTCTTAAAATAGGCAAGGTAGAGTTATTGTTCTTGCACAATGCACTACCTACCAATGTGCTCTGTCAGTGTATGAAGTTTGAATAAAATCCCTCAAGATGTTTTGGAGTTATGCTCCGGACAACAAAATTTATCAAGTAAATATGATAAAGGGGAATAACTCTAAAAATAGGCAAGGTAGAGTTATCGTTCTTGCACACTAAACCACCTACAAATGTGCTCTGTCAGTGTATGAAGTTTGAATAAAATCCCTCCAGTACTTTTGGACTTATGCTCCGGACAAAATATATCAAGTAAATATGATAAAGGGGAATAACTCTAAATATAGGAAAGGTAGAGTTATTGTTCTTGCACAAGGCACTACCTACCAATGTGCTCTGTCAGTGTATGAAGTTTGAATAAAATCTCTCCAGTAGTTTTGGACTATGCTCCGGACAAAATTTATCAAGTAAATATGATAAAGGGGAATAACTCTTAAAATAGGCAAGGTAGAGTTATTGTTCTTGCACACTGCACTACCTACCAATGAGCTCTGTCAGTGTATGAAGTTTGAATAAAATCCCTCCAGTAGTTTTGGACTTATGCTCCGGACAAAATTTTTCAAGTAAATATGATAAAGGGGAATAACTCTAAAAATAGGCAAGATAGAGTTATTGTTCTTGCACACTGCACTTCCTACTAATGTGCTCTGTCAGTGTATGAAGTTTGAATAAAATCCCTCCAGTAGTTTTGGACTTATGCTCCGGACAAAATTTATCAAGTAAATATGATAAAGGGGAATAACTCTAAAAATAGGCAAGGTAGAGTTATTGTTCTTACACACTGCACTACCTACCAATGAGCTCTGTCATTGTATGAAGTTTGAATAAAATCCCTCGAGTAGTTTTGGACTTATGCTCCGGACAAAATTGTTTCGGACGGACGGACGCACGGACGCACGGACGAAGGGCATTTCTAATATCCCCCTTGCCTTTGGCGGGGGGATAATTATCCAGAGAATGAATATGTAGTCCATCAACAAGTTGCTGTGTATAATTTCTGTGCAAAACTGTTGTCACACTATATAAACAAAGAAGGTTATAAAAGTTTTCACAGAATTACAATAATAAGAAGCTCAAAACATAATTACAGAGATTTAATAGGAAAATGATTGATTAAAGATAGAACAGAGAAAACATGATTTTAACCAATAACATGGAGGACAAACATCAAGGACACCAGGGTTGAAGGTTATAAACTGAGCATGGAAACCAGTCTCTAATCTCAAGCATCTGATTGGCTGAAATGGTGACCAGTATAAACTGAGCATGGAAACCAGTCTCAAATCTCAAGCATCTTCAGCCATTTCAGCCAATCAGATGCTTGAGATTTGAGACTGGTTTCCATGCTCAGTTTATAACCTTGGTCACAGGTTACAGCAGGACATGTCCATCTTTAGTAGTGCAAAGTGACTATCTCAGAACATACGTTTTCTGTACTTAGCAGTGCATAGAGAGCATAGACTGTTATATCAAAACATAACCAAGTATAATGCATACATAAGGCAGACATGATGCAATATGTATCTGATTTAACCTTTATGCTGATGCAACTGAATATATTAATGGACTTTTATGGACACCTTTCTGACATTGGATAACAGTTAAGATCCAGATCAGCTGGCACATCCATGCCGTCTAATCAGGATCTGAACTGTTCGCTTTTTTTTGTTGGGTTATTTCTGACCAAAATGCGACAAGTGCAGATCCTGATCAGACAGCATGGACGTGCTGGCTGATCTGGATCTACACTGGTCCCACATGCGTAAAAATGTGTATATAATTGGAGGAAAGGTTAAAATGTCCTTTCAATTTTTTAGATAAAGTAATAAGCCTGTCAGCTGTGCAATGTTTTTGAAGAAAAATGTTGAGTGAAGAGAGGATTTTAGAAGACATTCTAACGGAACAAGTTGCCCTTTTGAAATGCTGATAAGGGAAAACAAACATCGCCAAAAATTACCTTTATACTATTGTCTTGTTAGTGCAATAATGGTATAAGTACTATTAAAATAAGAAAGGGTCTAACTATTTTTGCACTAATGAGATGCTATATGCAAAATTTATAAACTTACAAAATATACTGTGTCATCTCAAAATGATAATCACTGAATCTATTATAATATTGAACACTATTTAATTTCTTGCAACTACCAGACAATAATTATTATCATATCCTTCTTAATATTTATCATCAAAGAAGAGTAGATGGGAAACATAACCCAAATTAATATGGAATATTCATCTCATTACAACTTTAATGGGTGGTCATTACCCACCTCAAACAAGTCAAGAAAAGTAGGCATGATAATTTTTCTGTTTACCAAGTTTTTATTCACTGCCAGCTCTGGCCACAAGATTCGCACATATGTTCAGGAAAACTAAAACATAACTAGCCATTCAATATTATAAACATAACATCAGTTAATTTATGCCAGAACATAACTCATGTGCTTGTTGCTATTAATTTCAAAACATTGGCCTGTTTGAGAGATGGGCGAATAAATTAACATCAATGTCCAATTCAAGGAGGTCGGTTGAGAATGACGCGGAAGATGTGGTAAAACTTTATGAATAAGAGGTGAAATATAGGCACTAGATAGTGCATTGAGGCTCATAATGTGCAATTTGTATTCATCTTACACATGCTGTCAATTTCAATATTTGCATACAAAGCTCCGAGAAGCCGATTAAATGTCAGCCGTCGCAACCTCAGGTCACCAACGAAAGCACTTTAACTGACCAAGGACAATACAGTAGCATCCTAGGGGCAAGTTAATCAGAGATTTTTGCAGCATGGCTTAAATTATCAAACTGAGACATTAAATACCAGGGTTCAAATTTCAAGGATGAAACAGGATAAAGACTGCATGCACTGAGATCAAACAGATTTTTAACAACTATTTATGTTTGGAGGGTGTTATCAATGAAAACATAAGCAAATGCATTCTTCTCAAGAACAGCATCTCAATTACTTTTATCTAGTTATGACAGCTTTTTGTGCAAAATTATAATATAGACTTAATGAACAAAACATAAAAAATGCATTTTTTTCAAAAAGGGCTATAACTCTATATAAGACAATGAACTGGAATGACCAACTATGCAGTATCACAGCTGCCTTAAATATTTATTAAATTTCAAACAGTTGTTTGGAGAAAAACAGTGACGAGGCTTGTGATTGATGAAAAGAGGGAATTTAACTGCAATCATACATCCAAAAAGAATGAATGTATTGATGATATATTGTGCCATAATAGCATGTTAAATTCTGACACACAAAAACCTTTCTAGCATCTAATAAATAATTTTAAAGAATTTTTTCATACTGGTAAAACATTGATAACCAATAAACACATTTCTTGATCATTCTTATCCCTGTCAAGCAATATTGCTGTATATCCGTATATTAAAAGTTTAAATTTCAAAATGTTAGGTTGGACACCCTAGGTTGTGGTCAAACAGTCTGTTCATGGCAATAATGTATTAATATATGTCTTGCCCCATGCTAGGGACCCAACATATAGTTGCATGAATTATGAATCAACGTCCGAAGTAGTCACCACATGTATTATAAACAAATGTCCGAAGTTTGTGTGGTCTATGTTTTCTTAAATTAGTCATACAAACGAAGTTTGTTGTCTGATGTCATTGTAAACAGTTTTCAAACGTCTTAATTTTATTGGAAGTATCACCTATTGAAGTCCATATAAATTTGGAGGGATGACATCTAAGGCATTGTGGACCAATTCACTAACATGTTTGTGCAACATTTAAATCAACTCTAAATCTTTTGATATGGCAGGCACTACTGTTGAGAAACAGTGGATTTTTTAAGATTTACAACAATCTGACATCATGAAATATGTCTGAATAACATACAGACATATTAAATAGGAATTTCGACATTTTTTGCAAAGAACAATACAACAGCAGTAATTTTTTTACTAAATATGACCAAACATCAAAAACTGTAATAGTTTGATTTCGGCTTTTTTAAATATTTTTTATTAAATTTTGAGGATATAAGTTCTAAGGCTTTTTCTCATTAAATGAAAGTAATATTTATATGAGATTCAATTTAGTAGTAAAAGTGACTGATGGGTAAGGATTTTTATTGTAGTATGAAAAGGAATTTATTATGTAACTACAGATGACCTCCAAAAAACTCAACACCTGTGCAGAAATATTATCAAGAGATTTAATGATACTAGCACATTATTCATCACTATTTAATTTATATCTAACCTAGTATAAAGCTTAATTAGTATTAAAAAAGGGTCATTATGTCACACAACTTAAACCTTCTTAAATTACTTCAAAGCTCGATCATTTAATAAGTCAGCTTAACATTCAGTTTTTTCAGAGATCAAATACCCTAAAAACATGTCATCAAAGATACTCACATTAAAAATATGGGGGAAAATCTGAGTGATTTCTTGCTAAATTAACAACTTCATTTGAGTTTTAATAAATATGAAAAGAACAAAATATTTGAATGAGCATAAATATCATTTTAATTGCTTAATGGATAAAGATTAAAAGCTACAAATCTGTTTCATTTTCATTTATTCTTGAAATGATCAATCAGTCATGTTTGTAAAAGACTATCACATTTGTATAGTATGTCACTGGTAACTAGACAGTCATGTGACAGACAAATTAAATTAAATATGGTTTATCAGTAAAAAGTTTTACAAATTTTATAAAGCCGTCTTCTTTTAATGAGTATTGATTGCTGGAAAAGTATTTAATTTGTCTGTTTCTGTTATCTTTCATTTGACATTTTTTGGTTTTATAAACAGTGTTTTATGTGACTGTCTACTTATGCATTATCAGTTACAACTAATTAAAATATCATATAAAAAATGATAACAATTCACTAGAAAACATGGGGACAATTCCAGATAGGTAAATATTTTCAGATCTTACTATCATCTGAAAGTGTCTTTATAACTAATCTGACTTAAACTAGAATGTTGTGTTCTGCGGAACACATGTGTCACCTGCATGCAAAAAGTTGAAATGTGGGCCTTTGTTTAATCATATATAATAAAAATATTTTATTCAAGTTGATTTCAATACTTTACCACAGAACACATGTGTCGCCTAAATTGCATTTGAAAGGGGAATAACTAAAAAAATGGTGAAACCTGAGTTATCATTCTTCGAAAACTGGTATGTGCACCCAGATGAGATATTCAAAGTATATATTGAATTGACAATACTTTCCATTTTTCAGGTCACATTAAGTTTTACGTTAAAATTGCATTTGAAAGAGACATAACTCATAAAATATTCAAACAGGAGTTATGATCCTTGTTGTAACCGATGTTGTTGTTCCTGAAGATGATATATTCCAAGTTTTAAGTGAAAAGGATGAGTACTTTCAAAGTTATAGGCAACATTAAGTTCATGTTAAAGCTGTATTTGAAAGGAGCATAACTCAAAACATATTGAAACTGGAGTTATCATTCTTGCTGTCATGGATTGCTTTGTTCATGCTCATGATATATCCAAGTATTAAGTGAATAGGACAAGTACTTTCAAAGTTATATGCAACATTAAGTTTCATGTTTAAGTTTCATGTGAAAGGGACATAACTTATAAAATAGTCAAACAGGAGTTATGATTCTTGTTGTAACTAATGTTGTTGTTCTTGAAAATGGTATATTCCAAGTTTCAAGTGAAAAGGATATGTTCTTTCAAAGTTATAGCAACATTAAGTTTCATATTAAAGTTGTATTTGAAAGGGGCATAACTCAAAACATATTGGAACTGAGTTATCATTCTTGTAGTCACAGATGTGGTTGTTCATGCTCATGACATATTCCAAGTATGAAGTGAATAGGACAAGTACTTTAAAAGTTATAGGCCACATTAAGTTTCATGTTAAAGTTGCATTTGAAAGGGGCATAACTCATAAAACGGGAAAGAGGAATTATCAATCTTGTTGTTATGGACTGCTTTGTTCATGCTGATGATATATTCCAAGTATGAAGTGAACAGAACAAGTTCTTTTAAAGTTATAGGCCACATTAAGTTTTATGTTAAAGTTGCATTTGAAAGGGGCATAACTCAAAAAATAGTGAAAGAGGAGTTATGGTTCTTGTTGTCACGGGTCGCTTTGTTAGCGCTGATGATATATTCCAAGTATGAAGTGAATAGAACAAGTACTTTCAAAGTTATAGGCCACATTAAGTTTCATGTTAAAGTTGCATTTGAAAGGGGCTTAACTCAAAAAATAGTAAAAGAGGAGTTATCTTTCTTGATGTCATGGATTGCTTTGTTCATGCTGATGATATATTCCAAGTATAAAGTGAATAGAATAAGTACTTTCAAAGTTATAGGCCACATTAAGTTTCATGTTAAAGTTGCATTTGAAAGGGACATAACTCATAAATATTGAAAGAGGAAATATCTTGTTGTCACAGATTGCTTTGTTCATGCTGATAATATATTCCAAGTATGAAGTGAATAGAACAAGTACTTTTAAAGTTATAGGCCACATTAAGTTTCATGTTAAAGTTGCATTTAAAAGGGGCATAACTCATAAAATAGTGAAAGAGGAGTTATCGTTCTTGTTGTCACGGATTGCTTTGTTCATGCTGATGACATATTTCAAGTATAAAGTGAATAGAACAAGTACTTTCAAAGTTATAGGCCACATTAAGTTTCATGTTAAAGATGCATTTGAAAGGGGCATAACTCATAAATAGTGAAAAAGGAGTTATCGCTCTTGTTGTCACAAATTGCTTTGTTCACGCTGATGATATATTCCAAGTATGAAGTGAATAGAACAAGTACTTTCAAAGTTATAGGCCACATTAAGTTTCATGTTAAAGTTCCATTTGAAAGGGGCATAACTCATAAAATAGTGAAAGAGGAGTTATCGTTCTTTAATTGTCACTGCTTTGTTCATGCTGATGATATATTCCAAGTATGAAGTAAATAGAACAAGTACTTTCAAAATTATTGGCCACATTAAGTTTTATGTTAAAGCTTGGGGACTTCGGACGACGCCGCCGACGCCAATGATGCTGACGGACAAGAGGATCCCTATGTGTCTACCTGCTACCGCAGGCAACACAATAACACAGGAAAAACAATGATGATTGAACAGTTTAGGATTACCAGATATGAACAGCTTACAAAATCAAAATAATGCCGAAATTTAGGTTATCTTCACAAGCATGATACATTTTCACAAGTAAGTAATGTTACAGTGATCTGCATACATGTAAGATAACCCAAATTGTATTTTGAAATTGATGAAACATGACTGCCAAACATTTTCAATCAAATTTCTAACATTGACCTGTCTTGTTTATAAGCCTCTCTAATCACATACTATGTATTTAAGATAAGTAGTACTCACATATTCTTGACACAGGGTGTGTTTTCACTACCTGCGGATCATCCCATAATTAATTAGCTTAAGTTAATTAAACAGTGGCCAATTGTTCTGGTTTTGGCCTTATCATAAGCCAGGAGAATTCATTTAACCATTCAGCTCGAATCTAAGCTTCACAAAAAAATACTGTGGTAACGCAGATTACACATTTTGGGGACAGACTGACATGTCTTTAACATGGATAAATATTGTGGTACAATTTAACTATAAATTGCTCCATATCTATGCATTTTATTGCATGTGTGATTAGTGCAGATCCAGATCAGCTGGATCTACCATGTTTGCAGAAGAATAACATTCATAACTAATAAAGTAAAGGGTTAATTTCAACAGGATCTAATTTCTGCAAAAGACACAAATGACTTTTCTGCATGGAAATGAATACACGCACATGTATTATTCTTATAAGATTAGATATTTAATGGCTTGATTTTGCTGGGGTTTGAGTTAGTGCATTTTCCATAGTGCGAAATACGCAAAAATTAAACCCCAATGAAATTTTTATTAATAAAGCACAGTAAAAGATTGTCACCGAACAGGTTTTTTTTTAATTACTACGAGACCAGAATGCAATGTTTCGTGACTGTCAGAAGCCAGAGCAGCTGAAATGTGAAGATACAGACATTACCAGTCTAAATTGTTAATCACAAGCTACTTAATATTAATGACCACTTCAAGGCATAAGTGCTGAGTTTAGAAATTTAAAGGCTTCAGAGGTCACCCTGAAAGAGGGGTTGACAAAGGGCCCAGTGTGACCCCTAGGGATAACAGGGGTGATTATGCCTGATTTCCTTATAATGTATGATCCCCTAGGGGCTAAACAATATCACTGTGATTGGGAACAAGAAGGAAACAATGGCTGTTATCCATGACAAATGATTGCAAATTTAATGTCATTTAAGACTTCATGACACTGTCAGTGTGATATCCACATTTTCTGTTCTGTTGATTGTTTGATTTGTTGTTCGCTTGTTGTGGTTATTTTTTTCTGCAAACTTTAACCATTACGTCTTCAACTGATCTGACACAAGTAGCAAATAACATAAACACCAGCACTCATTGTCTGTGCAATGTTATGTCAGACTGAAGGAATCATTTATTACACTTTCTGACCACTCATTTTCTAACGATGCAAATTTTTTAATTCAATTGGAGAAGAATAATAGGCCAATGTCCATTGCTTCAATATATCCTCTAAAATTCTACCATTATTTCTGCCAGCCCACTGATCCATTTTCCCTATCATATATCTGTACATTAACACAAATTTATTTCTTTTTAATCTTATTTATCTTGTTTCGGTTTACTTTACTCTGGGAAGAAATTTTTCATCATTACAGACTAGTGCCAGCATAAAGTACATCATTTTCCCTACTTCAGAGTCCTCAATTTTCTAACACCAACAAGAAGTGACAGTTAAATACCATAATCTGGCATTGTCAATAGTATATCCCATTAAATAATTACTAACTGATACCCCACCTGCTAGCTTTCATTGTATAATGCAATTAGTTGAATTACATACAAAGGTGTCCCACCTCAAGGAAAAGTTACACGCACTGCCACAGCTGCAGCTAGTGCCAGCACTCACAGCTTCCTGGGTGCATCCTGCTTTTTTTCCATTCACAAATCCACAGGTGTTTTCAATGATACTAATGAAATAATGACCCTTGCAGACAATGACATAATTAGCAGACAGCATGAAAAACAACCAGCAATCATGTAACCTTGAACTTCCTGCACGCTCAAGTTTCAAATTGTTTTATATGCATTTTGCAGTAGTGTAAAACCACCAATCATATGTTAATAAAATCAATTATTCATTTACTCCATATATACACAATTAATCATATGTGCAAACAGTGTAGATCCAGATCAGTCTGCCTATCTGATCAGGATCTGCACCATTCGCTTTTAGATCAGAAATATCCTCAAAAATCAAAAAGTAAACATCCCGATCAGATGGCACAGTATCATTATGTTGCATGTACACTTAATCTAACAGTGTGACGCCCACAAAAAAATAATTAGAACAGCTCACAGTCATTCTTTGAAAAGTGTAGCTAAAAAATCACCGACTCATCTGAGTCATACAATAATCTTATTACAAAACGAATAAACCAATCATCAAAATCATGTAGGTCATTTCAGATGTGTCATCTTTAAAAAATTAACTTAACATTCCAAAACATAAGACAGAATCAAAGAAACCCATTTCAATAGGCGGATGATGTGTGTCTGTCATTTATTGCAAACTGCAACCTCCCGGGTGCAATAATTAAAGTAACTCTGACCCGTCAACATGCAACCGAAAGGCCCGCATGACTCATACCAGTGTCTTCCATTGTATCGTAGATTAGTGTCTTTCTTTCATCTGTCTAGCATGATTTATCCGTTAAGACCTCCAATAATTTATTTTTTGCAATTCGCTTCTTGAAATTATGCAATTCTGCATGTGTCAGATATCGCACATTTAATGATTGCTAGGAAATTCAAGTTGTGGGAGACCTTTCATAACATCTGATAACATTAAACACTTCATGGAAGACATGGGGGAATTAAAGTTCATCACTTCTTTATTAGAGACTGATCAATTTTGGAAATCAATTTGGGTCAGTGCTTGTCCCAGCTAAAAGACTTAACACTTTATTCCATTGGATATGACTGTTTAAACCCATGGGCAAACAGTGTAGATCCAAATTAGCTGGAACATACTATCATCTGATCATGTTTTTACACTGCTTGCTTTTAGATTCATTATGCTGTTTTTGACCAAACAGCAAACAATGTAGAACCAGATCAGTTGGTACTTATAGTGGCCAATCTGGATCTATACTAGTTTACATGTGTTAAAAAAAAGCCATGTAAGCGTACAATTTACACCTTTGAAAGACTTTTTGGAAAATTACTTTTAATTTCTTCTGTGCAATTTTTTGACGACCAAATAAGTCAGAGTGAATATAACGACCTGAAAATTTTATGAATTTCATGAATTCAATTTTCCGCAAACATTTCCGCATGCGAAACGCCTGCAAAACAGAAAACGCGAACTTTTACGCCAGCGAAAATATCCACTCCTACAGTGTTTGTCATTTGAATATTTTAAAAGGTTAAAGCAGATTTTTTGTGGGGAAGATGGTAAAAAGAGAGCTTATTTATGAGACTTTTATATAACTCGCGCATGTATGGCAAGTACTTGCAATGTCATTAAATCGCAAACCTTACCTTGTTAATAAAACAGCTGTATCATAATGGAATCGATCATTTTCTTTCGCATTGTTGATAGACTGCCATTTGCAAAATCGTTTCAAAGTTTCACCGGCGTTTGGGGTTATTTTAGGTCCTTCCTGAAAGTAACAAATATAAAATAATCTATTATGAACCTAATCTATCCCTAAACTCAATGGTATATCCGTTATATCCCATGTGTGACTGATCAACTGGCACAATGGTGCAGTTATCAGGATCTAACATTATCGAGTGATGATTCTTCATACCAGTCATTCATTCATTTAACTCTTATTTATGCCTGACCAGTGAAGATCCTGATCAGCCAGCACATTCATGCCATCTGATCTTGTTCACTTCTTGGTCAGAAATATGTATATGCATCTATAAGCACAGTGTAGATTACATTCACTGAGTTGATTCTGACCATTGTAGATCCAGATCAGATGAAATGAATCTGGATCTACACTGTACACCCATGCGATAAAAGTCATATCTATGGAGTAAAGGGTTAGGGTTTCCATAGCACCTTCATATTATGTAACTTATTAAATCACAGCATAATCTATGTGTAAGCGGAAACTTATTTACATGTATACAATAGTTTAAGCAAAGCAACATGTAACAACAAATTGGTAAATTGAGTGCAATTAAATTATCAATTTGCACCAAACTACCAATCCCTCAAATTGTTTATCATGTGCAAAATTGAGGGATTTACATGAACAACAGGCCATTGACAAAATTAAATCAAATGACTTTGAAATTTCATAAGTCGTTTCAAAGGACAATCATTAATATGTATGATATACGTCTGAAAGACACTTTAGATGGGAAGCTGGAGATCACATCAATATTGACGATAAAAACATAGATCCCACAACCTTGTCTGTCAGGATATATATGATCACGCATACATTATCATGAATGATACAATACAACAACAATAATGCACAATTTCACTCTAAATTAATGTATTTCATGGCTAGGATTTTTGACAACAACTTGTTAGATGAATTTTTTAACTCAATTATTAAGCCATCAGTGTAGACCTTGGTCAGACTGCATCACTAGTCTACACAAATGTAAGAAATGGGAGGAGTTAGTTTAAATATAAGAATTGAATCAATATTTTATAGCATTTATCATGATATGAAACACATTTGATTTGTTTAAAGTAAGCCTTTTGGCTCAACACAATAAACAACCAAAACGTTTTCCATATAAGTGATAAAAAATATCGATTCAATCCTTAATTTATAAAAGGGGCATTTATAATTAAATAAATTGAAGAAAATCTTAACATTACAAGTATTTCATTGACTTTATTCTACTAACCTAATGTCTTTTATCTAAAACAGGCAATAAAACAATGTGAACATTTTTATCTCCAATCTTGTTACATAATATGCATAACATGCACGAGGACAATTCAAATTACATGGACTGAAAAATATTTTCCCATCAGAAAAGTAATAAATTAATGAGATTACGCCAAATCACACTCTGACATAAAGATAATACCCTTGCATAATTGTACAACAATGTTACTCACCGGTACGAAAAACATGCTAATGTTACATCGTTAGCTGAATCACACGGAAATATTTTCATTATACTATGCATAAAAGAAGGGTTGTGCAGTTTTTCAAATTTCACATTACTGAGGTTTTCAAGAACATTGGAAAATTCAATTTTAACACAAAAAAAAACTGTTAAATGAGCTTCACTATTATAATGCATTTTTATATTGCATTTTTTTGCTTCCAAAATTCACAAATGGGAAAGTTTGTTATATTAGTCATAAAATACAAAAACAGCTAATACATAAATTATGATATAGCAACTTTTAGTCCATTGCATTACAAAGACCCATTCTTAAAAGATGACAAAAATGCAGAAATGAAAACAAAATAGATTCATAATGCTGTTAATTATGGGTAAACATTTAAGGACATGGACCCATTAACTCGCCTTCTTAGACATTAATTGCTGAAGATACTATTTCACTGCTGTAAATTTTAATTTTCAACACTTTAAGTAATTTAACTTTGAAATTTGTCATAAGCATATTCATAATACTCAGCTAGTAGACTTTTCAATAACAAAGAGAGAACAAAATTAATGGGGGATTTATTTCACTCTCAATGTCATATTGACAGAATTTGATGTCTACTGTATAGTTCCTGCTTTTTTGACAGGCAAACATTTGAGACTTTTAGGTACTTACATGGGATTTTCCCATAATGTACCGCTGTTCAACAACAACAACAACTATTTAATTCAAAACAAGAGCCATGTTACACATGGTTAATCCCCTCGCCAGAAATAAGTTACCTGAAGGTTGTACTTTCGTATAATTTACCTGGGGAGGAAATCCTTAAATTGGCAAGGTAGAGTTATTGCTCTTGCACAATGCACTTCATACGAAAGTGCTATTTCTGTGTTTCTAAATTAAAGGAAATCCCTCAACTACATTTGAAACTAGAATCTGTTTTTGTGAAAAACGCATGTCTCCCCCCTGTGCCATATTGAAGGAAGGCCAAGGAAAAGATATCACCTTTTTGAAACGGAAGCTTGTGTCATTTATATATATATTAACTGTACGGGCCCCTGTGATGTTGAATTCTGGACTAATTGAGCGGAAACCGTTTTCACTGTTCAGGCCCCTGTGACCTTGACCTTTGACCTACTGACCCCAAAATCAATAGGATTCTTCTTCTCAATAAGGGCTATCATCCTATGAAGTTTGAATGCTCTGGGTCAAAGGGTACTCGAGTTATTGAGCGGAAATGGTTTTCACCTTCGGGCCCCTGTGACCTGGACCTTTGACCTTCTGACCCCAAAATCAATAGGGTTCTTCTACTCAATAAGGGCTATCACCCTATGAAGATTGAAGGCTGTGGGTCAAAGGGTACTCGAGTTATTGAGCGGAAACGGTTTTCACACTTCGGGCCCCTGTGACCTTGACCTTTGACCTACTGACCCCAAAATCAATAGGTTCTTCTACACAACAAGGGCTATCAGCCTATGAAGTTTGAATGCTCTGGGTCAAAGGGTACTCGAGTTATTGAGCGGAAACAGTTTTCACACTTTGGGCCCCTGTGACCTTGACCTTTGACCTACTGACCCCAAAATCAATAAGGTTCTTCTACTCAATAAGGGCTATCACCCTATGAAGTTTGAATGCTCTGGTTCAAAGGGTACCCGAGTTATTGAGTGGAAACGGTTTTCACACTTTGGGCCCCTGTGACCTTGACCTTTGACCTACTGACCCAAAAATCAATAGGGTTCTTCTACTCAATAAGGGCTATCACCCTATGAAGTTTAAATGCTCTGGGTCAAAGGGTACTCCAGTTATTGAGCGGAAATGAAGTGTGACAGACGGACAAGGCATAAACAATATGTCTCCCCCAAAGGGGGGGGAGACATAATAATTATGCTCTTAACAAAAATGTGACAGAATGAGATCGTTTCTAAAATCCGTCTTCACCTTTTGTAGGGGGGGAGGGGGGCGTGGGCTTTGGCGAGGGAATAAAACTTAGAAGAAATCTCATTGTAGGTGGTAAAATTGGGACGGATGGACAGAGACCATTTCTAAAATCCCTCTTTGCCTTAGGCAAGGGGGACTGGGGGCTTGGCAAGGGAAAAAACTCAGAAGAACTCTTGTTATAGAAAGACTTAAAAAAGTAAATGTAATAATGTGGGTTTGCAGTTTGAAGAAAACCCCTAAAAAATAGGCAAGGTAGAGTTATTGTTCTTACACACTGCATTACCAACCAATGTGCTCTGTCAGTGTATGAAGTTTGAATAAAATCCCTCCAGTAGTTTTGGAGTTATGCTACGGACAAAATTTATCAAGTAAATATGATAAAGGGGAATAACTCTAAAAAAGGCAAGGTAGAGTTATTGCACTTGCACAATGCACTACCTACCAATGTGCTCTGTCAGTATATGAAATTTGAATAAAATCCCTCAAGTGGTTTTGGAGTTATTCTCCGGACAAAATTTATCAAGTAATTCTGATAAAGGGGAATAACTCTAAAAATAGGCAAGGTAGAGCTATTGTTCTTGCACAATGCACTACCTACCAATGTGCTCTGTCAGTGTATGAAGTTTGAATAAAATCCCTCAAGTAGTTTTGGAGTTATGCTCCGGACAAAATTTATCAAGTAAATCTGATAAAGAGGAATAACTCTTAAAAGTGGCATGGTGGAGTTATTAGACTTGCACACTACACTACCTACCAATGTGCTTTGTCAGTGTATGAAGTTTGAATAAAATCCCTCTAGTAGTTTTGGAGTTATGCTCTGGAAAATATTTATCAAGTAAATGTGATAAAGGGGAATAACTCTAAAAAAGGCAAGGTAGAGTTATTGCACTTGCACACTGCACTACCTACCAATGTGCTCTGTCAGTGTATGAAATTTGAATAAAATCCCTCAAGTAGTTTTGGAGTTAAGCTCCGGACAAAATTTATCAAGTAAATATGATAAAGAGGAATAACTCTAAAAATAGGCAAGGTTGAGTTATTGTTCTTGCACACTGCACTCAGTAACCTACCAATGTGCTCTGTCAGTGTATGAAGTTTGAATAAAATCCCTCAAGTAGTTTTGGAGTTATGCTCCGGACAAAATTTATCAAGTAAATATGATAAAGGGGAATAACTCTAAAAATAGGCAAGGTAGAGTTATTGTTCTTGCACACTGCACTACCTACCAATGTGCTCTGTCAGTGTATGAAGTTTGAATAAAATCCCTCAAGTAGTTTTGGACTCATGCTCCAGACAAAATTGTTTCAGACGGACGCACAGACGGACGAAGGGCATTTCTAATATCCCCCTCGCCTTTGGCGGGGGGGATAATAAAAGTCAGCTTTATGGAAAATGGTTATCCTTTGCGTTCCCTTGAGAATGATACCGAGCTAACAAATGAAATTGTTGTTCCCTGTAATGTCGTCCTTATGACAAAATAATTTAAAAGGCATCAGAGATAATTCTTTAATGTTATACCAATGTATCCCTTTACCTGCCCAGTGTAGATCCAGATCAGCTGGCACAGTCATCCCATCTGATCTGGTTCTACACTGTTTGCAACTTGGGTCAGAAAAACCTAAAGAATCTAAACATGAATTTCAGACAATTATGTTAAGCTTCAAAGCTTTATGAGCAAAAGTGAGCTTAAACGACATACTTCAATCTAATAACCCCTAGCTTTTCCTTTTGCCCAAGATCATAAAACTAAATCTCTAGACCAGTCTCAAATCTCAAGCACCTAATTGGCTGAAATGGCGATGTTAAAAACCATATGCATGGTGTAAAGGATTGTCTCAAGAAACCTCCCACACATCAAAGGCTGACTTGCTTTATTTCAAAACATCAGTTTTTATTGCGAGGTTAATTGTCATCAATTAATAAACTTCAATTTTGATTGCATTTTAATGGAGATAAACACTGAATTTATTGATTGAAAGTTGATGAATTAATGAAATTTAATGACATTAAAACCATGTTCATCAGAAGATAGCTTCAAAGAGTGCAGAATAAAAATTACAATTAGGGTACCGCTGAGGATATTGCTGGTAATCACTGAACGCAGCGAGCCACATGAAATACTAAGACTGTTTGACCACACACTAAATATTCTATTCAGTCTAAAAAGAGTGCAGACCCATTTAATTCCAACCATTCAAAGTGAAGGTACATTAATTTTTGTTATCAAAAGTCAGAAAGTGGAAAAGATTAGCCAAGTTAGAATCATTATCTTCTGATCAAAATCTTGCAGATGATTGATTACACATGCTTTTACAGGATCCAGATCATTTAAACATGCCTCCAATTGACCAGGATGATTTGTCAAACTTTCTGGAATGCTGAAATCTGATGACCTCAGTTTTGGTAAAACACAGATATTAATGTAAAAGGTGTGAAAAGTCACTGACATTGTTGAAATTTGCAACCTATACTTTGATGACAGGAACCATTGTCACCTACCGAAAAATATCAGCTGTCAATCTCCATACGTTTTTTCAACAATGGCCGCTAGATCAGGAGATATCCAGGGACAGGATTCAATTTCCAGCATTAGACCAAGATCAAAAAGTGTCACCTATCATGAATAGCCCGCCCTTTTCCTTAACTCTAGTTCAGATCCAGTGATTTTTCAATTTGAAGTGCCTTGTGTCCATCTGGGCTAGCATGTACCTTGCTAATTGAAGACTAACCACCTTCCTAATGACAGCCTGTCACCAAATGATGACTAAGATGGCTATTTCCTACCATTTCATGATGTTGACTTTAATGCACTTAGGACTTGGCTACTACAGTAGTTATAAATTCCAATAGCACAATCATAACAATTATATTTTTTAAGTGGGAGGGGGGGGTGGAATTTTTACATCTTTGTTTTTGTTTTTTAAATATTGTTGTATTGTTAAATATGATTTATGTCTATAGTGTTCTCTGTTAGTCATAAAAAATTAAAAATCGAATGAATCTGAAAACAAACGTAATGTGATCTGATTGCTCTAAACTGGATGTAAAGGGTTCATACTGATCAGACTGCATGGATGTGCGGGGCTAATAAGGATCTACACTGGTCGCATTTGCAATTTAACCCTTTCCTGTATAGATACAGTTATTGCTAAGGCAAACAGTTTAGATCCAGATCAGCCAGATCCAGATCTGTGCCATCTGATCAAGATCTCAACTGTTCGCTATTTTATTAATTAGGTTATTTATGACCAAAATGGGACCAGTGCAGATCCTGATCAGACCGCACAGATGTGCTGGCTGATCTGGTTCTACACTGGTCGCACACGCGTAAAAATGCGTATATATCAAGGAAAGGGTTAAGTCCTAACTATGGAATAAAGGGTAAAATAAAAAATTGCTGTCCTAAGCTTTTACATAAAAGCAATACCGAAATGATATCTTAAACTTCAACCTGAAATGATGTATTCATGGTTTTCATTAAAGAATCTTTTTTATTTGAACAGAATTTCTTATAATGCAAGAAGCCATGAATAACATCTCATAAAGGAAAAAGTGTCATCTTTAACTAAAGGCCAAAACAATTAAGTCATTGATGAAAATAACATTTAATTTAAATTCAAACTGTTGTTAAATGACACGGCAAAGAGCTGTTTCAATCAAAGATAAAAGTATTATTCAATAATTCAGAATAGTAAGTATTTAAGGTTTTGTAAAGATCACATGATTAAGATCTATTTTAATATAATTTTTTGTGATTGAAAGCCACCTGTGTAATTTGTGTGATTGACAGGTAAAGTAACCGCAAGAAAAATTTGTTTCAAATATGGAAAAGCTCGATTTTGGTCTCATTTTAACTATTCAGACAAATGATACGGGCTTAAATCAAAAAAGAAATGACGAGGACATAACCCTGTGAAAAACTACACTTTCTAACAACTCACGCGAAAAAAAATCTGTCATAAGAGACTTAAAAGGTTACCAAAAAATATTTTGTAAAACATAATTTGAAATCAAATGAGATTTCAATCATTTTTCGTGTACAATGTCTTTACTTTCTTAATTTGATATTCAGTTATTTAAAAAATCTCAAACAATTCGTTTACAATAATTGAGACATTTTAACACCTGTTTATGAATTAGTTCTTTTATGTTATTTAATCGGAACAATTTTCAATCATTGGAATGTAATGATCAGTCAGTGTTGTTTGTTGTTTTGACAGGGTGGTCCAGTTAACTCAATCTCAAGTGACCCATCACACTTGCTTACCTCAACATTGCAAAGGACTTTCACCTTTACTCAATGGATATGACTCATATTTCACATGCAACCAGTGTATATCCAGATCTGTGCAGCCTGATCAGGATCTATTTGTCCACTTTTAGATTCGATTGATCAAGAAGTGAACAGTGAAGATTAAGATCCGACTGAATGTATAGCCTAACATCTGAATCTACTCGTCACACATGGAGTGCACGCCATTTCCTGGGAGTAAAGGGTTAAGAAAAATTGGGACTTTTTAAAAGGGATCAGAGAAGATCCATTAAAGATTGCACAGATGTGCAGTACATCTAGATCTAGATCTAAACTGGTTGCCCATGGGAAATCAGCCATATACAGTAAAGGGTTGAGGTATGCAAGAACATGATGAAAACTCTTGAATTACCAATATGACTGAAATGTTTATTAAACCGCTATGGTAGCCTATACATTGATTTTATCAGTAAAAAAGGCGTGTCTAAAATGACATAGAAACCTGATGAGCTTTGACTTTTAGTTTAAGTATGATTAGTTTATAGTATTAGTGTAAGAATATGGTATTTATATTACAACTGATTGCCATGTCACCTTGCGAACTTTAAATAATTTAAAATAAATATCAATGTCTCAATCTTCAAACATACATGTTTCCACCCTTTTGGTCTTGTTAAAAATGATTTCTGTGTCAGTATTTAAAACATAAGCAATCTTTCACATTTGAAATATTAAATTCAGGCCTTAAACATTGCCCCACTTGTAAAATAATACTGTCATTCTTATATTGGTAATTTTATTTTATAAAACTGGCTGGGTAATTGACAATTTTCATTCATGAGATAAGCATAATTAGGTGTGCCTTAAATACAGTATTTTGTGATTATGTCTGCGATAATACTTTGAAGATGAAAAATGGTCTTTGAGATTAAATCTGCCACTGTGTTTTGATAGAGAACCATCACACCTCTTAACATTGTATCTGTTACAAGATGTCACTTTAGTGTCTTGTCCATGAAATTTGGACCCAAAGTATATGGGAACCGTATAAATAACATCCGAATCAACCTGTCATTATCTTAAACGGCTTGTCATAGTTGAAAATCATATCTATTTCAGTCAGATTTTTGATGGCACTGGACAAATTAGTCATTATTTTTCTTAAAAAAAAAAACATTTTGAAATAAATTACCGGTACAACATAGTTTTTGTATGCATTCTGATTTGCCAGGAGAAATCAAACAGGTGACCTAAACTAAAAGTACTGAGAAAATGGCAAAATACAATGTCACAATAGCAACTGCCATCTTGTTTTATATTATTTCCTAAATCCTTGTCAAAACTGAGATGAATTTATACAGCAGATGCCACCACATTATGGTCATTAGCAGCATTGAAAACATGGATCCCTGGTGAGCGATTTGCATGACAGTCAGTTACAAGATGTCACCAAACGGTTAAATAACTATTTATGCCTGTAGTTTACATAATTCTCTATAATGTTAAATGTCGGGGTCTAACAACTATTGCTTCAGACATCCCCAAGCCCACACACATACTCATCTATACATTATAGTACACTGAAACCCCTCTATAACGGACACCTAAGGGACTGAGGGAAAGTGTCCTTAATAGTGGGTTGTCCTTAATTGTGGGTTTAAATCAAGAACATGTCTGTTCTTTAAAAAATCGCCCACAATACCGGGGTGCCCGTAATATCGAGTGTCCGTAATGAGGGGTTTTACTGTAATTTCATTAACCCTTCTTCCATGAATAGAACTTGCATTCCCATTTTAGATCAAGATCAGCCTGCAGACCGATCAGGATCTACACAGTGTCCAGTTAGATTCATTAGGTTATTTCTGACCAAGAAGCAGATACAGTCAAGGCAAAAAATGTACTTTATGCCATACAATGCTTAAAACAAGAAAGACAACACTAGGAAACAAATTTGAATCAAACTGACCAAGCAATGGCCTAGAGGATGCTGTCTGATCATGATCTGCACTGTTTGATTCATTGCTATTTCTGTCCAATATGCGATAAGTGCAGATCCAGATCAGATGACATAGATGTGCTGACTGATCTGAATCTACACTGTTCGCTTTTAGATCCATTATGCTATTTCTGACACATATGCAACAAGGGCAGAACCAGATCAGATGGAATGGATGAGCTGACTGATCTGGATCTACATTGGTTGCACATGCATTAAAACACTATAAATGGAGGAAAGGGTTAAATACCTGTACAACAAGATAAAGTGAAATAAAAGATAAACAGATCAGCCTTGTACTGAAACAAGAGATTCTTTCACGTTGAAGGTCATTATAAAGTAATATTACAAGATAGTTCATAGACACAATGTATTTTATCAACTTTCTTCTGAGGTGGTAACTCTGATATAGCCTGTACTGATTGTATATCATGTAGGTAAATGTAACATCTGCTCTTTGTCAAAATTTGATTTTATGATCGAAAAATATATTTGATGAACATTTGACTGTCAGCATGTAAAATAAGCACTAATATGGACATAACTGAATCTCCCTGAATTTGAATGTACATGTCTGTAAAATGTCAAGTAGTTTTATAACTCTCTAACATTTTCACAAGGGCTTTAATTTCATTGAGTTAAAAGTTAAATCTGGTCTGCACATCCATGCAGTCTTATCTATATCAACACTGTTTGCTTCAAAATCAGATATTAATAAAAATAAAGCTAAAAGCGATTTGTGTAGATCCTGATCAGACTGTATGAATTGCATATGGGATTTAGTCTGTATATTATAATGGAGTAATTGTATGAAAATGGTTAAGTGTAGCATGAACATGACCACCTGACAATTTGGCCAGTGCTCAAGGTTATAAAACTGACCAGTCGCCGTTTCAGCCAATCAGATGCTTGAGATTTGAGACTGGTTTCCAATCTCAGCTTTATAACCTTCAGCCCTGAATGTGTTTTCTGAATGTGGCTTAATTGACTTTTTTATTGTCACAGGGGTCATCCTGTACCTGTTGTCAAACTTTTTCTGTCAAGGAAATTCCAATCATGAAACTGCACCTGTGAAATATGGGGGAATCGGTAAACAATACAATTGCTAATCAACAAAAAGTGAATAAAATAGACTTACCAGTTCAGTGTGAAAAATGACTATCTTTACAATGATGATGTGGATGAATTGTCTAATGGTGTGATTTCTATATATACTGTTTACCTGAAAATAAAGAAAGCAAAAACATAGGATATACTTTTTTGTTTCATGTAAATGGTTTCCAAGAACATTCCAAAATAAACTATTCTGGGTAATAAACACATTATAAAACCATTTCAAGGTAGATTTTATGTTTTCAATCACTTTTCCAAATTTCCATAAAACCTAGGAATTTTCATGGAGCCTTTTCTAAACCTTTTCACAAACCCTTTCACAACAAAAACAACAATTTTATTTCAACAAAACAATAAATCAGTTCACAAGTATTGTCTTCTGCAACACTATATCTTAAAAAAAAAAGGAAAACAAAACAACCGTGGAATTTCATTTTTAGGGGTTGGAGTCGGGTTTGGTGGGGGATCCAAAGTCCAGCAGGTATGCAGATAAAAATAACTGTCCAACATAATGTTTCTTGTCCATCATTAACCCTTTTTTAACCCTTTACTTTATATAAACATGTTTCAACACATGTGTGACCAGGCTAAGTGTGGAACCAGATCAGATGGCACATCTGTGCATCTGATCAGGATCTACACTGTTAGCTTTTTGGTCAGAAACAACCTAAAAAATCAAAAAGTGAACAGTGCAGATCCTGATCTGACAGCACAAATTATCTGGCTGATCTGGACCTTCACTAGTCGCATATGTTTTTAAACATGTATGTATAGTTGATCTGGATCTATAGTGTTTGCCTATTCCATAAAGTCTCATATATGGAGAAGGTTAAAAAGACTGAAACTTAAGGCCCTGAACAGAAGATGGTAGACATATTTCAGTAGTATTTTCATGAGACCTCATTCTGATTGACAGGCAAATATTTCAGACTTAATCTACTGGAAACCTCCAAGAAAAATGAAAGTAGCATGTGCTAAATCATTTATCTTTCATTTATTTCTTAAACGTGATTCTCTCATAGGAGACTGCATAGCAAGCAACAATCTCCAGTGATCAAAAAAGTGTTACATTGAACGAATACTCAGATACTGAACAGGTATCCTAACAAAAATCTTTGGTTCCTCTGTGCTGGGTGTTTAATGAATTATTGCATATTTTATTAAATTCCAGCTCAAAAAGCAATAGTACAGGCTGTGTTCAAAGCAAACCTAGTTAACTAGGTCTCCATGTTACAATGATAAAAGAAGTTTGAAAGTTTATGATATCCTTTTTCTTTTAACAAATTTCAAAATCAAAGCATTATATCTCAAGGAAGATGCAAAGAATGCTTTTTCATTCTGCAACTTTCTCAAAAAACATCTCATTTCATTGCTTTAATCCTTGGATGTGGCTGTTATTTTAGGCAAACAGTGTAGATCTAGAAAGCCAGAACATCAGTGCCATCTGATACAAGAAGCGAACATTACCCAGTATAGGCAGTTACCATAGGACTTGAGACATAACCTCTGGTTGGCTGCCATTATAAAACTTTGGGACTTAGTGGCAACTACAAATTGATGAAAGCATGTTGGTCATTTTACCAGTGATAAATGTATTTATCCACGTTTCTATGTAATTCATCTCATTTATGCTTCAAGGTTATTGGTTGTGAGGATTCACGAAATTCTCGTGCAGTGTCATTATATATGGTGTAAACCTTGTATAAAAATCATTCGAGTCGTAGCATTGCTATTGTACAGACATATTAAATATTTCTAATTTCCCGTCCCACCCACCTTCTTTTAATGTGTTTTGTTTTCACCATTTGCGAAGACGGTTAGATCTCCGTTAACACTTTTGTACACTTTTAGTTTATATGTAGCAGTTTAATTACCTTATTTGTCACATTTTGTTTCTACGCTTGTTATCACGATTTGGTATTTTGCTTCAAAAGTCACTTAGAACTTGTTATGAAAAGATAAATTTCATATGATTCTTTTTCGCAGTTAGAATGGTTCGTAATTATTGACGTATATATCAAACGCTAATCAGAAGCTGCATTGGATTGAGTCCATTTTCAGCAATTTATTGTGAACAAGCCACTTGGCTGAAAGTTAGATTGTGCGTTCTGTTATTTTGTGTTTGGGTATGATTGCTTCGATTCTGATCAATCGCCTCTTGGAGAAAGTGTGCGATATATCCTACTGTATTTTTTTAGACAAAAACAATCACTTTACTAAACCAATAGTTCAACATAGCATTGCATTGAACCGGATGTGTTTTGTTTTCATTAGAGGCTGATGTGGCCTTAATCTCGCTACTGGAGTAAAATTGTATGCGCACTTGGCGTTTAATTATAATCGTTGGCATCAATATTACGTTTCCACTTGGCACTGTATTAGCATGGATGTGTTTGGTTCGATTCTCATGGTGTACAACAAATTTCGAAATCGCCATTTAGTGTAAAATGTGCCATTTGCTAAGAAAAGCATTTATTCAAAAAAAACAAGAGGGCCAATTGGCCCTAAATCGCTCACCTGTCAAACTTGACCTAGATATCATTGAGATAAACATTCTGACCAAGTTTGAAGAAGATCGGACCAAAATTAAGACCGCTAGAGTACAGGCAAGATTTTTATATAATTTGACCTAGTGACCTGGATTTCAAGATCACATAACCAAGTTTCAAACTTGACCTAGATATCATCGAAATATACTTTCTGACCAAGCTTGAAGAAGATCCAACCAAAATTAAGACCTCTAGAGTGCAGACAAGCTTTTTCCTTAATTTGACCTACTGACCTAAGTTTAAGGTTCACATGACCCAGTTACGAACTTGATCTAGATATCATTGAGATAAACATTCTGACCAAGTTTAAAGAAGATTGCACCAAAATGAAGACCACTAGAGTGCAGACAAGATTTTTATATAATTTGACCTAGTGACCTAGATTTCAAGGTCACATGACCCAGTTTCAAACTTGACCTAGATATCAATGACATAAACATTCTGACAAAGTTTCAGAAAGATCGGACCAAAATTAAGACCTCTACAGTGCAGGCAAGCTTTTTCTTTAAATTGACCTACTGACCTAGTTTTAAGGGTCACATGACCCAGATACGAACTTGAACTAGATATCACTGAGATAAACATTCTGACCAAGTTTAAAGAAGATCACACCAAAATTGAGACTGCTAGAGAGCGGACAAGATTTTTCTGTAATTTGACCTAGTGACCTAGATTTTAAGGTCACATGACCCAGTTTCGGACTTGATCTAGATATCAATGAGATAAACATTCTGACCAAGTTTGAAGAAGATCGGATAAAAATTATGACCGCTAGAGTGCGGACAACAATTGTGAACAGACGACGGACGGACGACGAACAAAGGGTGATCATAAAAGCTCACCCTGTCACTATGTGACAGGTGAGCTAAAAAGAAAAGCAACTTGACTAACATTTCAGCATTTTTCATTGCATGGGCTTGAATGCTTCTTGATTTTAAGTTACCGTGAAAATTAGAAATTATATAATTTAAATTTTATCTTGATTAAGATCAGTAGTTACTGGAAGAATAATTTGACACGATTTACACGCGGAATCGGATAATTATATTTTCTACGATTAAAACGAAAAGGATGAAGAACACTTCTTAGCGGAGAATGTAGCATTTTAATTGATTTGGCCCAAATATTTGTTTTTAATGGATTGATCTCCCATAACCTAACAAAATTTGAATACTATATGCGATTCGATTTAGAGAAAAGATTAGCCACTTGATTTAAAAATAATCGAAAAACGCAAAACATATAATTGATAAGCATGATGATTTTTGGACTGCAAATTTAACCACTTGGCACTGTTAATTTGACTTTGAAGTGTTTGATTGTATTAACTAAAATAAGGGGTTGCTTAAAACCCCCAAATTGGCTTAAAGTGTAACTTGGTGCTATTTTGTGATTTGATTTGCTAAGAGAATAGCTGATTGCAATTTGATTGAGGTGCCACTTGGCACTGTGTAGCTGCTTGGCTGTGTTGGGAAATTGTAATGCCGATTGGCGATGTAGTGCCGATTGGCGCTGTATTTGAATGGAATTGCCTTTTGAAGACTAGCCGATTGGCATAAAAGTGAGTGCCACTTGGCGCGGAATTGGTTGTGTTTAACTTGATTATCAGGTTAACAAATAGTGATTTCTCGCCATTGGGCATAAAATTGAAGTGCCGATTGGCGCTGTATTGCCGTTTGGCGCTGTGTTTTAATGGAGTAGTTTTTTGAAGACTAGCCGATTGGCTTGAAAGTGAGTGCCATTTTGCGCAGCCTTGGTTGTGTTTAAATTGATTTTCAGATGATATTGCCCCTCCTGGGAGCGAACCTCGCCACGTGGCGTAAAATTGAAGTGCTGATTGGTGCTGTGTTGGAATGGAATTGTTTTTGTGAAAGATAAGCCGATTGGCTTGAAAGTGAGTGCCATTTGGCTTGAAAGTGAGTGCCATTTTGCGCAGCCTTGGTAGTGTTTAGTTTGATTATCAGATGATATTGCCCCTCCTGGGAGCGAACCTCGCCACATGGCGTAAAATTGAAGTGCCGATTGGCGCTGTAGTGCCGATTGGCGCTGTAGTGCCGATTGGCGCTGTGTTGAAATGGAATTGTTTTGTGAAAGACTAGCCGATTGGCTTGAAAGTGAGTGCCATTGGGCCCTGCATTGGTAATGTTTAGTTTGATTATCAGATGATATTGCCCCTCCTGGGAATGAACCTCACCACGTGGCGTATAATTAAAGTGCTGATTGGAGCTGTAGTGCCGATTGGCGCTGTGTTGGAATGGAATTGTTTTTCTGGAAGATTAGCCAACTGGCTTGAAAGTGAGTGCCAATCGGCTCTGGATTGTCTGATTTTTATTGTTCGCGAGTTAAGTCGAATGTAAAAAGTTGAATAAGATGATAGGAATCGACAGAAAGACGTTTAGATAAATTTGGGCGTTTTTTGTTTCATTATTTAAACTATGGGCGCAGATTAATAGCAAACAATATTGGCTGTTTTTCTTTTGCATATGTATGAGATGATGTTATTTTTCTATTCAAGTAGGTTCTGGATGATAATAGACATTAATTGCAGCATGCTCGAGGATTCCGGTTGTGCCGCTTGACACGAACCAAGAAGACGGTGCAGGAAAGATGGGCTATTGGACGTTAATGAAATGTTGTCGTTGAAATATAGTATATAGCGATGCAATACGATCATTCCTATTGTACTTGGTGTTTTGGTTCCATTTCCTACCTATGAATTACTTGAATATGGGATAAATAATTTATTTTCGTTTGAACGCATTTAATAAGAAAATAAGTAGTATTGTTTTCTATGACCCAACAAATTTATGAAAGCACCGGTCTCATTGATATTATTTGTGTCCGACAGCATTTTGAACATTATAGGATTATAATAAGCAGTATCTTTGCTATTGCCATAATAATCACCAAACTTTGAGAGGTGTTTGGATATTGCCCTTTGGACATACTGCTTCCCATCTTAGCTCTGCTGGTCAGTCTGGTCAGTTTTAACATTTCAAATTGTTATCAACTCTGACAAACATTATTAACCCTTAGTCATGGAAAAGGTTCTGCAATCTGCATTACTGAATAGCCAATATTTGCTATGGGCCAGCTTTATCTATCATACACACACTATGCATGATAAGTTCAAATTCTACAGGAATTTTAATCCTGTAATCTTAAATTTGTCAAACTTTATTAACTACTGATTATGTAGGTAATGATAGTCAAAGTCCACTAAGATGCCAGTTATAGTAAAACCTCTGTACAAAAGACCACCCACAATACCATAACAAAATGTTCTGGCAAAACTGAGAATGTAGACTTATCCGAGGACATGAATAATGCTATGTAAATTTTCACTTTTCAATTAACCCTTTCCTCCACAGATACACCTTTATTTCATGGGCAAACAGTTTAGATCCAGATCAGCTGGCACATCCGTGCCATCTGATCAGGATCTAAACTGTTGGTTTTTTTATTAATTAAGTTATTTCTGACCAAAATGCGACCAGTGCACATCCTGATCAGACGGCACAAATGTGCCGGCTGATCTGGATCTACAGTGGTCACACATGTGTAAAAATGCGTATAGATGGAGGAAAGGGTTAAAGAGTAAATATTTACATAGTATTATTACTGACTTTCCTTTTGGCAGGTTTTATACATTTGTGAAATAGTTTAATTCATAGTTTATTTATAATGGCTGTAACAAATAGACAATATATATGACTGTAATATAAGATAGTTTTAATTTTCAAATAAAAATCACTTGCAAGTAAGTTGATAGAACTTTCCACTTTTTAATAATCTAATCATATAGGTATTATTACGAGAAGGAGTAAAACAACTAAAGGTGGTCTCCTAGATCATGCGTGCCAGTGGGTCATCATATAAAATTGTTTCTTTTATATGTGATCACACTGTTTTTACATCAAAACTGTCATAAATCAAACAAATTATTGTCGAAAGTACACTTGTTAATGCGGTTAATGGTGAATGGTTATTCAATGTTGGTAGTTTTTGTCATTTAAGAAAAATATATTTGATTAAATGAGTGAAGTTAGTGTTTATAAACTTAAGTAATAAATGACAGAAAATAACACTTATGTAATGATGTTTTACTGCCCCACCCAGAACACACACTAATATACACACACAGTGTAACCCCAATCTACACTTGTTAAATGTTCTAATACAGCAAATCAATTTGTTCACCTAAGTTTGCTTACCCTTTTCTGCATTTATTCACCTTAATGGTGCTGGTGAACATCAGTCCCATCTGATGAGGATCTATATTGTTTGTATGAGATTCATTAGGATATTTTTTACCAAGAAGCAACCCATGTAGATCCTGATCAGATGGCACAGATGTGCCAGCTGATCTGGATCTACACTGGTTGCACACATGTTAAAATGTGCATATATGGAGTAAAGGGTTAATAATGACAATAAGAGTTTGTTAATATGAAGTATTCAAAGATTAACATTAGGTCAAACTGTCCAGATAGGGTGCTGTAAATTTGCTTATCAAGTAACTATGACATACTGATAGTCTGGTACAATCCATGCTAAGCCAATATTTGATGTTTGCATAATACTACTTATCGAGTAAGTGTGAATGGGTGAACTTACGATATTAGTTTTGTCAACTGATATAATCTTAAGACGTAAAGGCTATACCAGACAGCAGTACCTTAAACAACTAGCCAGCAGTACCTTAAACAACTGGCCAGCAGTACCTTCAACAACTAGCCAGCAGTACCTTCAACAACTAGCCAGCAGTACCTTAAACAACTAGCCAACAGTATCTTAAGCAGTTAGCCAGCAGTACCTTAAACAGCTAGCTAACAGTACCTTAAGCAGCTAGCCAGCAGTACCTTAAACAGCTAGCTAACAGTACCTTAAGCAGCAAGCCAGCAGTACCTTCAGCAGCTAGCCAGCAGTACCTTAAACAGCTAGTCAGCAGTACCTTAAACAGCTAGCCAGCAGTACCTTAAACAGCTAGCCAACAGTACCTTATACAGGAAGGCCAACAGTACCTTCAGCAGCTAGCCAGCAGTACCTTAAACAGCTAGCCAGCAGCACCTTAAGCAGCTAGCCAGCATTACCTTAAACAGCTAGCCAGCAGTACCTTCAGCAGCTAGCCAGCAGTACCTTATACAGGAAGGCCAACTGTACCTTCAGCAGCTAGCCAGCATTACCTTATACAGGAAGGCCAACAGTACCTTCAGCAGTTAGCCAGCATTACCTTAAACAGCTAGCCAACAGTACCTTTAGCAGCTTGCCAGCAGCACCTTAAGCAGCTAGCCAGCATTACCTTAAACAGCTAGCCAACAGTACCTTCAGCAGCTAGCCAGCAGTATCTTATACAGGAAGGCCAACAGTACCTTCAGCAGCTAGCCAGCAGTACCTTAAACAGCTAGCCAACAGTACCTTAAACAGCTAGCCAGCAGCACCTTAAACAGCTAGCCAACATTACCTTTAACAGCTAGCCAGCAGTAAAGCAGCTAGCCAGCAGAACCTTAAACAGCTAGCCAACAGTAAAGCAGCTAGCCAGCAGTACCTTAAACAGCAAGCCAACAGTACCTTAAACAGCTAGCCAGCAGTACCTTAAACATCTAAACAACAGTACCTTCAGCAGCTAGCCAGCAGTACCTTCAGCAGCTAGCCAGCATTACCTTAAACAGCTAGCCTGCAGAACCTTAAAGAACTAGCGTCACATACATCTGCTACCGATTCTGAAATCCCTCTCTCTCAAAAGTAATGCAAGATCACACAAAGTCTTACCTAGGCTTTATCAAATCAAACTTAATTTCAGACCGATTTAAAATTAATAACAACTGTTGATTATTTTTCACCTGGTAACCTTAGAAAGCAGACAGAGTAATTGCCATGGAAACCACAAATGAAGAGTTCCTGCAGGTTGTTTCTACAAAATATACCTGTCTAATGTAAAACTGGTAATATCTGTGGCAACTGCTCGCCTTTTATGCAGTGTGGTAAGTGGTAAGTGTGAGGTTGGGCACCACAAAACTAGCAGCATCCTTTAGGCCATTGCTTGGTCATAACCATATTCAAGTGTGTTTTGAATTTGTTTCCTTGTGTAGTCTTTCCGGATTTGGCCTTTAAGCATTGTATGGCATACATCACTTTTCTTGCTAGACTGTACCTACTTCTCATTATTTATCAGAAAAATAAATCTGACCAAGTAAAACATTCTTGCTCAGTTACCATCTACTTACAGATTTACACTTTACTACATGGGATATTTGGCCCCTGAGGTCCGACAGCTGAATCTCCAAAAACTGCATGAATTGTCAAAACTGCCTCTGATGTATTAAGACACTATTTTGAGAAATGTACAGGTTTGACCCTTAAGTGTGACCTTGACCTTTATAACAAGGCGTTGGCTTCTACATACTGTCTCAGTGAGGTGAACATTTATGGCAAGATTTTTCTTCAAATTGTACAACAGACTTGTGAGATATGAAGCAGAGAGCATAATATTAGGAACCAGTAAGTGACCTTGACCTTTAACATATATGACAGAGAATTCTGTATTAGTAAACTGTCTTTTTCTGATGATCATTTGTGCCAATTTACTGCAATATCCTCAACATGCTTTCTGAGATATGGACTGAACACAAGATTTATTAATTTGACCTTTTACCCATAAGTGTGACCTTGACCTTGAACCTACAAGACCATGTGCTGGTTTCTGTGTCCCTGACAAACATTTTTACTAAGTTATTTCAAAAGCTTTTAAATGGTGGTTGAATTATGGAGTCAGTATAAAATCAATAATTAACTTTTAAGTGTGACCTTGACCTTGAACCTAAGGGGTTTTGTGATCCGCACACCCTCTCCTTGGTGTGAACATTTGTGCAAAAGCATTTCAAGCTCCTCCACTGGATTGTGGATTTATGGAGCAGACACAAAATGTAATAATGTTCACCTTTAACCAAAATTATGCTGAACTTTGAAAAACAACCAGCCATAGTCTATAATTATTCACAGTGAATATTTTTGTATTATTTTATTTTCACTTTTTTTTGCATGTGTGAAATCATACCAATTCAATTATTTGACAGTCAAGCAAATTAAATTATTTCTGCACAAAATACCTTGTGAAAATATCTGATACCAGGATGTGAACTTTCACACAAGCAATCAATCCCCAATTATGATGACAACCAACAAAGTGACATGGCATGCACATGCAGACATGCAAACCTTTACATGACAATCAACAAACACAGTGACATGACAACCAAACAGTCTTATACTCAGTTTCTAAAGAAATTCCTCAATGAGGCAGTCCAAATCATGCTTATTGTTTTATCTATATTATCTATTGAAAGAGTCTAGCATCTAGACATAACACAGTCTGATAAGATCTTCTGATTTCTGGAGAAATAAAGATTTTCCTGAAGAGTTTATGAGTATCAGAGAAGTCAAAAAACTCATTCAATCAACAACATTTAATAATGGTTAACTCTTTACCATACTCCATATATACCAGATTTATTGTTTGTGCAACCTGTGTACATCCAGATCAGCTGGCGCATCAGTGCTGTCTGATCTGGATCTACAGTGGTTGATTTTTAGTCAGAAATAAACTAATGAATCAAAAGTGAATAGGTGTGCCATCTGATCTGGATCTACACTGGTAATTATAAAAAGCATCTTAATTGTTGGAGGATGTATTATGCTTTAAGAGTCGAAATGATTTCTTGGTGATTCTGTCCTACTTCAAAACATCTTAGCATATTCACCATTGGATTCAATTGTCTAAACAACCAGAACATGTGTCTGAAGGCAATGTCACTGAAACCTGGAGTTAGGACGGACCAACAATTCCTCATCAGGTTAAACTGTATTAACGCATTGTTAATTACACACAACTTTTGCAATAAATGGTCTATGGAATGTTTGGTATTCATGCTTTATTCCAAATACACCAATTCTGTTTATTTTTAAGGTGAATCACATACACTATGAGACAGATAAATTGTTTTGAAATTGCTTGGCCCACAGAACTCTATTTTAGCTACCTGATAAAACCGCTGAGTCGGCTAGTTGAGCTTACAACTTCAAAGAAGCTTAAATGTCTGATGATTTCTTAATTAACCTTGTTATTCGCATGATAGTATATCTCTGTAATCAAAAAAGCCAATTCTTTTCAGATTGTTACCATTTTATCATCATGATTTACCTCTTTTACAGCTAGTCTACTTGGCTCAAATTTTGTATATGGTGTTGCAACGGACAGAATATTTGGATTTTAAGTAAACAAACTCTTTTCAATACTATATCATAATAAAAAAAATGTTTAAGAAAAGACAATTTATAATTGTCAAACATCAATATCAGAAATATTATCTCTCAAATTATTACTTTTTTGTGTTCTGAAGAGAATTTGACATGATTAGTGTGTTGTTGGCCCACCCTTGAAGATGGATTAAACCCACTTTGCCTCCCCCTGAACCATTCATTATATTCTCTTCCTTAACTATGTTTGAAATGACTGTCTATTAACCCTTTCCTCCATATATAAGCACTTGCATGTGTGACCAGTGAAAATCCAGATCAGCCAGCACATCCATGCCGTCTGATCAGGATCTGAACTGGTCTCATTTTGGTAAGAAATAACCTAATGAATCAAAGAATCATGGATGTGCTGGCTGATCTGGATCTACACTGTTTGCCCATGCAATAAAGGTGTATCTATAGAGGAAAGGGTTAAAACAGTTCACCTATTCTTCTACCAACCTGGAGACACATTTTTCTCCAAACATTGTAATGTTTAATGAGGTAAAATTAACTATTAAGTTAGTCTATTCAGTGTAAAAACACTTAAGCATCATAAATTGGATTTCAATTGCTATCATGATGACCTTATACCATTGTATGCTGTCAGGACACTGTGAGAGGGTAACAATGGATAACAAGGTCATGTCCTAACATACAGCCTGTCCTATTGTTAACCTGCCCATCTGATCCACTGGATCAAGCAACGAAGAAATGAATGCTTAGATTAAACAACCTTGTTAATGATTTTCAGATAATGATTTCATAAGGCAATCAAAACTATTACAAGCTCTACATGTTTGGAACCAGGCGTAACTCATTTACGCCATATTTTATTATACTTTTGGTCAGAATTACAAAATAAAAAGCAAACAGTGCAGATCCTGATCAGACAGCATGATCTGGCTGATCTCTATCTACAGCGTTTGCCCATGCAATAATAGCTTCATATATGGAGTCAAGGGTTAAGTTAAGAAAAGACTGATTCTATCATGGATGATAATTTTTTTTTAATATTTAATATGCATTACCTACTAAGATTAACAATTTAATAAACAACACCATTTTGATTGATTCAGTCCATAAATCCAGAATAATTGTTCATTTTTGATGTATTGAAGTGAAAATAAGTCTTTGTAGTTTTAGTATAAAATATTTAATTCTGTTGTCATTTTGCTTGAGTTTTTTAATCATAACAGAAATATAGATTTAGGCATTGGTCTGTTTACTTGTCGTACAAACTGTAGTTATTATATTAATCTTAAGATAAATAAATCCCAAGGTTATACAGTTCTTGGGAAAGAAATTAGGAATAATAAAATAATATGTCAGACAACTGACATTTGTAAAAACATTCTTGTATTCCCTTAACCCTTTCCTCCATATACACACCTTTATAGCATGGGCGAACAATGTAGATCCAGATCAGCTGGCACATCCGTGCCATCTGATCAGGATCTTCACTGTTCGCTATTTGATTTATTAGAATATTTTTGTTGCAATTAACACATAATCAAATACATGTATATACATATCCCGTCAATGATTATAAAAGTTCTATCACTACCACCAAAGCAGGGTTAATAATTTGATCAGTGCTGTTTCTTTCACTCATTTTATGATACAAATATCAGTACATAATTGTTCACTCATAAAGCCATTATTCAATGATTCTGCATTTACGCCGTATCACATATGCACTTTGAACAGAAATCATAATCTATTTGCTTCCTTAATTCTTCAATGAAGTCGTCGAGGATCAAAAAGAATAATTTTACTGGCTCGCCAAACGTTGACAGCCATGATTGTTTACCTCAGCGAATTCAATTATGGAATTAGCAACCTTGACCCGAAAGCACACGCAACCGGGTTTACATATAGTGATGCATGGACAAAAATCACGCGTTTAACAGTTAAAAATAGCACCGGAGAAGAAAGTGAAAGTAAATTTTCCAAAAATGAAACGGTGCTGGTTGTTATTTTGCACCGGACATTGTGTCTGACAATAAAAGAATTTTTCGTCGGTCAAAAACCCGGTCGGCTTTTCATATAATTTTTTTGGGAGGGCTGAAAAAAAGTTACAGTCGGTGCTAAAAAGAGACGGTCGGTCGGGTAACCAGAAACAAACCTATTTTTTTTAGGCCTAAGAAAGGTGCTCTATTAACCAATCATTTCTCTATTACACTATATAACAGTTACCATTTTAAAGTTTTTAAACATGATCAGGAAAAGCAAAAAAATTCTATCTGCTTCTAAATTTGATCTCAATTAGAACCGTTTTGCTTTTGCTTTTAAAGAGAAATTGAAGTGGCACTTAGAAGCCCTCCCTCCAACTCCCCCCCCCCCCCCCAAAAAAAAAAAGTTAAACAATAAATTAAAAATACTCAGTCATGAATCTTCTTAAAGTATTTCTACCATTTGACTTAATAGTCAGAAAGAAGAATTTTGATATTATGACATTACTTTGCATTAAGTAACAGAACTCAACTTTTATGTGACTTTTTACAGCATACAGGAACATTATCAGCATTATATTATTATGACTGACTCCAATGACAATGATATCTACTATTTTACATGAAAATGTGGGACCTAATATAGAGAGCAGAAGCATTTACCTTAGTTTTGCAGTACAACTCTGACATATTGTAATAGTTACAAATTTGATTTCAGGCTTGTTTGATTGATAAGTTTAACCTGTGAAATCATTCCTGCTTTATGACCATCATCAGCAATCTTTAAAATAACCTATACACCTGGATGCTTTCATGAACAAATACCTCATTTATTGTTTTATGACTATTTATTAAATAAATAAACCTATAAATACTTTCCCCTGTCACTCTGCTACGGTAATAGATTTTAAAGTTCAAAAGCTTTTTCTGGCTTAGTTAAGTACAGCTTACAACTAAACTAGTATAATCTTATATGGTGTAAAGGGTTAAGTACAGCTTATGACTTAGATCAGTGAAAATTGATGGTTCAATCCCCAGCTGGGCTTGCAAAGAATTCAATTAACTAGAAAGCAACAATATTAACCCTAAATTACCCACTAAAATTTACTTAATGGACTCGGCTTTCTTTAACCCTCATTACTCCATATTATATGACTTTTATGGAATGGGCAAACAGTGTAGATCCGGATCAGCTAAGTCTAAGTTGGAAAATTATCATGTAACTATCCAAATACTGCCCCAACTGAATCCCCTTTCTAGAATTCTTGCATCTGACACAGAAGCAGTCCAGTCCCAAAATGAACAACTAAATCCGCAGATGTGACAGCTTTTTCACAAGAACTCGGTCAATGACAGAAAAATAATTACATGATTTACAATGTATATTTCTTTTTACCAACAGATTAAAAAAGTTGGATCATGAATGTTAATAAACTAATTATAAGGCCAGTTTCATTTTCATCCATCAAATTAAAACTTGGTAATTCAATCACAATCAAACTTTAATCAAGTCACACTGTCACAATTACTTCCATAGCCCTTTCCTCCATAAACACACCTTTACTGCGTGGGCGAACACTGTGTAGATCCAGATCAGCCGGCACATCTGTGCATCTGATCAGGATCCGCATTGTTCGCTTTTTGATTTGTTAGGTTATTTCTGACCAAAATGTGACCAATGCAGATCCTGATCAGACAGCACCGATGTGCTGGCTGATCTAGATCTACACTGGTTGCACATTTGTAAAAATTTGTATATATGGAGTAAAGGGATAGAGGAGCATCCAAAAGTTACTTGTTTTCTACTGCCTTTTTGTTTTCTAGCCATACTAGTCTTGCCTCACAGAAGCTTGACATGGGCTCTAGAAGACAATATCTGACATGAAGTGATGCCCCATAGAAGACTTATCTACTCAAAAAACCTAACTTTGCCATGAGAATTGCATTTCAGAAGCCTTATTGGGTACTTAGAATGGGCTGGCTTGCTTAAGCAAAGTACTGACCCATAGACAAAGTCACATAACTTGGTCACTGGGGTTTTCTTGAAGAAGTTATTTGGGTATCAATTTGCTAGGTAGGCATAATATTTAATTGAAAGACTTAACGAGTCAGGTGTGAGCTTTACTACAGCTTCTGCCATATGATCAACATAAAGTTCTTACTTAACCTGTTACTCCATAGATATACCTTAATTGTATGGGCCATACAGTGTCCTTGCCATCTGATCAGGATCTGCATTATTTGTTTTTTGATTTATTAGGTTATTTCTGACCAAAATGCGAACAGTGCAGATCCTGATCAGACAGCACAGACATGCTGGCTGATCAGGATCTACACTGTTCACAAAGGCGTTAAAATGCGTATATATGGAGGAATGGGTGTAATTGTATTTTGTGTTCCCCAACAGGTAGGTGTGGCAGACAAATGAGGCCTTAGTCAATTATGTTAAGTTTAATTGCAAGCTCCAATTTAAGGATATTTTCATTAGTGCAAAGTACAGACAGTTCAAGGATAATATTGCTAGCAGACTTGGTAAAAATTCAAATTGCCTAACAAAAACTCAACAAACCTGAGAGAATCTGCATTTTCCTGTTCAGACTTGGCAATACCCTCTTGTTTAATACATCAAAAAGTTTACAACTTAAATATTTACTATATTATTTGTGGTAAACGATGAAAGCCTTATGGTTCTATAAACGTATACATATTCGTGTATAACCCTTTCCTGTATAGAAACACCTTTATTGCTAGGGCGAACAGTTTAGATCCAGATCAGCAGGCACATATGTGCCATCTGATCAGGATCTAAACTGTTTGCTTTTTGATTCATTAGGTTATTTCTGACCAAAATGTGACCAGTGCAGATCTTGATCAGACGGCAAGGATAAGCCGGCTGATCTGGATCTACACTGGTTGCACGTGCCTAAAAATGCGTATATATCAAGGAAAGGGTTAACATGATGAAAAAAGACAACTGGCAGTGAGGTGCAATCTGAAGTGCAATCACATCAAATTTTCTTAAAAGTAAAATTGCTGAAGTTTGTTATATTTAGCTTGTGGTTTGTCTAAACCCTTTCCTCCATAGATAAGACTTTAATCACATGGGGAACAGAGTAGATCCAGATCAATATTATTGTTTTGTTTGGATTTTTTATTTTGTTAGTTTGTTAGCACAGATATTTTTTGTTGGAGTATGCGTAATCCAGAATTTTGAGTGAATCTTCCCCAAAGACAGTTGGCAGCTCAGCACAATATCCCACCTTTAAGCCTTTCCTCAATAGATACAACTTTATTGCGAGGGTGAACAGTGTAGATCCAGATCAGCCGGCACATCCGTGCCAGCTGATCAGGATCAACACTGGTCCCACATGCCTAAAACTGTGTATATATGGAGGAAAGGGTTAAACAAATTGCATCCTGCACTAGGTAACTTGATTGTTATTTTGCTATCAACATTGTTGATTGAACTTTTCTCACACCTTCTGATGCATCATGTACTATCTTACACTTAGAACTTCACTACTATTTAACTCTTTACTCTCTATATATGCATTTTATCACAAGTGTGACCAGTGCCAGATCAGCTGGCACATCTGGACATCTGATCAAGATCTGCACTGTTCAACCAGACTTTAATCTTTCCCTCCATATAAATGCCTTTATGGTGTGGGTGAACAGTGTAGATCCAGATCAGCCTGCACATCTCTGTGCTGTCTGATTCAGGATCTACACTGTTCGCTTTTTGATTAATTAGGTTATTTCTGACTAAAAAGAGAACAGTGGCGTGAGTACAGATCCTGATCAGATCAAACAGATGTGCCTGCTGATCTGGATCTACACAATGTTCGCCCATACCATTAAGGCGTATATAATGAAGGGTTAAAAGCTTTATCTACAGAGCAAATGGTAATGACGGTCACTTCACAAGACGACTCTTCTACAATTTATAAGCAATATGAGTATGGTAAAATGAAGGAAATTTCTATTGAAGAGGAAACATCTGGCGGTATCCAAATAAATTTGAAACAAATTCTTGAACATTTCAAAAATAAGATTTCACTGCGATAACTTCAGATTACATATGTCACGGACAATTTCTTCCGTTTAACAAACTATCAATTCTTGTTGACCCAAAGACCTAAATTTCTCTCAATCAAAAAGTAAATGAAGCCATTTTTATTGCATGACGATATCAATTTGCTACATTTTGTTAATTCAAGGAATTTTTCTTTTCAACAAAGGCCTATTTTATGAGCCAGAAAAGTACAGTTTTATTGTACAGATTGCATGACCATATTTAGTTTTTCAACAGAAACGCTGATGAACCAACGATAACATTATGAAAATAAAATCTGAATGGATCCCGTTAAAGCAACAAAACTCAAGATGTAATTTGCTGATATTTATAGAGAAGAAATGAAGTCAAAAATAGCGAGCCGATTTATTTATAATAATCTACTATTCCAAAAAAATAATAACTGTTTATCTAAATTTTAAAATACATAAAGCTTAAAATTATTATGTAATTTAGCTTAAAAATATGAAACACTTGAAAACACTTCAAGAATTTAAAAGATTACTACTGTTTTAAAACCAAGAGATTTTTCAGGGAGAAATTAAAGCTCTGACAGGTGTGCTCTTTTAAATAATGCACTTTTTAACACATGTTTTAGTTACAGACTAATTTGATTGATTGATTGATCTTTTTATTGATTTATTGTGATTGATTGATTGATTGATTGATTATTGATTGATTGATTAATAAACTAACTAAAATGATTATTTGACAAATGAATGATTTTTTTTTTTTACTTAAGTTATTGTAGACCCTGGGAACCAATTGCACAGATGTGATTTCATTCATAATTTTAACAATAAGGGTTTGGCAACAGCATAATATTTCCTGAATGAAAAAAAAAATCCAACAGTCGCAGATTTTGCTGACAAGACATACACCCAGCTGCTGCCGCTGCTGCTGATGGTTTTGATTTCAGCAAATATAACATAATAAATTAAAGGTGCATGGTAGCGTATGGATGAAAAAATTTAAGGTTTTCAAATTTCAAAATTTACTTATCATATAAACTGAAGAAGATCTATAAACAATGTAAACATGATGTAGTATTCTTACTCATTCAACATACAGGTGAATATATATGAAGCCTACAATGTTATAGCATTACTATCACAGAAAATTCACTCAAAAAATACTTAAATGTACTGATTTGTCAAAATTTTCTGCAAAATTTGCTCCTGTTCAGTCATCTTTAGGCAAATTATAGCAGAACAATGAATATACACCAGATCTAAGACATTTAACCTCCATAGACACACCTATATTGCGTGGGTGAACAGTATAGATCCAGATCAACTGGCACATCCATGTCATCTTATCAGGATCTGCACTGTTCGCATTCTGATTCGTTAGGTTATTTCTGACCAAAATGCAACCAGTGCAGATCCTGATCAGACGGCATGGATATGCCGGCTAATCTGGATCTACACTGGTTGCACATGCTTAAAAATGCGTATATATGGAGGACAGGGTTAAGTATTCAACCCTGAACTGTGAATATGCAGCTTTAAAATATTTGATGATATTTGTTGCCAGTAATAGAGCAGTGCCCAAGGTTATAAAACTGAGCATGGAAACCAGTCTCAGATCTCAAGCATCTGATTGGCTGAAATGGCGACTGGTCGCCATTTCAGCCAATCAGATGCTTGAGATCTGAGACTGGTTTCCAATCTCAGCTTTATAACCTTCAGCCCAGGCCTATTTGTCACCAGCTAACATATATAAAGAAATCAATGATACTTACAATGGCCATCAAATTGAGAATATAATGCTGTAGATCCTCTTTATGATATCGCAACATAAGGTGATCCGCAGCAACCATAAGTTCCACATAGTTTTTATGTGACAATGAGCGTTTAGTCCGATGATTTAAAGTTGATGATGAAATTAAATTATTAAAAGATGATAAACTATAAATATCACTATTATTCAAGTCTTCTATATCACTAGAGGTATCCCTTTTCCTTCTTCTGTGCTTATAATTTTCTGAAAACAGAGAAGAAAACATGTAATTATCAGTACATGTTCAGTAATTTAACACTTTACTACATATATATACATATGTTTTTATCACATGTGAGAACAGTTAAGATTCAGATCTTTCAGGTAAATCCTTGCCTTCTGACCTGCATCTACACTGGTAACTTGTTGGTTCGAAATAACCTAATGAATCTAACTAGAAAAAGCTGTAGATCCTGATCAAATGGCACAAATGTGGCACCAAGATGATGGTGATGATGAAGTGGAGGGGAATAATGACAATAAGGAGAGGCATGATGATGTGAAGGACATGTGATGAGGACCAGGTAGATTGGGCATATGACAGCAAATTTGACGTTAAAGCTAATGATTAGGAACAAGAAAAAGAAGTAATTTGCAAAGAATGCATTAAAACTTCATTACAACATTATCACAGACTAGACTACTTGGCAAATGTCTTGTCCAAGATAAATTAATCAGCTTTACCAACTCTATTATCAATTTTTAAGATTTGCTGCATCACACATGTCAGCAACCAAACAAGCTTTAAATCACAGGCATGCTACTGTACACTTGTTATCACCTCAAAAGTTACTCCATAAATATCTGCGTTAACACTTTTGCGAACAGAATAGATCCAGATCAGCCAGCACATCCTTGCCATCTGATCTAAACTGCTCACTTCTTGGTAAAAAATAATGAATCTAAAAGTGAACAACGTAGATCCTGATCAGATGGCATGGATGTGCCAGCTGATCTGAATCTACACTGTTCATCTATGCCAATGCAATAAAGGTGTATCATTGAAGTAAATACTATATGACTGTCACTAGGAAGGGGTGTAATATCTTTATCAACATCATTTCCCCGACAAACAGCAGTGTTGGCAATGGTAACTCACAGTATGTTTTGAGTCCTTAAGAGTAATGAAGGCATACTTATAATAAAGTCAGTTCTGTTTTTCTCATTTTCTTCATTATCTAAGCTTTTTGTTGTGCGATCAACGTCAATAATGACAGAAAGGCTGCTTGGTTTTTTGTGTTTTTGTTTTTACTAACATTAAGATCGTCTAGCACTCTTTCAACTTTCTCGACTGAAAAACAATTTGTTGAGCAAGATGCCGCTGTGTGTGATCTAAACATCCAACTAAAGTCAAGAGATGAAATTTCCTTAAATTTCTGAGACCTAGGTTTGCTTCCTTTGGTAATGTTTTTGATCAAACATGTAGCCCACATCCAAATGAACTATCGTTACTGATTTACTACTAATTATTGTACTTGGCAGCATGTCCATCATCTCCATGACATAGATATCATAAAAATAATACTATACACTTTTAACCCTTTCCTCCATAAATATGCATTTTTACGCATGTGCGACCAGTGTAGATCCACATCAGCCGGCAAATCTGTGCCATCTGATCAGGATCTGCACAGATGTGCCGGCTGATCTGGATCTAAACTGTTCGCCCACGCAATAAAGGTGTATCTATGGAGGAAAGGGTCAAACTTGAGCTTAGTCTTTAAACTGACCAATCACAAGCAGCAAGTCTCACATCTCAGCTTTATGCTTTTCTTTAGAGCTCAAGATCATAAACCTGAGAATGGAAACCAGTTTCAAATCCCAAGCATCTGATTGGCTGAAATGAAGACAAGTCTCCATTTTAGCCAATTAGTTGCTAAAGATTTGAGACTGGTCTCCAGTTTTAGTTTTATGATCTCGGACAGAGAGCTTATATCATGATTATGTTCAGCCTTTGAAACTCACAAGTCTCCATTTCAGCATATCAGATGCTCAAGATTTGGATTGGTTGCCAGTTTTAGTTTTATGATCTTGGGCAGAGAGCTCCTATCATGTTTACATTTTAAAGCTAGCTTGACCTTGTTATAGGACAGCTGTCTGCTGCAATTTGCATCTAGGTCAATAAAATAGGAAATTACCTCTTAATTATTACACCATTTCAATGACAAAACAATTAGGAACATTGTGAACAACTACTGCCAAATGCTGAATTCATTCACAAGACCAATCAATTAATTCTTTACTTCACTTATATCCCATGTGTGACCTGAGTAGATTCTGATCCAGATCATCTTCCACATTCCTGATCAGGATCTACATTAGTTTTGTCATACATGGGATACCGGAGTAAAGGGCAAGTATGACATTAATATAGAAAACAACTGACTCGATACATCTTAACTTCCAAATATCGGTGCAGGTTCAAAGTTAACAAAATAAAATTGTTTTTGATAGCATCTATACGATCAGATACTGCACATTTCAGAGGAAATAACATGCACATATTTAGTTTCTGCCTACATAAATTATTGAAAGTTAAGTATTAATGCTGTAACCACTTCCTATCTGAGTCAATTAAATTTATCAGTAAAATATCAGTTAAAATAAGGTATAAATAAAAATCATGGGATTTTTTTCTGCTAAAACTTATAACGTTTAGGAGGAGGAACAAAAACGTGCACTTTTTGACCTTCCATGATCATCAAGATAAACACACTTTTGAACACTTTGTGGATGTGTCATAAAAATAACTGAAACTCAAACCTATAATTTTATGCAAAAACAATATAAAGACAATTGCCTTCAAATTTTACACTTGCTCCAGGCATGAAGGGAAAAGCGTGTGCCGAACTCGAATTAATCAAGTCACTCAATTTAAGTTTTATTGTCGATGAATCTTTGACAAAAGATTCAGGTAATTATCTTAAACAGTGGTTGTTGTAATTACAGCTTAAATATAAATCTGTCCGCAGTGAACTGAAATTTTTTAACCGAAATGGTTTATTTCTTCTTTTCATCCGATAAGAGAGGCAGAATATTTTACGCATTTTAATCACTGCTTTGTGTTTGTTTGGTGGTTTATCTACTTGTATTTGTGTGGTCACCAAATACTTAAAAAAGATGGCTTGCTCAAATAAAGTACACTGCAGTATATCCAACTTTAAAGTACTGTTTTCATTACATTAAGTAACATATTCAATTTCAAAATGATCAATTTCCGCACATATCTTCATTTATAGTACATCTAGGTGTTGTTCAAGATCCTTCAGGAAAAAACAAAATGACCACAAAATAACTATACTACTTAGAAAAATTGAGTTTCACATCTTTGTCACCACAAACATTCTCTATGATAATACAACATGTATTAAGGACATTTATTGCATACTTTATGTTTGATCAAAAATTTCTAATAGGAATATTTCTGAACAAAGCACAAGGGTGCATTTGAATGATAGAACCCTTGATACCATACAGAATGATGATGGGAAAGTGATGGGTACTGAATTGTGTTAACTAGATTATAAGTGATTTAACCCTTTCCTCCATAGATACACCTTTATTGCGTGAGCAAACAGTGTAGCTCCAGATCAGCCCGCACATCTGTGCCGTCTGATCAGGATTTGCAGTGTTCGCTTTTTGATTCATTAGGTTATTTTTGACCAAAATGCGACCAGTGGAGATCCTGATCAGACAGCACAAATGTGCTGGCTGATCTGGATCTACACTGGTCTCACATGCGTAAAAATGCGCATATATGGAGGAAAGGGACAATCTAATGAATCAAAAGCACTGATGTGCCAGCTGATCTGGATCTAAACTGTTAGATGATAGATAACAACCATATCTCATGGAGTAAAGGGTAAAAGACAAAAGATATTTAACATCAAATATTTGTAATCTATGTCATTTTATAAACAAAATATAACAAACTGGTAAAAGAAAAATTTAACACTTGCAATAATATATTTAACTTATCCTGTATTCAAGATCATTTACCAAAGTAAACAAAAACACAAGTAAACAAAGAGATTATAAAGAGTGCATAAAGCACTGATATGTGCAGATAATAGGTATATTGGTACAAATTCACCTGGAACAATACAAATACACAACAAGATAATCTGCCTTTGATCTTTTAACAACCTCTGTCCACTATTGTCATTATCTGATTGTAAAGAACTGTTGTATGTAGTTACCAACTGCAAGAACCCCAGTATAATACTCTAGTCACCAACTGCAAGCAATGTAGTTCCAAGAGTGTTTCCAAAGGTGGTTCAATAGGGTTGCTCAACAGCAATATTAACCCTTTCCTCCACAGACAAACCTTTGTTGCGTGGGCAAACACGTGCCGTCTGATCAGGATCTGCGCTGTTCGCTTTATGATTCATTAGGTTATTACCCAACCCTGAATACCATGCTGTAGTTTTTATCCATGTGAAGTTAATCAACATTATTGTCGATATTCCATGCATAGGAAGACACCAAATTTATAAAACATTTGCATTAATTACTGTCAAAAATATGTTATTACTTTGTTATCTAAAACACAGATAACTAGGAGATAGACAAGGGTTGGGGCCCCCCTCCATTGTGCAATAATATAATATCTGACTAATTACTCCAATTATCATTTGATTAATTGTTCTTCACATAGTTACTGTAATCAATTAACTCTATGCAATCTTCTGGCATAGTGCTATATTGACTGAATGAACTTTTTATCCTGAATTGCAAATCTTAGCAATTTTTTTTTTACTTAAATGACTATATGAATGTTTTCTTTTCAATTTGCAAACCCCATACATGTAGATATGAATCTTAAAAAAATCAACTTCAGTTCAATTGACATGTTTCCAAACAGTTAGGAAGGCCAATTTTTGCTAATAAGCTGAGCATTCCCACCACACAAGACAGAAAGAAAAATTACTAGTCTTTAAGACTAACAAACAAATTTGAAAATACTGTAAAAATTTAGTAGCCAAGTTCTAGTTTAATTGGAAAGTAAAAGAATTTTTTTTCAAGCTGTCTTAACATTATTTTTGAAATTATAGGCTATAGTTTTTAGATCAAGTTTAAATTCAATTTAATTCAATGTTATTCCAAAATTCAAATTATTTTTGTAAGAACCATCTCCAATCTACAACGACTGATTGGCTAAAAAATTAACCAATCACAAGGCACCTAGTCAATCATCAACCACCTTCAATAAGAGGTCCATTAAATGGCCACCCACTCTTCAAAACAGATTGCATGAACCTGTAAATTAAATGTGGTTTGCATTTTTAACAGGTGTCAATGTATGCATGTCTGTTCCTATTCCTGAAGTACATTTCTGTGCTGACTTGAAGAGGAGCGAATTCAGCAGTCTTGTGCAGAACAGGAAGCCAAGTTAACACCACAAATGATACATAAAGATAAATTCATTATAAACAGATATAGTGATATTTATACGATGCCCTCCAGACAAAAAACATCACTTTGCTACTGATGCCTTACCAGATACTGATGCATGGTGTTTAAAAAATATCTTTTCATCAGATTACATACGCCCTTTTTAATCACTTACAAATTGTTGATTGTACATCGGTCACATTCCAAACGCTTAAGAGACACAAGATGTGACTTTACTTCTCTACAACAATTTTTAACAGAAGAAAATTATCATCTTGCATACCAGATTTTTACATCCATATTTTCACCATCCTCTAAAACCCAATGTAAGACGAGTCGAACCCACTATAAGACCATTGTAAAATTATGCTGTGGCAAATCCACTGTCAGACAAATCACATGTTGAGAGTGACAAACCCACTGTAGGATAAGTCATATGCTGTGACAAATTCACTGTAAGACAAGTCACTTGCTGTGACAAAGACACTGCAAGACGAGTCACCTTCTGTGACAAACCCACTGCAAGACAAGTCACCTTCTGTGACAAACCCACTGCAAGACAAGTCACCTTCTGTGACAAACCCACTGCAAGACATGTCACCTTCTGTGACAAACCCACTGCAAGACGAGTCACCTTCTGTGACAAACCCACTGTAAGACAAGTCACGTTCTGTGACAAACCCACTGCAAGACAAGTCACCTTCTGTGACAAACCCACTGCAAGACAAGTCACACCCACTGCAAGACGAGTCACATTCTGTGACAAACCCACTGCAAGACAAGTCACTTTCTGTGACAAACCCACTGCAAGACGAGTCACATTCTGTGACAAACCCACTGCAAGACAAGTCACCTTCTGCGACAAACCCACTGCAAGATAAGTCACGTTCTGTGACAAACCCACTGCAAGACAAGTCACCTTCTGTGACAAACCCACTGCAAGACGAGTCACCTTCTGTGACAAACCCACTGCAAGACAAGTCATGTTCTGTGACAAACCCACTGCAAGACAAGTCACCTTCTGTGACAAACCCACTGCAAGACGAGTCACCTTCTGTGACAAACCCACTGCAAGACGAGTCACCTTCTGTGACAAACCCACTGCAAGACGAGACACCTTCTGTGACAAACCCACTGCAAGACAAGTCACCTTCTGTGACAAACCCACTGTAAGTCAAGTCACGTGCTGTGACATGATTTGTATTATTATTATTATGATTGAGAAATAAATAAATAGTAAATTATCAAAGGTATCCTATGCCTACAGTAGCCATTTAGCCATGTCATGGCTGTTCAATATAACATCATTCTCAGTTTTATAAAGAATCTAATAATCTAATAATAACATCAGCTCATGACAAACTGTTATAGTATGCCCTTGAAATCTGCCAGAAATCTGCCAGTGAGGCAAGATGTATAACTAATTCTCCCCCTTCATTTAATTAACTTACAGCAATTACACCATTTCTGCACCTTTACAAAATATCCTGTCAGACAATTACTGCCAGCAATAATCTTAATTTCCAAATTATGAAATATGATAGTTAATTTAGCACAATTAGACAATTCTCCCCAAAATGGACTCATTGCTTATCTAATTAATAAAAATCAAGGGGGTAAGCTATACACATGAGCAAAAGAATTGAGAACAAAAGTGAATCAATTAACGTGCAATTTAAGACAGCAAATGTCTTTAGCCCGATTCATCTTGTGATTGTCACCGGTCTTTTGTCGGACTTTTCTTAATGAACTTTTGAACGAGTGTTCCACAAAGGCAACAATACATGCTGAGAGTAATAATTTCCTACAGTAAGATATGGAGAAATTCATAAATCATAATGACTTGCAGAACACCGCAATCAAACATTTTCTACTCTATTTGACCCCCCTATATTAAAACCTAGTATGTTCACAAGGAAATCGACTTTGCATTATGTTAAACACATCCAATTTAAACAATTAAGGTTATTAATTTTCTGCCCTATAATTCATAACTTATAACACATCGAGTAATCATTAATTTTCAGTAATTTAAAAATCTGGCTAAGATCAATCTGATTTAATGGATTAGGATTAAAGAAAACAAATTGGAAAAGTCAGGGTTTTCTTTCGCCTCAGTGACATAATAAATGGGAATTATCACCAACTATTGAGAACAGTAACCCTAAAATGGCTTCAGTAGTTTACTGCAAATAAATCACTTGATCTATGGCAAATTAAAAGAGTATTTAAACCTGAAAATAGCCATTTTTTTATTTATGAATCTTAATCCAGACAACCTTTTAACGGCTGATATGCTTTAACCATACGATTAAAGACATTTTGAACACTTTTGATCTAATTGGCAACTATGTTAGAATTGTGATTGTATAACTTAGTACTGACACTGGTTTCGCTATGACGGCAATTATAGATAATGAAATAAAGCCGTAATCAGCGTAGGAAAACAAAGTACTCGCCTTGTTTGTCATATTGATCTGACCTTATAAATTACAAACAGTCTCAAATGAGTTTATATACTAGCACCCCTCAAACATTCCCTGTACTCAGTATAAATACAAACTAATAAATTTGAAATAAATATATCTAGCTTCTAAGGTTTCCTTCTGTCTTCTAAAATATTCATTCTTTATTCTATATAGTTTAATTAATGAGCCTGCGGAGATTATCTGAACATTTCTAATGTAGCATAAATGTGTATATATCTTACTGATAGATCACCAGGACTACTGGAGCTCACCTGCACCTGTTTCAACCACCAGTTCTTCCATCAAAACCATAAATCTATGAAGATTTATCACAGCCTGCAGTATTAACTGTCCTAGAATATATGTTAATAGGCTGTTTAGGCTCCTTGTAATTGAGTGTAATTGGAACATGCTTAATTAACAGCTTTCTGTTATGCCTTTAATTGCCAGTTTGTTAGTCTGTGCCCAAGATCGTAAAACTGAATCAGAAGACCAGTCTCAAATCTCAAGCACCTGGCCCCATGATTATAAAACTTTTTTCATGCTTAACTCAATTCTGTGCTCAAACTAAAAATGACAACAACATTAAAAAAATAAATAAAATCAGAAATAATTGTCTATTATCAGTTGTTATTTAGTTCAGTTCTGTCATATTTTCAGTTTGAATTTTTTTTATTTTATATAATGAACAGAAATGAAGCTATCAAAATTCCATGCTCAAATTGAGTTGAGCATGGAAAAAGTTTTATAATCACGGAGCCTGATTGGCTGAAATGGTCACTGCCATTTCTGCCAATCAGATGCTTGAGATTTGAGACTGGTCTCCCATCTAAGTTTTATTACCTTCAGTGCACATGTATGTTCTGTCTACAGCAAGTTCTGATATTTTACTTCTGCATTTGCATGATATTTAGGTCTAACTCTAACCTAATTCACATGATTATTTTTGTATACATCTTTTATCTGAAACAATCAGTTCAAAAAGCAGCTGGAGTAGGAAGTTGAATGATTGATCAGTTTTACTAAATGCTTGTGTTGTACTAAATACTTGAAGCCTCAAAACCTTATAATAAATTGCATTATCAATAGCGGCTGTCCATTCTTCAGCAGAGCCACATGCCTATAGTATATGAAAAGGTCCATCAGACGCACTTATCACACACTTTGATTTTACGTTTACTGTCAAAATGTTTGATTCTGTAAAAAACTCCATGTTCACCTCTTACACACAGCTTTTTTAGACAGGTCTGAGGTCTGAGCTTGTTTGTCACTCTCATCTCCATACAACTATCTTTATTGCTCCATTTCATATTAAAACTTGCTGCACCACCACTGACTACATGTCTTTAACCGATTTTTTTTTTTTTTTCATTTTGAATCTAACAAAAATAGTCTTTAATGTGTCACTAGCTTTAGTATTTGTCATAAAATAGCTGAGTTTGTGCACATGTCAGATCAATAGTAATACTTTGGAAATTATTGCAAAGTGGCTGTCAGTGTTCCATTTCTTGTGGCTAGAATGGGTTTTACTGGATAGTATATCAAAGGTCAGTTATTTTTTTCTTTATTCGAAACATACTGAAAAAGTTAGGCCCACAGATGCAATATGAAGCACACAGGGAATAAATCCATGATTTTCGACCAGGCAGCTGGCAGCAAGGCTTCGAAAAAACAATTCTTGTTTCTTCTCCAAGACAATGACCTTCAAGGAAGACCTCTAGATTACATCCATCACATTTTTCTTTATGTCCGTTATCATCTACCATCATCTTGTGTTCTAATGAGGCAATTTGTAGGTAAATTACATCTGTCAAACTTCTAACACTTTCTTCTCTCAGAAGTGAGAACTTGCTTCATTTTCTACCGGTCCATTATCATGAGCATTGTATTTTGCCACTTCTTAAACAGTTGCTCTTTAGTGGACTACTAGAACTTGTCATCTCTATAGATATGTAAATATATTTCAATACAAAAGACATTTAATAGGCACTTGACTAGTTTCTAAAACGCTTTCATTAGGAGGAAAAATTATCATTGAAATTTATCTAATGAAGTCGAGAGACAGAGACAAAGCAAAGAGAGAGGAGGCCTCAACAGAAACGGAGGTTCTGCATTTAACCATTTAGGGTTAGTCCATGGGATGTGGCTGTTATTCAATGAGCAAACAGTGCTGATCCAAATCTGTGCTGTCTAACAAGGACCTACAATCTTTGCATTAGATTCTTTAGTTTAATTCTGACCAAGAAGTGACCAATTTAGATCCTGATCAGATGACAAGGATATGCCAGTTGATCTGGCAGGACATAAGTTATAACCCATGTATCTGGTAAAAAGAGTTAATGACATACAGTGCATTGTATGTGACAATGGACCACAATATCTAATGTGTAAAACAATGGTCACAAATGTGACTGTAAATATATACACCACAAAAGTTTTATACATTTGGTAAATGGCAAATCAAATGATATGCAAGGCAAATAGATAGACATTAAAAGATCAAAAATATCATTAGCAAAAATACACAATTCATTATCATTAAATTACAAAGCAATCATAGAAAAGCTCTCATGATAATAGATTTCCATTCCAACTCCTGCTTTCGAGGGCTCTTCTCATGAAATTGTCACATTTTTCAAGGACCCTCCACTTACGAGCTCAAACATACTTTTCTCTTGATGGGTCAATGCCTTCCAATTACCATATTATGTCAATACCTAGGAAAATGCAAATTTAAACATTTCATTTATTAGAAAAAATGGGGAGGGGGATCAAAGAGCTAAATGAGACTTCTTTCAAGGTTTCTCAAAACTACCGGTATGAAACACTCACCCCCAATATAACTAATGGGGAAATTATCACTTAATTTTTTATGTCCATTTTGTTCCGGCTTTGTAAAAAGAGCTGTATCTGTTTTCTAAACTGATAGGGCACTATCTTGTAATATGTTTTTAATTCATTTAACTATATGGTTTTCTGATGAGAAGGCCCTTGGCATATAAGGTGAATGGCCGAAGAAGTATACAAAACTTATTTTTTTAGTGTTTTAAAATGGAATCATATAACAAAATGTAGCAATATCAAATAAACCTAGGACTGGTTTCAGTGAAATATTATTAAATAATATCAGATTGTGTCCACTAAAAGACAATGCAGTTTAACACCCTTCGATCAAATTTCTGTCATCAAAAACCACATGTTTACCTATAGTAAATGCGGTTTACCACAAAACATTCCCAGCTCACATCTGTTCCTTTGTGAAATATCATAGTGTCAGCTGAATTTATTTATTCAAAAGTTTAAGAAAATTATTACCTATTTCTTCTGTCACATATTATTAAAACTTATTAAATAACAATTTGTCTGGCTAAGCTGGGCAGTTCAATGTCATTTTGAATGTAACAGATTTATCATCTATACATATTTGCGATATCTTTGCGAGTAATCCATTTCTATATGAAAGTACTTAAATTTTTTTTGTCAGATGAAAAAACATTAAAGTAGACTTGAACAAAATGATCTATAATGATAAATGTAAGAAAGAATGAGTCACTTTTAAAATGGTGCAAACATAAAGTCATTCATAAAAATGAACATTTCACATTTCATTCATCTATAATGTATGCCCTTACGAGGAACAAGTTATTAAACACATGGTCTGGCTAATACGATAACAAACATCTCATTCATAACATTACATGCTTAATATGGTATTCCTTAATAAATAAAAACATATATAGATATAAAACTCATTTATAATGTTGACAAAAAGTCTCGGTGTTAAATCTAGTGGGAGAAGATTTATTTCATGCAACAGTTTGCCGTTTGAAGTTGCACATTATGTCATCCAATCTTTTTCCGTACTGTCACTTTCTGAATGACCTTACAACCCATCTTTTTCAGGCGTATGAATCAACTAACATATTCACAAATCCCTGGTCGGATGGTTGGAAAACGTTTACTTCACCCTGTCTGCTAACTAAGGCAAGTAGCAGGAAAAAGAATCTTAGAGAAACAGATGTCAATCCTTGAAATAACATCATAAAGTTGAGCAGATGACATCAAATATTATGCATTTTGCAGTAAAATTTGCATTATTTAGTAAAAGTTTGTAACAAAATCACCTTTTTGTTGTTTGAAAATAATAGATAATTGAAAAAATATTTCAGTGACACGCCCATATTTAAAAGAAATTACTGATAATCAAACTGCCAAAAATCAACTGCAAGGTGATAGTGAAAAACACACTTCATTGGCACAATAGGTAGCAAACAATCATTGACCAATCATATTCAATGATACAAATAACTGGTTGTCCTAAATTAAAAGCTGGACATGAATCAAATACTATCATTGGGTAGATATCTTATAGTTGGATGGTGGTTCAAAGGAACTCTTTCTGATGATGCTTTAGTCACCAACTATCAACACAAACAGGCTAAAAACATAATCTGTCAGCAATTTTAGTTTGTCAATATAAGAATTGAATTAGTTTCTCTGTGTTTCATCAATGTAAGATCTTTTAGAATTTTAACATAAAATCTTTTAGTTTTTATGCAAATTATGTTCAAGCATTCTGACATTTCATACATCGATGAAACACAGAAAAATGAAATTCAATTCTTAACCCATTTCTCCATATTTACACCTTTATTGCGTGGGCGAACAGTGTAGATCTAGAACAGCAAGCACATCTGTGCCGTCTGATTAGGATCTGCAATGTTTGCTTTTTTAATTGTTAGGTTACTTCTTACCAAAATGCGACCAGTGCTTATCCATAACCCATTTCTCCATATATAGACCTTTATTGCGTGGGCGACAGTGTAGATCTAGAACAGCAAGCACATCCATGCCGACTGATCTGGATCTACACCGTTCACACGTGCGTTAAAATGCGTATTTATGGAGGAGAGGGTTTTGTATTTGTGTCTGTCAATTACATAAATGATATTGTTGAATGCCGGTTTTGACACAGTACACTTTTCAAATGAAATTCGCATGAAAACATGATAATGGTAACAAAGAGGGAGTTGTTAGCAGTTTGATGACCTCACAAAGATCTTCATGTTTCATGGAATCAACTTGCATTTAGGAACCAATAACTGTAGAGGATGATGAAAGTACTGTGCTGAAGATTTTAAAACTGAGATTAGCAACCAGTCTCAAATCTCAAGAATCTGGCTGAAATGGCGACTGAGACTGGTTTCCATTCTCAAGTTTATAATCTTTGGGCCTTATCTGCAATAAATATACAGATAAATTTCTCATTAACAGCAGCACATGTACCTGATAGTCCTGTTAGATGAGGCTGTAGAAATCACAGCAGAACACTGCACAATATCCATACAGTGCTGACATGCAATGCATGTTTTCAGGTGATAAAATTCCGATAAGAGAACAGTAAACAGTAGCAGCTGTGTAGTAGCTTACAGCAAGGACAACCACATGTACAACAATACGGCATCAGTCATACGCAGACACTTAGATCATCACAGATCTATTGTTGTAACAGTTAGCTTATGTAACTAGTCAACAGTTGCACCAGGGCACAAGATCATAAATTTAAAGATTATTCTCAAATCTCATACATCTGATTGGCTGAAATGGTGACTGGCTCTAATCTCAAGCATATCTGATTGGCTTTAACGACTACTTTTTGCCATTTCAGATGATCATATGCTTGATATTTGAGACTGGTCCTCAGATTATTTTTATGATCTTGCGCCCAGGCATAAATAACTCAAAATAACTTAAAATCACAGGAACTGCTATTAATTTGTAGTAATCATATATATTGGCAGTAGACTTTCATAACTAACAGGGTTTTGCAGTTAACTTATATAACATATAGGAATAAGTAGTTAGCTCATGCAAGTTCAAGGAAATTTTGTGTGCTTATGTAAATCAATGTGATTCACAGAAACAGTTACACAACTTGTAGTAACTTATATAACTCTGGATTTGTTTAGAAAGCTGTACATAGATTTTTTTGTAAGCTAACATATATCCTGAGAAGCTTTAACCCTTTTATCCATATATATGTGTTTTAACACAAGTGCAACCAGTTTAAATCCAGATCAGCCACCAAAACCATCAGTATCTGCACTGTTTTTTTTGGTCAGAAATTACCTTATAAAATTAATCTAACAGCCAACGGTGCAGATCCTTAACAGATGGCACGGATGCGCCGGCTGAGCTGGTTCTGCACAGTTTGCCCATGCCATAAAGGCATATATATATATGGAGAAAATGGGCTAAGAAACTGTTCGCATAACAATGGTGATATGCATGCTTTTAATACAATAAGCTTTTGCAGTAAGCTTTTGTAACTATAAGGGTTTTGCTGTAAGCTTACATAACTCCAAAATGTTGTAATTCATCTGCATTTGCAAATAAAATTCTTTTTAATATTCATAATTATACGTGCCCTTTTAATTAAAGATGAAAGTGCACATAATAAATTACTGACAAATTTATATCCTTATATCTTTTTAAGAATTATTAACACTTAAAATTTCGGAAAATTCCAATTATTTGTTATTTTTGTATTGTCATTATTCTGCAATTCTTAATGTAGCCATAAATCTGCAAAGAAGTGTATAAAACCTTCTTGAATGCAATCAAAATACCAAAGAACAGTTTTTGAACTTCCCCAAGGCAAGACTACTGAAATAGCTTTTAAAAAATTTTAATCACCTATGTCTGAAAACAATTTCATTTCCATGCAATCAAAATAGCAATCAGCCTGGAATTAGCACCTAAATATACACATACTCTTGTGGAACTGAGGTAGCTAATCAAATATAAACACAGAGATCAGGTGGTTGAGGAAGTTCAAACCTTGTACAGGATTGGTAAGAAAATTGCCTGATGCAAACCAGACATGCAGTGTGTGCCCGTCAGATCAATAGCCAATAAAATAACAATAAAAATCAAGTTCCTAATGTTTCAGTAACTGTCCAAGATAGAGCAGAGTTCTGTTTCCACATTCATCATTAACCCTTTCCTGTATAGATACACCTTTATTGCTAGGGTAAACAGTTTAGATCCAGATCAGCCGGCACATCCATGCCCTCTGATCAGGATCTAAACAGTTCGCTTTTTGATTCATTAGGTTATTTCTGACCAAAATGTGACCAGTGCAGAACCTGATCAGACGGCATGGATGTGCCGGCTGATCTGGATCTACACTGGTCGCACATGCGTTTATATCAAGGAAAGGGTTATAAATGTAGGCACACTTTAGGTCAGTTATCCCATTACAACATGGATATGTTTTATGTCAAAAGCAATCAGAGTTGATCCTGATCAGCTTGCACATCTATTACTAGTTATTTGGGTTATTTCTGATCAAGAATCGAACCAAGTAGATCCTGATCAGATTGAAAATAATTGCTAATTCATCCCAATCCACACTGATGGCATGTAAGTTGTATCCTTAAATTCTGAACAACATTGGAAAAATTTTAAGATATACTTTTGAACAACAATGGCAACATGTTTATAAGATACTTTTGAACAATTGTTGCAGCATTTTACGAGAAACTTTTGAACAACAGTTGCAACATTTTGGGTGATACTTTTGAACAACAATTTTATGAGATACATCTGAACAACAGTGGCAACATTTTTTAACAACAGTGGCAACATTTTTGTGAGATATTTCTGAAAAACAGTAGCAACATTTTATGAGGTAAAACTGAACAACAGTGGCAACATTTTATAAGATATTTCTGAACAACAATGGCAACATTTTTTGTGAGATACCTATGAACAACAGTGGCAACATTTTTTGTGAGATACTTTTGAACAACAGTGGCAACATTTTTGTGAGATACTTTTGAACAACAATGGCAACATTTTTTGTGAGATACTTTTGAACAACAATGGCAACATTTTTTGTGAGATACTTTGGAACAACAATGGCAACGTTTTTTGTGAGATACTTCTGAACAACAATGGCAACATTTTTTGTGAGATACCTATGAACAACAGTGGCAACATTTTTGTGAGATACTTTTGAACAACAGTGGCAACATTTTTGTGAGATACTTTTGAACAACAATGGCAACATTTTTTGTGAGATACTTTTGAACAACAATGGCAACATTTTTTGTGAGATACTTTTGAACAACAATGGCAACGTTTTTTGTGAGATACTTTTCAACAACAATGGCAACATTTTTTGTGAGATACTTTTGAACAACAGTGGCAACATTTTTGTGAGATACTTTTGAACAACAAGGGCAACATTTTTGTGAGATACTTTTGAACAACAATGGCAACATTTTTTGTGAGATACCTCTGAACAACAATGGCAGCATTTTTTGTGAGATACATCTGAACAACAATGGCAACATTTTTGTGAGATACTTTTGAACAATAGTAGCAACATTTTTTAACAACAGTGGCAATATTTTGTGGCAAACTTCTTTAACATTTTCTGGCAAGCTTGTCAACAAGTGCTCCCTATTTCTGCATGAAGATTTGGGTCAGCCTCATTTCCATTTTCTATTTGTGGAATAGGTCTACATGGAATGTAGTGTGCAGCTAGGTAACTTGAGGTTCACATCTTAATAATTTGGCTTTCAGTTCACATTTCTAAACAATTGCAGCATTCTACTGAGATTATAGTCTATAGTGGCAGAGAGATTATACTTTCTGAATGCATTATGGCATCCAATATGTATACTTTTGCTTTGAAGTCCAAGAGAAAAAACACAATAGATTGTTATTTCAGCCTTGAAAGAATGAAAGACTGACATTAAATCAGGCCCCAAGGTTATAAAGCCGAGATTGGAAACCAGTCTCAAATCTCAAGCATCTGATTGGCTGAAATGGCGACTGATCGCCATTTCAGCTAATCAGATGCCTGAGATTTGAGACTGGTTTCCATGCTTAGTTTTTATAACCTTGGGCACAGGCGCCTTTAGTTACATATTTCACATGCTTAATTACATTCGGACATCATGGTTTTTATTGAACTCAAAGAGAAAATTCATCCAAGTATAAAAAATGCACATGTTATCTTTGCTTTAATTTTTAAATGCCAGATAGGTGGAAAATTGAACAAATGAAGTATGACACAAAAATAATAGTAAAGGTTTATTTCGAATGACACAAAAAAACAATGCAATGTAAGAAACAGTTGTATCTTTACAATATTTTTTCTATTTTAACTTCTGAATCGTATTTGAAGTAGTTTGACATTTTAAAATGCTAGTAATTATTTGCTTAATATGGAAAACATAATGCATGTTTATACTCAGATCATTCAAATTTTGTGATCCAAGCCTTTTTAAAGCTGGATCTAAATGCATGTGTCACCTGTAAAATATTCAAAGTGTTTGAGGCAAGCATGTATTGTTTCTACTATTAACTCTTGATATGTGAGTATTAGAACTGCCTACCTATGTACTTGGCAAATTCCAGTGCTGAGAGTTGATGGCAGGTTTTAATGTGAGATGTGATGGAGATGATAATAAAAACTATCAAGTCACTGCAAACATGCACCTAAATTATTAAGAAGAGCAATAAACCCTGTATGCATCAAATAAACTTCAACAAATCAATCCCAATTTTCCTTTTTTATGTACCTTTCAATTCTATCTGACATATAAGAACCCCTAAGGCTACAGAATCTGGCCCTGAAATCTCTGGCCCAAAATTCGAGATAAAGACCCCTACATCTTTATGGGCGGAATGTGCATAAAAATAGTATGAAATTCATTAAAAATGCCTTATCACTCAAAACTTACGCCTATATTCACAATTCAATGATCTTCTTGCATATTTGATGTGATAACCTGCAGAGCTCATGCTGCTTTCTTTTATCTGTCTCATGTGCTTCCTGATTAATTGATCTCACCACTTATTAGTGTCTCTGGCACTCCAGATCTGCATGGGTAGTACCAATGCAAACTACTAACCCAGTCACTCTAGACACAGGCTCAAGATCATAAAACTAATACTGGAGACCAGTCTCAAATCTCAAGCATCTGATTGGCTGAAATGGTGACTGGTCACCATTTCTGCCAATCAGATGCTTGAGCTTTGAGACTGGTCGCCAATCTTAGTTTTATGATCTTGGGCTAAGGTGTGCATCTGCATGGATAGAACCAACATTTAATAATAACTTCTACCAACATTGTACCAGTTCGTATTCCAATGAAAATGCAAAATGGTTCCCCATAATTAAATTGTAAATTAAATCTTGCCATTTTCTTGTTTATAGTCCTAACCATTTTATCAACCATCTGTGGTAAATAACAGTAACAGCTATATTTATAAGTTGCTGAAGGTAGGCAAGCCATGTTGTGATGAAAAGCTAAAACTCATGAAATATTTTGACACTTTGTTTAATTTTCAAATTTTCAAAGGGAGCAACTATATAGTACACTTCAATATGTGTAACTGGTCTTAATGTCTTGCCACATTGATGCCATACAGGGAGTTTTCTCATATTTTGTTCATAGATTTATACCTTCAGCAAAATTATCCGCAGCAATATAAGGTGTGAAACAGTCACTTGTTGAAAAAGTCTCAGTAAATTAACTCTTTTTTAAATATATTAACTCTTTTTTAATATATAAACTCTTTTTTTAATATATTAACTCTTTTTTAATACATTTACTCTTTTTTATATATTTTATGTAATCAAAAATTATAAATCAAACTTTGCGAATAGTTTCAATCTTTAATTTTGTGTAGAGCTTAAAATTTTAAATCAGATGAAACGAACTCTCATCATTTATCTTCAGTATCAAAAGTAAAAATTGCCCTGCTGTCAATCATTTAGAAAATTTACAACAGTAAAACTGTATCAGCCAACATCAAAACATCAACAATTCATCAAATTTCAAAAAATAGCTCTTTTCTACTTCCTTAATCTTATGTTATTTGAAATTAGCATAATGTTAATTGCTCAGATCCTTTTATCTCAAAATTAAATCATTTATAAAATTTTCTGTCAATCAATTTGCTGTTAAAAACGACCGCATCTGTCAGTCTTCTTTCTTTTTATTGATACAGTCAAACCTGTCTTTAAAGACCACTCAGAGAAAACCAAGAAGTGGTATTTGAAGACAGGTGATCTTTGTTCACAGGTGAAAGTTTTCTTAACCCTTTCCTCCATAGACACACCTTTATTGCAGGGGCGAAACAGTTTAAATCCGCCGGCACATCATGCAGTTATTATCAGCAAAATGTTAAGTTACAATGCTGACTGATCTGGATCTACACTGTTTGCCCTTGGATAACAGCCATATCCCACGGAGTTAAGGGTTAAACCTCAAACTAAAATATAATTGTCAGTTAAATCTCTATAAAGACATTCCTCCTACACTGACGAAGGTTGATGTATGTACTCCCCCACAGTTTACAGTGACCTTGTAACAACTTCATATCCTCTTGTGTCACACAGCCTTCTGATGACAACATTAACTTCAGTTTGTAGACAGATTTTCAGTTATATTTACTGAGATTTTTTTTAAAAATAAATTTATCTAATGTAAAGAAACTTGTGAAAACAGTTTGATCTGAGTAGACAAATTCTTAAAATTTTGAAAAATCACTGTCTTTCTTTAACCTTTACCCTATAGGAAATAGAGTTTATTCATTTCTGTGACCAGACTGTTTATATTTTATATCTGTGCAGTGTAATAAGAATCTACACTGCTGGCTTACAGATTTATCAGGATTTTTCTGAACAAGAAGCCAACAGTGTAGATCCTGTTCAGACTGCACACATGTGAGGGCTGATCTGGATCTACACTGGCAGTGCAGACAACGAACAACCTTCAATGGTCACAAATGAAATATACCTTGGTTCCAAAAGACTGTTTATTGGGTAAAATGACGGTGGCATGAAATTTCCAATCAGATCTTGATAATATTACTATATATGTAAGATAATTGAATGTTTGAGATCAGACATAAAATGAATACATTGGGGATAGAAATCCGGCATTATCTGTAACTCAGAATGTCCAAGATGACACCCTGTCATCCGCCTCAATAACCATGATCTTTGAACCCTTTCCTCCATGTACGAGGGCTGTTCGTAAAGTTTTGAGACACGTCCAATATTTAACGTTGGAGAAGATAAAATCAAACAAAAGTTTACTCTGTATTACTATAATACCTCATCTATTATGGTGTAAAATTTCATTACAATAGCTTCGTGTATACGAATGCTACAAAGCGTTAGGCACGGACACTACCAGTGACCCGGTGCACGCAACGACGTTGCCCGACGTTGCCGTTATTTTCGGAGTTTAAAGTCACTGTAGAGAAGTCAACTTCTACTCCTTTCAAACTATCTACATTCACACCTTACACATTGCTCATGCCGAAACCCGTGACTTTGAAAGTGTATCAGTTAACATTTTGTGAGCAGTGGCCGTACCTACATCGCAAACTTCTGCAACTTCTCTTACTGTTATGCGACGGTCGAACTGAAGCGCGTTTTTGGCATTGTCAGTTTATCGTCGATGACGGACGGGCGATCGCTCCTTTCCTTGTCTTTTGTTGACTTTCTAATATCCCGATACACCTTATGCCATCTAAACATCGATGGCCGACTAACAGTAAGTCCGTTGTTTGCCTATTCTAGAAGTTGCTTGGTTTATGTTGGCATTTTTCCAAGATTAACGCAAAACATAATAAAACATGCTGTTCTTCTTTAGACGGTGTTTCCATAGTCGCTGCCTTGTCGCGCAGGTGTTACTATAACGATCTGAGATAACGGCTTAAACAACTTGCGGAAATGATGTACAGAAGTCAGATGTAACGGCATAAAAATTTTGCGACGTATGGCGCAATTTTAGGGGCTCTTTTCATTCAGAAAGAAAAATTATAACAAGAAAATACGCCGTGCGCCAGGATGCGTGGACAGTTGTTATGGAAACGATTATATGCATAATAATATCATTACCACGTTTTAAAGTCCTTACTCGGATACATTACATATTAAACTATAATTTGTATTAAATATTCTGCGCAGCAATAATTAGTTACAGAGAAAATCATACTGTCTCAAAACTTTCCGAACAACCCTCGTATATGCATTTTATTGCATAGCAACCAGTGTAGATCCAGATCAGCTGGCACATCCATGCTGTCTAATCAGTATCTGCAATGTTCGCAATTAGGTAAAAAATAACCTAATACATAAACTAGACTGTGTCCTTCGGACACTGATGCCACACTGCTTAAACAACATTGATTACAAAGGGCCATACCTGTAATAAAAATGGTTGCAGGAATTTTCTTTTTCAATACAAACATCTACATATTCTGCTTGATCATCTGTGCAAGTCTGAAAGAAATCTGCCCAATAGTTAATGAGGAGTTGATGCAACAAGATTTTGTGGATGTATGGACAGACGTACGGATGTACGGATGAGTGCAACTCTATATGCCTCCCACTTCAGGGTATAAAAAAAAGTGTAGATCATAACCAATTTGCATTTATGTGCCATCTGATCTGGATCTACACTGTGTGCCCAAATGATCAATGAGTATCTATGAAGTAATTGTTTAATAAAATCGCCACAACAATTAACAAGGTTTGGAATGAGAATTGTTTCATGATCAAAACACAATCACTGCATGTGACAAATACCCTAAACAGCCTGGGAATGTTGAACTCTGCATTGCCAAACAAATGCAAGATGAGTGAAGGTAGAGTAGGTGTCAGTACCTCATTACCATGCTAATACTACAGGCTAATTACAACAAAGCTGGCTAATCATACCAACAGCAACATGAAAGGTATGCCAAACTTATAACATAGACACCACAAGTGATAGGATTACTCAATCCTGATATGCTAAGTACACAGTAAACCATTATTTCTATGTAATTATGTTTGCCAACAGAGTACCAACCATTCATTTAGCTAATTTGATGGCTGTGTTTGACATATATGATATTTTTTACAACCTCTTTGCCATACTGACTGTCTATGAGACTGGAATTGCCGAAAAACAGCTTTATTTCATAGCAGATTTTGGTTTTCTTGTTCACTCTTAACCCTATACTCCATAGGACATGGCTGTTATCCATGGACAAATAGTGGAGATCCAGATCAGATGACACAGATATGATGACTAATCTGGATCTACACTGGTTTCACTCACGATAAAACAAGTATATAGGATAACAAAAGCATATGCTTTCTCTGATTTGTGCATTATGTTTTTTCTTAGAATTGCCTTTCCATGCTTATTACATAAAAGTACAAGAAAATCCTTTGTTTTTGATGTAGACCCTCCATTACTGTCTGGTCTGGGTCAACAGTCAATACATCAGCATGAACTATTATACAGACTGACCCAGATTCCATCAAAAACATTTCACATTAATTATGTTATGGAATAATCTTTTTTCTTCATCTTTAGAACCCTTTAATGGAGTTCATACATCATTAAACTTATATTTGATTCAAAAAGAATTTATAACTTTTAAAATACCAAAAAACTCAGTATTCTAAATGACAGTTGCTTGTTTTAACATTAAGAAAGGTCAACTCAACTTTTTGGCCAGCACTTTATGCTACTTAAGCTAGTCCTAGTTCAATAGAAGCTTGTTGCAAGAGGTAATAAAACAAACTTATGTATATTTAAGATATAAGCAAATTGCAAACAAACATTGGTCTAGATCTGCCATTCTATTTTATTCTCTCAAACAGCTGTTTATAAATTATTCAAACAAATCAAAATGTAACTTCCGTACTACTACATTCTTCAAATACAGTTGGAAGTTTATGAAAGATGACCTTAAGCTGTTAGACATTTAACATCTTGTAAGCTATCACATTCATTGAATTGAAGTTAACATTGCATAATACCGGTACAAAACATTAACTGTTATATAAGAGTGATCACTTTAAAGATTTCACTTTGAATTTACGCTAATTTATGTCTCTGTTGTAAAATCGGTGCACAAATTAAACACATAAAAGTTGGACTTTTAGCATTTCACAGTCTATTTTTATATTTATTGTGCACTTTCATGCAATCATTTTGTATTCTGCATCTGTAATTACTTATGTGTAGAACATGAAAACTGTTTCATTAATAGAATAATAAGTATAGTGTTAGTCACTGACATACTGTGGTATCATTTAATTGAACGAAGATGAATATTCAGGCAAATACAGCAGATGATAAATTCCTGCAGGCATAAATTCCTGCAAATGTATTTTTTCTAATAACACATACTATTACATGGTGTAATTTCACTGGGTTTTAAATTCACACATTTACCCTGGCGGGATATACACAATATTTAAACCTGCCACAATGCACCACCAGCTTCATTGGGAGGCAGCAGTACCAGCAGAATCTGAACATGACTAGGTCCAACATATGGAGACCAGTCTAGCATCTGACTGACTGGTCTCCATTTTAGCCAGTCAGATGCTTGAGATTTGAGACTGGTCTCCAGTTTTAGTTTTCTGATCTTGGACCCTGGTCAGTGGTCTACAGGAGGATATTTTGACAATCAGGTCAATAAACTAGACCTGGCAAACATCACTGACCGCTGTAAGCAGGCATGGCCGTAAATGAGCTCAAAGCAGATGGGTTTTTAATTATAAATCAGTTAATTCATTACCTATGTCTTACTTTACAATGTTTAACAAGCATGGCAGCCTCCAGGAGTCTGTTACATGCAACCAGTGTAGACCAAGATCACTTTCCTATATAGGCAGTCACACCAAATTTTGCCCATTACTCCAAAAAATTATTAAATATGGGTTTTATTTCATGTGCAAACAGTGTAGATCTAGATCAGCTGGCACAGATATGCCATCTAATCAGGATCTGCACTGCTTACTTCAAGTTCATTAATTAACTAATGAATCAAAAAACGAACATTGCAGATAGTGCTCAGAAGGCACAGATGTAGATCTGGATCTACTACGTTTGCCCATTGATAAAAGCCATATCCCATTGGTAAGGGGTTAAATATCACCAAACAAATTACCATTTGGAAAATGATTAGAACAAAACATAATTTTATGTTGCAACTTTCAGTTAAATACTAGTCAACTTAAAAACCCACCAAATTGTGGTTCCAGAAAATTTCACTTCAGAACTAAATGTAAATAGATCTAGAAGAAATAACAGCATTTTGTAGTAATAATACATAATGAAGGACCAATAAAAATACCAAAGGCTTAATTTTCCAGGAATTAGTTATAGGGTAGCCACCAGTTCAGATGGCATAATCTTGCTGCAATATCAGATAATGTCATAACCAATGCTAATTGGGCTTGTCTTGATCATTATATGCATCAGCAAAGTTCTCTAACTGGGCTAATTATCAGAGGCCAGTCAAACAACTCTTGTTTGTAACTGCTTCAACAGAAATTCAAATTCAATCAAACAGATTACTGAAATTCAAACTCGTTTTTATATACTCTAGCATTGATCCCTTCAACCATTTCACCATGGTTACACCTTTATTGCATAGGAGAACTGTGTAGATCCAGATTAGCTGGCACATCTGTGGATCTACACTGTGTTTAGAATCATTAGGACCAAGATGCAACCAGTGTAGATTTACGTCAGACAGCATGGATGTGCCAGCTGATCTGGATCTCCACTAGTTACATACCTGTTAACGCAAATGTACAAATAAAGGTTTAAAGACTTCAGCTTATATGTATTCAACTTTGATTAAAATTCTTCAGATCATACAAAAATCACATCATAATCAAGTGAAGTTAAACACACAGCATGTCTTTCTTCTTGAAATTTCAAAAATTTAATTCAAACTATACTGTATTTGATAAATTCTTACTTCAAGTATGACTGACAGTTATGAAAGCATGTTTGTGAAAAGTCTTAACAGAGGTGACAAAGTCACTTGAAAACTGTCTTATAAATGATGCCAACTACCCATGTTACAAATTCCTAAGTGAAAAAATGGAACAAAATGTAAACAGCTTTGGGTGAAAAGTCAAACACTTCAGGAGAAGGGGTATGCGCCTTATCAATAGCAGCAGTAAAATAAACAATGCAAATGTGTCATCTGAGAAAGAGCATTGAAACTTAAGCTCTTAACCCTTTACTCCATGGATATGGCTGTTATCCATGGGTGAACTGTGGCTGCTATCCATGGGTAAACCGTGTAGATCCAGATCAGCTGGCACATACATGCAGTCTGATCAGAATCGAAACTGTTCACTTTTCGATTCGTTAGGTTATTTCTGACCAAAATGTGACCAGTGCAGATCCTGATCAGATGGCACAGATGTGCTGGCTGATCTGGATATACAATGGTCGCACATGCATAAAAAGGTGTATATATGGAGAAAAGGGTTAAAATGTGCAGAAAACTAGATGTTTTTTGTGAAAAACGCATGTCTCCCCCCTGCGCAGCCCCCCCCCCACCCTGCGCCCAGACCCCTGTGACCTTGACCTTTGACCTACTGATCCCATAATCAATAGGGTTCTTCTACTCAATAAGGGCTATTACCCTATGCTCTGGGTCAAGCGGTACTCCAGTAATTGACCGGATACGGTTTTTACTCTTCGGGGCCCCTGTCACCTTGACTTTGACCTACTGACCCCAAAATCAATAGGAGTCCTCTACTCAATAAGGACATCCATCATATGAAGTTTGAATGGTCTGGGTAAAATAGAACTCCTATTATTGAGTGGAAACGGTTTTCACTCTTCAGGCCCCTGTGACCTTGACCTTTGACCTACTGACCCCAAAATCAATAGGGTTCTTCTAATCAAAAAGGGCTATCACCCTATGAATTTTGAAGGCTGTGGGTCAAACGGTACTCCAGTTATTGAGCGGAAACGGTTTTCACTCTTCAGGCCCCTGTGACCTTGACCATTGACCTACTGACCCCAAAATCAATAGGGTTCTTCTACTCTATAATGGCTATCAACCTATGAAGTTTGAAGTCCCTGGGTCAAAGGGTACTCAAGATATGGAGCAAAAACGGTTTTCACTCTTCGGGCCCCTGTGACCTTGACCTTTGACCTACTGACTTCAAAATCAATAGGGTTCTTCTACTCAATAAGGGCTGTCATCCTATGAAGTTTGAAGGCTCTGGGTCAAAGGGTACTCGAATTATTGAGCGGAAACGGTTTTCACTCTTCGGGTCACTGTGACCTTGACCTTTGACCTACTGAACCCAAAACCAATAGGGTTCTTCTACTCAATAAGGGCTGTCATCCTATGAAGTTTGAAGGCTCTGGGTCAAAAGGTACTTGAGTTATTGAGCGGAAACGGTTTTCACTCTTCGGGTCACTGTGACCTTGACCTTTGACCTACTGACCCCAAAATCAATAGAGTTCTTCTACTCAATAAGAGCTATCACCCTATGAAGTTTGAAGGTTCTGGGTCAAAGGGTACTCGAGTTATTGAGTGGAAATGAAGTGTGACTGACGGACAGACGGACAGGGCAAAAACAATATGTCTCCCCCAGAGTGGGGGAGACATAATGAAATTGAAGGCTCTATCAGCTACTTATCAAAAGCATCGTGTAAATTTGGCAGATAGGAGTATTATCTGAAGCCTAATTTTATTGGAGCTAAAGTAAAAGATCTCAGCATTGCTTTCATCAACAATTTGCACAATCTTCTATAAAATACCACCATCAGTTGCACATCTATCACAATGTAACAAGAAACTTCCACTACGACCCTTGGAGCGATGTAAAAGGAAGGGGCAGTTCCAGGAATAAAAACCCATCATCATAGTGTTAAGAATATTAGTTAACCCTTTCCTCCATAACTATATAAGCATTTTTACGCTAGTGGGACACATGTGCGACCAGTGTAGATCCAGATCAGCCGACACATCCGTGCAGACTGATCAGGATCTGCATTGGTCGCATTGTGATCAGAAATAACTTAAGGAATCAAAGCGAACAGTGCAGATCCTTATCAGATGGCACGGATGTGCCGGCTGATCTGGATCTACGCTGTTTGCCTACACAATAAAAGTGTCTTTATGGAGGAAAGAGTAAAGGAGTTAAAACCAGAATGACAGAAAAACCAAGTCTAAAGACAGAAAGCAAATGAATGAAGTCTGAAGAAAAAAAAACATCAAATTCTTAACCCTTCACTCCATATAATACAGTTCTTCTCTCATGTGCAAACAGTTTAGATCCAAATCAGCTGGCACATCCATGCCATCTGATCACGATCTACAAATGTTAACTGTTCATTTATTGGTTATAAATAACCTAATGAATTTCAAAGCATACAGTGTAGATCCAGATCAGATAGGATGGATGTGTCAACTGATCTGGATCTAGATGGGTCACACAGATGACAAATATATTTATTATGAAGAAAGGGTTTGAGAAAAGTTTTCTTGGTCTTACTCCCTGTCATCAATAAACCATCTAAACCACCTGATATTATTTGTTAATTTGTTTCTTTTTCCAACTTTTCCTTTAATCACTAAATGGATAATTTACTACAATTAACAACTAGGAATTTAAAGATTTGTAACACCCATAGATCATAACAGTCTATTACCTAATTTCTTCAAAAATGTATTAAGCACACAACACTTTCCCATAGAATCATAATTTTCAAGTTTGGTAACCATCTCGATTTCTTTATTTTCTGATAAAAAAATTGAAAATAAACCTATTCTTGCAAAAACAAAACAACTGTAAAGCAATATATAAAAATTCCTGTTATCCAATCTTATAACAAAAATCAAGTTTTATTCGGGTTGCATATCAAACTCTCACGGTAGCATTACGCCATAGGTTAAAATCAATCACAACTGAATATCAGTTAGCAAATGTGATGAGTGCTGAATGCGCTCACATCTTAAAATCTGTAAAAATATAATCCTTAACTTTTATCAGATATTGTTTTTGTTATCAATGTCTTATATATTCCAGATTTGAAGAAAGCTCTTCAAATATAATGCGGATGACTTAATAGTCTGGATATAGACGTACTCTTTGAGAGGGAATGAACTATATAAATGGCTGTTGATATGCATATAAAATGAATGAAAGAGTGAATCAAAGGATGAAAATTGATGGATACAAGATGAAAAAATATATAAAAGAATATTAGAAATTAAGTTTTCTTACCTGTATTTACACTACAAGAGGGATCACTCCCATTGTTTGTTTGTAAATTTTTATGAGAATGTTTAAATGTATAAAGTCGATGAGGTATAGCTTGTTCACTTTGGTTAAAAAGTTGACTGGTGTTATCTCCAGTTATAAAAGGTTCTATGAGATAGTGTTCTCCATCCATTCTGAATATTCCTCTCTGAAATAGAAAAAAAAACATTATATAAAAATCATATTCATTATGTAATACATGGAAGATCAGATATTGTCCCAATTGTACCTCAACTCTTAAATCAAGTGATTATAATTATTATTATCATTATGTGACCATATGCTTAGACAATCAAAGACAATGATAATATATCAGTATGTAATCAGTAGTATACCCAATATTTTTTATTTAAACAATTTTGCTATCTTAAATGTATCAATGTGATGGGTTTTTTTTATTGTTTTAAGTTGTTTTTAGTAAAATTCAAGAATGGAGTAGGGCGTTTGTGTGGTGGAGATTGGCGTCACCTGAGGGAAATAGCAGGGAAAATGCCTTTACTTTTGGTCTTTAAGTTAAATCAATGCTTGCATTGAATGACTTCAAATGGACTTAATAACCCAGTTCCTATTTGGGAGGAAAAATGCTCTCAGTCTCATTCATTTTTTCGAAACCATACAGGCTGGTGGATATTTTTAAGCTAGCGTGCGTGATCGTTGGTCGGGCCCATACTACACCTTTTAACTTTAAAGCCTTTATATATACCAAGAAATATAAATGGTGGTCTGTCGTTGGAATATTCTGAAATCCGAGCACACACTTGTTGCCTCAATTTGGATGCAAACAGTGTTGCTTCGAAAAAGGGAAGGAACTGCGAACGTTGATATGATAGGTCTAATGAACGGTATATCCGTGTCGTAAATTAGCGAAACAGTTATTCAACTCTCTCTGTCTACCTCTCAATTTATCATATGTAATCATTGAGATACGAAGTCTAGGTTAATCCAATGATACGATCGCACAATGTCAGGCAGTTGTTTAAGACTGTCAGATCTTTGTTTTACATCACGCTGTTAAGCCCGATTTTATAGACATTCTTTTGCACGAAAATAATCCAGTAGCATTTGCTGAACATTGCAAGATGTATTCGGTTTTTAAAGTGATTATCTGTATATTAAGCTTTATTATGAAATCTATAGATCGGACACCAGTCGGAAAAAAACTAATCTCTTCGACTGAAATTGCATGTGACGTGAAATTTTCAACCTTAAAGTCACAAAACATTGAACAGAAAAGAAACGGTCGTCGTGGAGTTACGGTACTTGTCGTCTCGTATATTTATTTATATTTTATTTATTAGCCGAGACGCTTATTTCTGTGTGGCTGTTTATATGAACTACTGGTTAGTAAGCGTTATGATACACACTGTCTTGATAAATGGCGAAGACCGCTAGAACATCAATCAGACAACTTCTCAAGTTTACCTACGTTGAATTCATTAATATCGCAATCAAATTTCATAAGGCGGACTTCATGTACACAGTCCGGAAGCTCACGATAGAGATGGTCGCATATAGACTTATTTATTTTACAGCATATAAGAAACAAAATCCGTACATCGTATATTTATATTTATGATCGAAGACTGCCTCGTCGCGTTGCGGAAACGACTTAAACCTTAGATCTCCGAATTGAGAAACAGTCTATCTCCACGACCTCATTGATCCACAAATATCATAAGCAGCAGTTATCCGGCTCATAACAAGCCTTTCCCCAGCCCCGGTGCGTGTGAGCACTCTATTGCTATACTGTATCTTGTTTGTCAGTATTTTACTGGCAAATATTTACGTCAGATGCAAGACCAACGGATCGAAAAAGACATAAAAACTTCGGGTAGAGGCGTGAAAAAGATAACATTAATCTACATAGTTTGTTATACCCCGATGTTTTCGTCACATCTTGGCAAATGAGCGTACATATTGTAGATTTTAGTATTATGTATGATCCTTCAACCCGAAAACCGCAAGCTTTACTATTCGGATGTTTGTAGTATTTACACGACCCATTTCGATTTTATCAATGAAACTGAAATGTTATGAAAGAGAAACTCACGATACTAAAATAAATATTTCTTGCTCGACAGTTAAGGTGAGATGGTAGGATGGAATCAAGGCGACTTTTCTAGACGGTACAAATTTATCTGCATATATTTATATACTTATTACTCTGTATAAGTTATATGTCTAATTGAAACGTCAATGAATTATATTTATATACTTATTACTCTGTACACGTTATATGTCAAATTGATCGTCAATTTGACCGAAAGCACAAATAAAGAAAAAAATAGTGCAATGTTTATTCATTTTTATTGATAGTTTCTAGTTCCTTATGTTACTTGTTTCTGGTGTCTTTTTAAACATTGGTAAAAAAACAAATATGTGCTCTTTTTTTCCTTTCTACTTTTGGCTGTGTGTGGGGGCTGTATTTCTGAGTGTGGCTGTTCACGATCTGCATGTTCCACTGTTTATTACTGTATCAAGCGAGACAAATGTATGCTGGACCTTAAAACAGTTCTGTTTAAAGCTCATTTTCGCGACAAGTACGTTTTTGAACGTGATCATATTATAAGCATGCTCTCTCGTCTTCTTTCTACTTTTCCGTCCACTATTGTTATGAGTTCGGTGTTCGAATCGTTATGCAATATGTACCAGACTTAATAATATATGGACTGTATTTTCTGGACGTGGATTTTATTTCTGAACACAGATGCGATATTTCATTTGAACTTTTCTCCATATTTTTCAAGTTCGCTGTTCTTATAAGTATAGAAATGGATTGCAAATCAGTGTTCACCTTAGCCTGTGAGAACATACCACGTGATTTATAACGTCATTTTCGGTACTACGGCAAGACAAAAACATCGATTGAAATGTTTGAAGCCTTTTAATTAAGTATTTTATTAGTTCACCATTTTCGACGAAATGTAGCACATTCTAAGGATAAAGTTGAATACTACCCACGGTTGTGAATACATGTGTCGCATTTTGTCTGCTTTGGTCTGTCAACATGTTCGGGGCAAATTATCATTAAATTTCAGTATTTTGCCCGAATCATAGACAAAAGTAGACCATGAATTTACAACCATAGGTAGTGTTCAATTTTCCTCTTAAAATGCTCTAAATTTCGTCGAAAATGGTGAACTAAAAAAAATACAAGGCTTCGAAGATTTGAATCGATGGGTTAGTTCTTGCCATATTACAAAAAAAAATCGTGTCACAAACCACGTGGTATGGCCATACTGTTAGCCCTATACCGTTTTACCGATGACAAGGGTCGTGTACATTCGCTAGCAATCGTATCAAAACCACATGACTCTTGACTGCAGCGTTACATCACATAGATGATAATTTTGCAATTCTGATAGCAAATTGTAATTGTGTATTGATGAAATAGTGTAAATATTAAACGTAATGTCATAACCCTAATACTTGCAATTGGTTTTAAGGTCATTTGCATTTTTGTTTTGTTTTGTTTTGTTCAACCCCTGATAAGTCATGTTTATGCAAATTTTATCGAAAACGAACCCTCGTTTATCGTTCCTTGAAACTGATTTTATGATACGTTAAAAAAGAAACTTATATTAACATAGTAATTTATCATATCTAGTGATGACTTAAACTGCGTTTAAACAATTGTCAAATTGTAACGATAATCACTAATAAATTGATGTTTGACAATTGACATGGCTATTACAGCATAACCTGTCACAGTTAAGGTGACCTAGGGCGTTTGTAATGACTCTGTCGTTGTTACAGCTTTTAGTCCACTCTGATTCGCCAATTTGCCGGATTTTGGCGGGCTAATCACGAGCAATTCAAGTGTGTTTCACCCACATTAAAAATTTATTCGTTTCAATGATCTATGCCATTTCAGCCAATCAGATGCTTGAGATTTGAGACTGGTTTCCAAACTCAGTTTTATAACCTTCAGCCCTATTTTATATGCACACTCTACACAGGATCTGTTTTCAGCGAAAATTACGTGGGAAATGGCCCTGTGTCATCTAATACAGATTTGTTACTTAAACACTGACACTATACGCTGTATAACAGAACCATACTGATATTCAAGTGACATTCTAACAAGGCAACTTTAGAACCACTGGTTAACGATGGGACATGCTCTATTTTTAAATAACATAGGTAACTAATGCACGCCTTGAGTGACACAACTCATCAGCCTTTTTATTTTGGCCTGTGTTTTACTACTAACAATATTTAGATTTCAAACCAACAGTCATGTTTTGTTATTTAATAAGCAGTATAGTATAATAGGTATAAGAATACGATAGAGTGGCCACCACGTGCAGTAAAGTATCTTTTATCGTCAAATTAGGTAAAAGAATGAAATATCTTACGGGTTAGAGAAGGGTGATTCAAAATTGTTCATATTGCCCTATTGTTCCAGGTCCATTAGATATGCATTATTATTTACAATTGTTAATTCGTTGATATCAATCTAAGAGCGAAAGACAATACTCTCTGTATAATATTAATTAGACCGCAGTGCTTTTTGGTATATCAATATTTTGAAAGTTACTGTCATATATCTTAAGATTTAACGCTGCTATTTCCACTCGGCCTTTATTGCTTAAAATCGAATAGCTTTAACATGATCACTGTTTTATGACCTTCGCATGCGCATTCATTATAGAGGCGACCGCTTGTTATAATCATTTCAACGTGCAAAAGTTCAAACACTATTTAAGCAGCAATAAACCCTTTGTCTTCAGTCTACTCAAATATTTTAAAAGTTGTATTTTACAACAGTGTCAGGTACTTTTAAATGCTACACCAATCTCGCTTCCATCTGTAGCATTCCCCATCCCGCTTCTACCAGCCAACATTTTAATCCTGTCTGATTGTAAATATACAATTATTGTAATTTCGCAGATAAAGTCTACTAATGAACCTTTAAAAGAGTCAAACGCATCAAAAGGCACAGTCCCGCCCAGAGGAGAGCTCTGCATAGATAATCCAAATTTACAGTCTGTTAACAATGAACATGCCTCTTGATTCTCAAAAGTACATGTATGGCGACCGATATTACAAGAGCAGCTGTACAACAGACCTTCACTTGAATTTTATTAGGTATTTATTAAAGCTTGTAAACGATCATTTTGCAATTCGGTTCATCCAGTACAGCTTCTAGGATCTTTTGTATCTAAGCATTGCAAGAAATACAGGCGGTCTTTACGTTAAATATATCACTAAACAAGAAAGTATTCACTCTCATGCACGAGTTATGCACGAGACATGCTATATTGTCAGGTTCTTGGATTCACCTGAAGCCCGAGACCACCAACAGGTGTTCGCATCTCGCATAGGTATGTTCGCGTTGTGTATATATCGAATCTGTGATTTGCGTCACTATTCCGTGAGTCGCTCTTATGATAGAAAAAACAGACGTTATAGATATGATGTAGATAATAATAAATCTCCCGACAGATCCGTATGCCTCGTGGAATGTCAAGGTCGTCAGGGTATTGCTTTCGTATCATTGATAAACTTCCTTAAAATTAACAGTGCGTCATTATTAATTTAACGTATACGAAACTCCTACAATGTATTATAAATCAACTAACAGACTTCAAGTAACCTAAAATGACCGTGTTCTCTGTGTCAAAATGTCGTCAGAAACTTGTTAAACACTATTGTTACCATAATGCAGTCTGTAACATTGTGTATACCACACACAACGATGACCAGCTGAACGCAGGGTTCACGTGTTAGTGAAGAGAGTAAAATTTAACATTTTGCTTAATCTGCAGTATATTCTAACCCAAAGGATGGAGACTTACGTGAAACTGGGCCCAAGATCATAAAACTAAGTTTGGAGATCAGTCTCAAATCTCAAGGATCTGATTGGCTGAAATGGCGACTGGTCGCCAATTTCAGCCAGTCAGATGCTTGAGATTAGAGACTGTTCTCCAGATTTAGTTTTATGATCTTGGGCACTGAAACTTTCTTATTTCCTACTTGTCTAAAGTACAATTAACTTTAACCCTTTACCCCGTGGGATATTGCTGTTAAACATTGGCGAACAGTGTAGATCCAGATCGACCGGCACATCCGTGCTGTCTGATCTGGATCTAATAGTACACTGTTCGCTTTAAGATCCATTAAAAATTCGAAAGGTGACATGCGATAAAAGGGAGTATATTTTTAAACGATCATATGACAAAAGAGTTCTCACCATCCCGTCGCAGAGACTGAGCGAAGCCTGCGACCGCCCAGCCCCTAAAATAATCCCTTCGTAGAAGCATGTTAGTCCAGCCAGCGAATTATGCTCCTCTAACCAAGTTAAATTCCCATTAAAATGTTGCACCACTATCTCTGGGGTAAATAAATCTTCTTTTCTTTCTAAATTCAATTTTACACTTTTACCACCAAATTCGAGCACATAATCCACATTTTTATCCCAAGTTTCTCGTGTACTTCGTTTATGGAAATGTTTATGAGATGGAAATTCCTCTCCGTTTAAATGCACTCGTTTTGGATAAACTGTCATAGAGTCACTTGGCTGAAATTTTCCTCCTGCAACAGTAAAAGATGAGAAACAATATATTATGATACAGAACATAAAAAGCTAGATCCAGTTCTACTTCTTAAAAGGTATAACTTTACCCGTGCTAACAGTCTCCATCGTGCAAAAGATCAATTGAACTGTTTAATAGTTTCGTCAAAATCTGACGACTCAGCTAAAATACTCACCTTTTCCCAGAATGTGCACAAGATCGGGGTCAAAAGAAAGGGCTCCGTCTATACAGTACCAAAGTACCCAGAGCCCTACGACCCAAACATCCCGCATGGCTTAACCTACTAACCGCCGCATTCACAAGTTTATTCATCCGTTTTCACTCATTCGGATAGAAAAAAATATAGAAATGAGAAATAGCTTATACAGCAATCTCTCAATTTCTCAATGCTCCTAACAGAACGGAAAGTGGAGTAATCGTATAGTACAGAACTCAGACATAACTATAGTTAACTTGCTCGACTGTCAGTCTTAACTGTAATATCCGCCTCCGTCCTGTTATAACCACGCCTCTTTACTACGATATTATAGTAGATTTTCATTCAGTAAATTGGTTTAACTATTTCGTATATTTTAAAGGTTTAAATATTGACGAACACGATTACTGATTATTCGATGTTTCAAATACGATAGCGACTTGTAAAATATTTGCATCACGACTTGGTTCACAAATTTATACTACTCCAGAGGAGTTTAACAAAAAACCAACAGAACGAGAGCAACAATATAAAAGAAATGCACGTCATATATGTCAAAAGTGTAAACAAGTGCGAAATAATAACTTTTGATTTGTTGTGAATCTCTGTGGGGTATTCGGTTTGAATGTAAGGAAATGTGATTAACAGTACCCAAACCTGCATCATATCCGAACAATAAGCTTGGGAAAGGTTGCCGGGGTGGTATGCAAAATGAATAATATTTTAGTTACTAATTTAAAGTATAGGGCCTAATAATTGCGAAGTAGGAAAACATTATTAATAATATTCCCCTGGGGCTAACAAAGCACACTCCCATGCGCTGTGCATATGCGGACGCTCAGGGCCCATGATAGTAAAATTAAAATGTGAAGACCAGTCTGAAATCTCAAGGGCCATTTCGTCCAATCATATGCTCGATATTTCTGACTGGTTTAGAAACTCAGATGTATGATCCTGAGCTCGTCGGGACGTTAGACACAGTTATATATCTTATGTATGAAAATACTTACGCGGATCCTGACCATTGTGCAGGCCTAGCAAATATTTTGAAAATAACTGGAGTCATGTCAAGTAACACTGAAATTCAATGAAAACGGCGAAAATTGTAGATATACTGCAAAGTTAAACATTTAAGCAAATTTTGCAACGTATTTGGGAAATAATATTTCTCTACTAAAAGATAAGTGAACTGGTTGATTGTAGTTCACAAACAAAATACATGAAAATTGGTTTGTTTATACGTCTTTTTTTTCTTATTTTAAATCGAAAATGTCTGAAGAGCCTCGATCGTCTAACATAACATCGAGCAACCTGTCCGGCACGTGGGCTTTTGTTTAAAACACAAACGGGTAGTGTTGGTTTAGGTTCTTTTTATGATAACTTAAGGTGACAATAGTCCTATATTTACAGGGGGAGGGGGGTGCATTGGCTGGAAGGTTGGAAATGATCGTGTAAGACTATCATAACCGAACCCCTTTCTAAAAGCTTGCAAACCACTCTTAATTTGTTTCTTTGTCCTTGCTCAGGTAATCTTTCAAAATTAAGCAGATGAAACTTGGACGAGGGTTTTCCAAGTAGAAGTTTCGGTAAATGTTGTTTCTGAAGTTTTGATAATATTTGTAAAGACAAGTAAATCTATGTCTTTGTGCATTTTTATTATAAACACGTTGAAAGCTGCAAGAGTGACAGTAGGCGATGGAAACATCAATATTTTTCTGAAATTTAACAGGGTAGTTGTGTATATCTAATTTCTATGTGATGTATAGTAATCTCATTTTCAACTGGTGCCGCAGATAGGGGAATTTCGTCGCACAGTAAGCGCCAACGGAAATCAGAATCAAGGCATGCGCATTGCACAAAAAACGATCGACGAACTTCCTCAACGCCGAAAATAACTGATTCCCAGACCGATTTGACTAACATCTGAGTGCTTTAGCTGCTCAATTCTTACCGAAAAAGTAGACTTGGTATAACTAAAATCTCAGGCTATTAATGTTATTGATATCCAACCCATTATTCAAATGAAAAACAACATGTAACTCTAAGCCATTGTCCATCACCAGTCCGCTATGCTAGATGCACACACAAAAAAAATCAAACGTGTAAGCCTTCAGAATCACGCTATATATTCTTAAAGATTTTCAAGACAGGAGAAAATTCTTATCAGATGAAGTTCTTTTGTTGTAATGAAAATCAGATAGTCTGAGCAGTTGAAATTTTATAATATTTTGATGTTGTTAGTGGCAGTTCTGGGGTTCAAGGTGAAACCTTAAGCAGGAATCAGATCTGTAGCTCTTGTTGTGTTAATGCTCTACCAATTAAGCAACTGAGGTCAACTGATTTTGATCCTACATTCCTTCCCCTTATATAAGACATTTTCATTTAATCGCGCATATGTTCTCATCGATTCAGGATTTCCCGTCGATTCGTGACGTCATAAAAATGGCCAGAATTGCCGCTCGTGCGCTGTAAATTTCTTCAGATTACTACGCAAGTTTCACTGTGAGCTGTTTCCAACGCATCAAGAACAAAAATCATGCGAACTAAGCATGTAAATCCTCTAAATATCAAATTATATTTGCCTAAATTACAATTTCCTTCAGATAATTACTGTTTTGTCCCTTGTCAAAGACAAAATGTACACATTCATATGCTAATGTGGTTAGCTTGCTAACAAGATGATAGAACGCATATTTATTTGACATTGGAGATTGGCAATTCATAATCGCAAAATGGGCTTTGGGTTTTACTTTAATGCAACCTACGGAACAAACAGCTCTCTGGTTTTCACCCTGGTTTTCCCGCATGCTATTTTTACATTTCATTTTATTGAAACAAATGAACAACAACTTAAACACATTAATCTTTATTACAAAACATTAATATATATTTTTACAATCAATACAGTAGTATCATGTTATTTTCATATTCCCAAAATATTATTTTTCATTTTCCCCGGTGTAGAACTGTGTCACGCAATGGAGTGGACGACAAAATAAAGAATGAAACAAACGTTTGACAGCCGATTCCAGAATGACTTTTATTGAAGCGCTATGATTGCTAGTAATGGGTTTTCATTTTGTTCAAATGTTTGACTAGCGAAAACTCCGTGTCAATGCTGCAGCTCGAAAATTCTTATAACGGGTTAGTGGGTGGGGTACGAATCCGTTGCATTCCTTGTGTTTATTATATATGTATATAGGGTCAAATGTCATATATGTGGGATCGGGGTGATTATTGAAAGAAATTCAGGTTCCTGTGGTTTGACAACCCTGATTATGCTTTATCCAAAGAAGCTCCAGATATAAATTATATTTCAACCTAACCGACAATGCCAGAGTTGCAGTATTTAAGTGAAGTTGATGCTTAACCTCTTAATCTACTAAGGCCAACTGATTCAAATACCACTACAATATTAATAGTCAGCGGGCCATAGTCAGCATTTGTTTCTTTTTTCTTTTGGATAATGAATTAGAATTTGGATCCATAAACTGTGATTGTAATAGACTGATAGACTGCACCTACTAACTACATGTTCTGAATCTAATGATTTTGATGTGCATAAAGCCAGTAAAGTCAAAGTCGACAGTTTGGTCAGAATTTGTCATATGCTACAATTAACATTAGATGAAATACTGTACATAAGGCAATAGAAAATTAATTCCTAGATTCTCATCCAAAATTTGGGAAAAATGGGGCGGGTGGTCGGGTTTTTATTTTTTATTTATCATTTTAACTGTTTATAACGAGACTTGTGTAGTGCAAAGATAAATAAACATCTAGCCGAATATGAATTGTCGATTTGTATTTAAATGTTTCATACTGCGTTTTCGTATTCTACCGATTCGTACTCGTAATGTAAATTTTGATGTACACATTTTTTGTTCAAAATAAAAAATGTTCGGGCAGAGTGATTCGAGGGGCGGGCATGAATGAGAATCTAGGAATTATTGTTCTATTGCTTAACATGTTTATTTCATGTTACTGATTCTGCACACTGTTGCACAACACATACAATAGCAAAATTTTTTATTTTGATTCTCCTGGAAAGTAATCTATAAATTAATCAAGATCCTTGCCTTTATTATAGGTAGCTGAACATTCCAGAGACAGAAAATGGTCTTGGACTTCAATTTGAATGTTTTTGTGGAAAATTTGAGGGCAACAAAGCCACCATATGATTGCCCAATACCTAATTGTGGAAGAACATACAAAAGTTTTAGTGGTATTCAGTTCCATATCTATAATTTTGACCATGAGAATCCAGAGAATAACTCTCCAACACCAGGAAAAAAGCCCTCTACTGGGAAAAAGAAAAAGTGGAAACACTGGCGACAGAAGTGTGAGCGTCCACCTACACCACCAGAATTTCTACGGCCACAAGAAACATTAACATATGCAGAAGCACAGAGATTAGTTGAAATTGATTTAGATGGTAGAATTCACAGAATTAATATTTATGAACCATTAGATATTGTTTCACAAGATGTCATTGATAATCAGAGCAATGCAGAAAAAGAAGAAAAGGGTGAAAAGTCACCTCTTAAAAGTTTAAAAAACCCAGACACACAAAAAGGTAGAAAAGATGGTTCTGCTGGTCATGGAAACTCAGCTCAATTACCTGAAGCACAGTTTAAAGTTATTGAAGATTATGTTAAACCATCAAAAATAAAAAGCCGAACAGATGCATATTACCGATATATTGAGAAGACACCTGAAGAGCTTGATGAAGAAGTTGAGTATGATATGGATGAAGAGGTGAGGTTTTTGTGCTTTTCAATATCATCTTGGTTCTTCCCGTATAATTTGAAGGGATAGCTCTTACAGGGCTTATTTTCATCATTTTGGGAAAATGACCCATTCCCCTGGAATTGGGAAATTTCACATTGTTTTGCCAGAAATTGGGAATTTTTTTGCATAATTGGGAAATAAGGAATTTTACACATATTTATTATCAATAATTTTTGTATCGATTCAATTAGAAATTTTCTTCTCAAATTGGGAATAAAGTATATATTTTGCCATACCGAATATTTATAGCTATAAAATTGACTGGAAAAAAGCCCTGTCTTTAAGTGTGCATACGAAAAGAATTCCATCGTCATGTGCTGCACTGTTCATTTTTAGTTGCATTAGGTTAATTCTGACCAAGAAGCAAACCGTATATATCTAGATCATAAGGCAAGAATGATCTGTTGCAGTGGTAAGTTGAATCTATGGAATTAAGTGTTTAACTTTAAATACCATTAAATTATTGAATACCTGCCATTTGCTTTAGAAATAAGGTATCAAAACTGTACACCATTTTTTTCTTTGATTTGAAAATCTATAAAAATGAACTGCGAAATGGTTTTATGTTTTGCAGCCAAGTAGTGGTATGAAATAGTGACAATATTATCTCCTCTTTCAGGATCATGCATGGCTGGAGATTGTCAATGAACAGAGGAGTAATAGTAGTCTTAATGCTATCACACAGGAGAACTTTGAGTTGTTAATGGACAGATTTGAAAAGGAAGCATTTTTCCAGAGTCAGACAACAGGAAAGGACCTTTTACCATCCATCGATGAGGATGCTGTGTGTTCAATTTGTGACGATGGAGAATGTCAGAATAGTAATGTGATTCTTTTTTGTGACATGTGCAATTTAGCGGTACACCAGGAGTGTTATGGTGTACCTTACATTCCCGAGGGACAGTGGCTGTGCCGTAGGTGCCTACAGTCACCTTCTAGGGCAGTTGATTGTTGTTTATGTCCAAATAAAGGTGGGGCTTTTAAACAAACAGATGATGGCCGTTGGGCCCATGTTGTTTGTGCATTGTGGATTCCGGAAGTAGGATTTGCTAATACAGTTTTTCTTGAACCAGTTGATTGTATGGAAAGAATTCCTCCTGCTCGATGGAAATTATCTTGTTATATTTGTAAACAACGTGGTACAGGTGCATGTATTCAGTGTCATAAAACAAACTGTTACACAGCATTTCATGTGACTTGCGCTCAACAGGCAGGTCTGTATATGAAGATCAAAGCTAATAGAGAGCCTGGATCTGGAGGAAGTACAATAAGTGTGAGGAAAACAGCGTTTTGTGATGTTCATGCACCAGCAGACTCGGAGGCAGGAAGTACTGGGATGTTTGCTGACAGTGATGATACAGCCGCTAAAGCTGAAGCCAAGGAGAAATCTAGACTGAAGATGAGAAAGGCTAGGAAGATCTTGGCCGAGAAAAGAAATGCCATGCCTGTTGTGTCTTTACCCATAATCCCAAAACACAGGTAGCCATTCATTGTCTGCATTTATTCAGTTTTAAGTGTATTTAAACAGTTTTGTAAGTTTTGCTTTGTTATCTCAGCAAACATAAAACAACAGTTCCTTTTTTATTCCTGAGTTTCTTCAAGTTGAAGACTGATTGGAGTTAATAATGTGGTGATGTTTTGGTATCACTGTGCTTCTCATCTCAATGTCAGTAGGAGCATATCACTTCGATTAGTCAATTGAAAAAGGTATAACCAGCAGGGCTTTTTACACTGCCATGGGAAGGGGCCCATGCAATGTAATTTTGAAATTTATGGAGAAGGGAGGGTATTTCTTCTCTAAAGAGGAATGAAAAAACCTGGTGTTAAGTTACTTTTAGGGAAAACTGCATGATTTTAAAGAAATCTTCTGAGGGAAAGGTACTTGTAAATGGCCCCCTACTAAAGACGGACAAAAGCCCTGATCAGATTAGATTTTTTTAAACTAATCATTTACTTAACATATGCATGAAATCTGAATAAATGATGGTGAATATATTTGTTAGGCTGGATAAGATCTGCAATGTTGTGAACTTTGGGAAGAAGCAGCAGTTCCTGACGCGATTGCTGAGCTACTGGACATTAAAGAGACAGTCGAGGAATGGTGTACCACTAATTCGTAGACTGCAAACCAACCATATGTCCCGGAAAGCCGAGGTATGTTTCTATGGATTACTTTTATTACTGTCTGAAATATAATTATCTGTGCCATCTGATCAGGATCTGAACAGTTTGCTTTTTGATAGGGAGGCATATAGAGTTGCATTCGTCCATTAGTCCATACCTACGAGGGTTGTATGATAAATTTGTGGACTTTTGTTATAGAAAGTACAAACAAACTCATATCAAGATAATTTTTATATCGTCATAATTGTCGATTCATCGCAAACAAAGTACAGAAAACTGCTAGTCAATACATATAATAGTTTACAAATAACAAGGGTAAATACAAAGGCTATCAACGTGCACCGGAGCAAGCCTTTAACAAAAGACGCTCACAGTCAAAAAAAAAATCTCATTAAATTTCACAGCCAAATACCATGTTGATATGAACTCCAAGAATTAAGAATTCATTCCCTAGAATATCCCCTCTTCCTAAAGCACTGTTCAAAGCATCACGGTATTTAAAGACGCATCGACATTTTCCGAAATTTCACGCACAGTAAGGCGACGGTCGTCATCAAGCAACGCCGTAACTTTCTCTTTAATTTATGTTGAAATCTTCTTCGGTCTTCCGCTTTGGACATCATCTTCTAATCTTTCTCTACCCTTTCGATATCATCGTGCCATTAAAATACCAGAGATCTACAGCATGATGAAGTTTTCCAAGCGACTGTGTTGGATTCACGCAAAATTTAATATTTGCACAGACTTCGTGGTCAGTTTTTGATGTCATGCTTTTTAGACACCTTATCTACAGTTTTTGCAATTGCTTTTTATGTTTATAACATAGAGCACTGAAAATTAACGGAAATGATGTTCAGACGTCACATAATCATGTGACAGATTCCCGAGAAAATTGACATTCGACAGATATTAAACTGCACTAGTCGCATTTTGGTCAGATATAACCTAACAAATCATAAAGCGAACAGTTTAGATCCTGATCAGATGGCACAGATGTGGTCGCTGATCTGTATCTACACAGGTCGCACATGCGTATAAAGGTGTATTTATGGAGTAAAGGGTTAAAATGATCTCAGGAAAAATCTTTTCCTTATGACTATCTACACATCATGATTTAAACTGTTCGCTCAAGCAATATAGGTGTGTCTATGGAGGAAAGGGTTAACATAGAATTAAGGCACTTTTAGTGTTGTATCCAGGATTTAAGAAGAGCAGGGTGCTGTCAAAAAGGAGCAGGGGCAAATATGTGTTTTTCGCTAACTAAAGGGCACTTTTCAGCATTCTTAAACTTAAGTTGTTTTTGTTGTGGGTTCTTTTGTTTTTTTTGGGTGGGGTAGGGGTTGGTGTATAGGTGAATATGCTTTTTCAAACAAATCTGAATTAATGAATTATCATGTGACTTACTCTGACAACAGAACAACCTGAGTACAATCTTGTTTAAATTGAAAGTGTATCCTTAGTTCTGTCTGTCACTTAGTGATACTTGATGATATTGTTGGTGAGATTTTGGCCAATTTATGTGACAGTCAAAATTTATAAGTAACTTACAAAAATAATAAAACTTAGAATAATTGTGGAAAAAAACGTATTCAAAATTATTGCTGTCTGAAATTGATAACACTTTCACCGGTTGTAATATCCAATGAAATTTAGATTGTACATGATGAAAATGAAATTTTATCAAGAGAACTAGATGTTTCATTGAGTTTTCCATGTAATTTTAGCAGTTTTAAGACATCAAGGTATCAAAATCCAACTTACTAGATAATAGAAACGTTAACAAAAAGTAGTACAATTTCCGTTTTGAAAGTGAGCATTTTTTCATAATTTTTTAAAAGTTCCTGTTTTCTATGGCTTCAACCATTGAAATAAAGTTAGTTTTGTGTAAACAAGTTTCCTTTCCGAATATGAATGCTTGTTTGAAAGAATACTTTGTTAAAAACGAGTGATACTGGCAAATTCAAAGTAATGGGACAAGCGAATTACTGTATAAAATTACGATGTTTTGCTTTATTTTTGTTATTTAAAATTATCAGATAACCTGGTTATAATACAAAAAAATACTGTACCAATATACTAGACAGTTTATTGAAGCAAGTGATGCGACAATTAATTGACTCCAAGGGGGGTCGGTCGGGATGTTTGATACGCCGCATGGGTACATGCTGTTGATTAGGCTAATCAGCTGCTTATGACTAACAAGTTTTTGACACTAGGTTCTGTGTATGTGCCTCTTGTCCAGATATCGATTAATGACTTGTCTGGGACTAGATTTCAGATGGTCACTGTAGGGTACGTATACACGCATCGCTGCGTTTCTGTTAATTACACAAGGTAACTTGGGAAAACACAGGCATTGAATAAACAAAGGCAGAATTTGTGGTGGTTGACATTAATTATTGAAGACAAAAGGGCGTTTATGGGGAAAAGGGCAGAGTGTTTAAGATTTAGGGCAGAGGGGCGCTCTTTAGAAAGGAAAGGGCGGGGCGCCTGCCCCGCTAAGGGCGGGGCACCTGCCCCGCTATCACGCTATAGATACAACATTAACTTTGTTAATTTCAAATCAGCAGGAGTTGGGACATCAGTGTTCTGAGGACTCACTCACTCTATTATTTCTACATATGAAATCTAGAACTAAGTTCATTAAACATTGATACCAAATTTTAAAATACTGTTGAAAAAAGATAAGATAAATTGTGTATTTCAGCCAAAGAACGACAAACAGAGTAGTGCCCTTCGAGAACAGTTGAAGTACTGGCAGAGGTTGAGACAGGACCTCGAGAAAGCTCGTCTACTTGTGGAACTGATCAGGAAGAGGGAGAAACTCAAGAGGGAGCAGGTAAATCTTGTGTAACTTTGTTACACAACTATACCATTGCTAACTTACATCAGACGCTGCCCATTGTTAATGTCAGACTATTTATAACAAACATGTTTACTGGCTGTCTTCAATTTTAATATTTGTCTGACATAAAACCAGGTCTGGTATTTAAGTTACACATTATGTCTTACAGTTAGGAACCAGTAAGTATGTCAATTGTGGCCAGTCTGAACCCAGATCTGCTTGTCCATTATGTCCAGTCTATATCCAGAACAGAATGCACTTTTCTGACATTATTAGACCCAGGTCAATTGTGTGCAGTCTAACCCCAGATCAGCATGCCAGTTGCAACCATTCTAGGCCCAGATCACTTTTTGGCAAGTTTACACTGAGATCAGCAAGCATATTTGTAATGAGTCTAGACCCATATCAGCATGCCAATTGTGACAATTAAGACTGAGATCCGCATGCACTTTAGTTACCCAGACTTCGCGAAAGGGATGAAAAACTGCCAGTCATCCGGTCTGGTGAAAAAAATTTCTGCCAGACCGAAAAAGAATTTGCCAGACCGAAACAAAAACAATTATATTCTTCGTAAAAATATCTTATTTCACTATATTTATGCTACACATACATTGGAGCCAATTAAATAGCTCTATTTTCACTTTTACTCCAACACATGTTACAAAACAACAATACAGATTATTAAATTTTTTTTTATTCTTGAAAAAATGACAAAAATAAATATGGCAATGTCTTTCTGTGTCAGATGATATAAATTTGCCTTGGCACTCCCACTTATGTCCACTGAAACTTGTCTAGCAGTCTGCATCTGCCGCTGGAACTTGGCATCTCCAACAGCCTTCTTGCGGTCTAAAAAAACAACAACAAAAAACAGTTCTAAATATATTGGAAGCCTTACTTTTCAGACACAAATTACAGTAAAATACGTTGATTCTGTTATGGAACAATTATACACAAATGGAAATTCAGACTGCCATTAAGTAAATAAATTTAGATATAAATAAAATAATCGCACTAAAACAGTCAAACTTCTTTTTGTTTTGTTGTCAGATGCATGTATATCGCAGTGTTGCGTGATTCACCGTGAAATCTACGGTACATCAGGGAGTACGTTCCATGCTGGACAAATGTTTTAAAACAACATTTTAAATAATTAATAGAGATTTATTTTAAATAAAATGAAATAAAATAATGTACAAACAAACAAAATGTACAAACAAACAAAGATCGCGGTCGTCTATTTCCAAAGGTGTCGGTACTTTGAACTGATCGACGATCTGTTGGTCGGTCAAATTCGGCGATGTTAGTCGTCTTCGTCCGTTGTTAACCAGCTTGATATGTCGATGAGCAGGTAATGTCAAAACAACAAACTGTTTTGACGTTTCCTACTCAATGTCTATTATGGTTAGCAGCTTTCATTTATTGTAGCTAATTTGCGGTTTGTCTCGTATCGAACGAAATTCTGTCAGTACAGTATCAGCTTGGTGTTTTTTCGCACCTATTGTTCGTCACACATGGGGGTTTCATTTCAAATCAAAAGCTTTTTTGTATAAAAAAACACTTTCATTTATTTTCATACGTTTGATGTTGTATCTGTTAATGAAATAGTACATCGCCTCTTAGATCCCTGCATACAAAATGTAATAAACAACCTTCGCTGGTAATGACGTAATACGACATGAAAAAAGCGTGCGTTTGGTGAATTTGTCACCAAAATTGATTTGATCATTCGGTCTTTTTTACCACCAACGAAGAATGAACAAACATACACATTGTAAATGTACAAAAAATTGGGATCCACGGACCGAGCGCGATATATTGGATATCGCGATATAACGGATCGCGATATAACAGAGCTGCAGTGCAATTATAACGGAAATATGTTTTGCACCAAGATTTTTCGTACCCAAAATGCCGAAAAAAATGCCGGTCGGCCGGACCAACGACTTCACAAAACTGCCAGACCGTAGCAAATTTTGCCGGACATGACCGGCGGTCCGGTGCCTTTCGCGAAGACTGGTTACCAATTTAAACCCATATGTATATCAGTATGTCTTCTGACCAGTTTAAACTCAGGTCTAGACTCAGATCAGTGTGCACATTTGTGACCAGTTTAGACCTTGATCAGTTTTTACATATGTGACCAGTTTAGACCCAGATCAGTATGTACATTTTTGACCAACTTGGACCAGTTGGGTCAGTATATAGGTTTGTGACCACTTTAGACCCTAAAGAATGTGCACATTTGTGACCAGTGTAGACCAAGAACAGTATGTACACTTGTGACCCTGATTAGTGCGCACATTTTGGACTAGTCTAGACCAAGGTCAATATGCACATTTTTAACCAGTCTCCAAAGTGTCCCTGGTGGTAGTGATAAGAATTTTTAGATTCTGAATGCTGCTCAGTTTCTAATTGTGCTAAAATAATTCTCCTTAAATCTGCAAAGTTACAAAATGAAGTAAAAGCACTGCTTCAGCTCTAGAAACAAGTTCAATATTTTAAAAAGTACTTTCCCAGTATACTGAGATGAAACATGGTTTCGGTAAAACAGAAATGCACTTAGGACCTGCATAACTTATAAAAACTTAAATACTGTAAAAAAAGTCCAAAAAATGTTTTTTTGTAACACTTTTATGCAATTCAATTTTTTTTTAATTTCTAAATAATATCCTTAAAAAGTAGGTTATTTGTATTTTGAAAGCCAGAAGGGGCTATCAGCCTTCTTTGTTCAAATGCTGATAGCCCCTTCTGGTCTTCAATAGAAGAATTATTTTGTATGAAATGCTGCAATAGTTTGTAGTATTTTCAGCCACTTTGTGCATTATCAAGATTCTTCTGTTAAGACTATAGAGAATTGTTGGATACTTTCTGCTGGCACAATGCCTGTAAGTAGAAGCCCACATTGCCGGTGCAGTCTTCTGGTACTTGCAGCTGTTATTATCTGTCCAATTAGCTTGTCACAGTCCGGTATCATTTGCCTTGTTTATTGCCCAGCCAATCTGATTCTAAAATAATTAATAAAACAACATGTGAAAACATATAATGAGGTCAATAAACAGATCACTGTTTACCCTGTACTCTGTGATTATGGCTTATATCCCATGTGTCCACAGTGTAGGCCCAGATCAGCTTCCATATCTGTACAGTCTGCTCAGCTTCTACACCAGTTGATATTTATCAGAAATAACATTATGAATCTAATAGAAAAATTGTGCAGGCTGATCTGGATCTAAACTGGTTGCATATGCATGAAGTAAAGGCTTAAATCAGTTAAAAACAGCACCAATGAATACGAGGGGATCAGCTGTCATGATCATCCAGTGTGAAAAGATCCATGCAGTTTAAATTTATTTATAACTCATGGGTTTAAAACAGACACATAATTTAGGTTACCAATTTTTAAATACCATTTTACAGTTTTACCATTTTTCATGACATGTTTATAATGATTGCAATCAGTGTGATTGGAAATACAATGACATCCTCAGTTTTCAATGTTCACATGGTTTTTCCCCGTTTAAAATATCTTATCATGGAATGTCATGTATGTGTTAAATTTTGTAAATGTATAAGAAATTCCACAAAAATAATTGTTTAAAATGAAGATGTCAGAAGTAATTTACACAAATATGCCTTTCTTATCACCATCCTGAAAACTTGAAAGTTTTATTGCTTTAATTTTCATCAACCTACATGCAGAGTTTTTGTATGTGCCACAACTGGCAAAATAGTGAATAAATAAGGAATGAAAAATGGTATCGCACTTAAGCTGTCATTTCTTGCAATACTGTTTAAACAGTTCTAAACAGACTATAAATTATAATAAAAAACAAAAACAAATTAAGACCACCCCAAAATTAAGAACACCTTGGTTTAAAGACAACTAAAAAGTTTCTCTTTTTACACAAATTACAGTTTTGCATATTTTCCATCCTTAAATGAAGACCACTCTTCTATTAGGACCACTTCTATCCAGTCCCAGAAGTGGCTTAAATGCGGGGTTTTACTGTATATGATTTTATCCTTTGATCTGGTTTTGAGGTGGTATTTTTTTACCAGAAATTAGGAATAACTTGATGTTTGCTAAGGGACAGTAGCCATTTATATAGTTCCAGATTTAAAAAACATGGATACACACATGCAGTCATGCATGCAAAAGCACTGCACTGCATCACAACACAGCACAGCATAACAATGCACAACACCACTACCCAAATCCTACCATTTATGAAAGAATGCTTTCAGATATTTATACTAATCATTTCATTTTCTCACATTATCTTGAAAGCTTTTCAAACATTCCTTTTTCAAGTAGCATTCAACAATTATTTATTCGAGAGTGAGGATAAATGACATTGAAATCTAATCAGATCATCAGCATGCATGCATGTGCAAGGGAGAGAGAAGTTTCAGGCATTTCCTGCATCATAGTTTTTAGCTCGACTATTCGAAGAATAGGGGAGCTATCCTACTCGCCCCGGTGTCGGCGTCGGCGTCCGTTAAACAAAAAATGCACTTTGGTCCATTACTTGAAAACTACTTATGATATCAACTCGAAACTTGGAATATATATTCACCATCAAATTCTACATCATTACCAACAAGACCCATAACTCTGCTTCCAATATTTTTCAAGTTATGCCCCTTTTCCACTTAAATTTTGCGTTAAGGAAAATATGCACTTTGGTCCATAACTTATAAACTACTTGAGATATCAACTTGAAACTTGGAATATATATTCACAATCAAATTCTACATCATTACCAACAAGACCCATAACTCTGCTGTCAATATATTTCAAGTTATGCCCCTTTTTTCTTATATTTTGTGTCAAGCAAAATATGCATTTTGCCTCTAACTTTAAAACTAATTGAGATATTGCCTTGAAACTTGAAATATATTTTCACCATCAAAATCTACATCATAACCAACAAGACCCATAACCCTTCTTCCAATATTTTTCAAATTATGCCCCTTTTTCGCTTACATTTTGTGTTAAGCAAAATATACAGTCGGCCCTTAACTTCATTATGAATGGAGGGATTTCAAAATAACTTGGCACAAATGTTCACCATGACAAGGCGGTGTGTCGCGTACAATACCCATGCCTGTAGGTCCAAAGTCAAGGTCACTGTTACTAAAAATAGAATTTTCTTGCAAAATCGTGTCCGCTCTGTAACTTTGTTATTTCTTATTGGGTTTTTAAATAACTTGGTATAATTGTTCACCATATCAAGACGGTGTGTCACGTACATGCCCAAGCCTGTATGTCAATGGTCAAGGTCACTGTTGCTAAAAATAGAATTTTCTTGTCTAGGCTGTTACTTTGTTATGAATGGAGGGATTTCAAAATATCTTGGCACAAATGTTCACCATGACAAGGCGGTGTGTCCGCACAATACCCATGCCTGTAGATCCAAGGTCAAGGTCACTGTTACTAAAAATAGAATTTTCTTGTCCAGGCTGTAACTTTGTTATGAATGGAAGGATTTCAAAATAATTTGACACAAATGTTCACCATGACAGGGCGGTGTGTCACGTACCATGCCCATGCCTGTAGGTCAAAGGTCAAGGTCACTGTTACTAAAAATAGAATTATCTTGTCCTGGCTGTTACTTTGTTATAAATGGAGGGATTTTAAAATAACTTTGCACAAATGTTCATGAAAAGGCAGTGTGTCCGCACAATACCCAAGCCTGAAGGTCCAAGGTCAAGGTCACTGTTACCAAAAATAGAATTTTCTTGTCCAGGCTGTAACTTCATTATAAATGGAGGGATTTCAAAAAAACTTGACACAAATGTTCACCATGAAAGGGCAGTGTATCGCGTATTATTCCCATCATTGCACTTGAGTGTCTGAAAATGATGCATAACGGGGCATCCGTGTCCTACGGACACATTTCTAGTTTCACTTATATTTTCACTTAAGTGCACTTCATCGATAACTTTGCAAATACTTAAGGTATCAACTTCAAACTACCATTATATTTTCATTTCAGTTCTTTTTCTGTAACATTACTGAAGTGATTGATATTTGACTAAAAGTAAATGTCTCTAATAAAAAATTACTAACAAGTTTTCTAACAAATTCAGAAATATTTCATAGTTATTCCCCTATTCAGTTTAATATTTATGGTACATTTAGGAATTATTTCTGTTATTTGAAAAGAATTTCTCCCGTACCATTCACTTGTAAATATTTTTCCTGATTGCACATGAATGTATGGCCATAGTTGTTATTGTTTTAATCTTCAAATTGCATTTGTTTCAAATGATTCGAATAGTCGAGCATGCTGTCTCCTCTGACAGCTCTTGTTGTAATCCCATGGATGTGGAATTAGTGACTAGGTTTATGATAGATAAAATCCACATTGTTGTATGAATAAATATTGAACTAAAACTGAACAGTTTGCTTTTGTTTTTAACCTTTACTCCATATACGCAAGGCTCTCACAAGAGGGAGACTTCGGAGAAGTGGTCTTCCATAAGTGACCAGACCTCCCTTCTTTAGCAATGGAAGAGGTCATTTTATATAGACTATAATTTTGCTGTGACTGCAAACTTCTCCATTTTTCAGTAAAATTATTACAAAACTTCTCTGCGATTTTCAAGTCTTGTGAGAGCCCTGATGCTTTTTAACTCATGTGCAGTCATTGTAGATCCAGATCAGCTGGCACATCCATCTGGATCAGCACTGATTGGGATCTGCACTGTTTGCATATTAGCCAGAAATAACCTACTTTATCTAAAAGCGTATAGTGTAGATCCTGATCAGACAGCAATGATGCGCCTGCTGATCTTGGTTTACACTGTTTGCCCTCACAATAAAGGTGTATCCATGGAGTAAAGGGTTAAATTAAAAAAAAAAAATTATATATTGGTTTGAATGTCTTTTATAGTTTTATTTTTAATATTTAATTGAAATAAGAATAATATTTGTCATGTTGTCAGCAGTGGTCTGTCTGTAACTGTCAAATGATTCATCAGAGGTTGTGTTCCAGGTTGTTCATTAATGCAGACCACCTCATGCCCCCACATTAAACTTTGATACAAAACACATTTAAATGAATTAAAAACTCATGTTAATCATGTTATGACACAACAATTGACAAATATGTACAGACATTTACATGCAAAAACTTCCATGGTATTTAAGGCTTTGGGAGGTTTTCCATGTATATTAAATTTTGAACTTTGGAAACAAAAACTGGTAGAATCTTGGAAGAGCATTTCACTGTCACCATGTTACAGTTTACATTACAACCATGGTTGAAGGTTATAAAACTGAGATTGGAAACCAGTCTCAAATCTCAAGCATCTGATTGGTTGAAATGTGCCAGCTGATCTTGATCTGAACTGTTCGCCCTGGCAATAAAGGTGTATCTATGGAGGAAAGGATTAATTACACAAATGACCAGTGCAGTCTGAGCTGACCTGAAGCTACACGGAGAAGTTATCAAATGAATCCAGAGGCGATCAATGTAGATCCAGATCAATCTGTTTTAATGTGCAGGCTCTAGATCTACATTAGTAACACATGGGAATGGAGCAAAAGTTTAAACTGGGAATCAACAGTAATACTCTATAAAACCTTATGTAGCATTTTAATAATTAAACTCATTTATGCTGTCTGATCAGGGTCTAAGCTGTTTGCTGTCGGATTCATTAGGTTATTTTTGACCAAAATGCAACCATTGCAGGTTCTAACAAGATAGCACAAATGAGGGGGCTAATCTGGATATACACTGGTGGCACATGCGTAAAAATGCGCATATATGGAATTAATGGATATTTTTTACATTATGCATTATTAACCCTTTCCTCCATACATACGCATTTTTAAGCGTGTGCGACCGGTGTAGATCCAGGTCAGCTGGCACATCCCTGACGTCTGATATGGATCTACACTGGTCGCATTTTGGTCAGAAATAACCTAATGAATCAAAAAGCAAACAGTTTAGATCCTGATCAGATGGCACGGATGTGCCGGCTGATCTGGATCAAAACTGTTCGCTCTCGCAAAAAAGGTGTATATATAAAGGAAAGGGTTAATTATTTATGCTCTTGTCCTTCGTCTTGACCATTACTCATGTCTGTGATATTAAACTTGAAATGAGACCTTCTTCAATTCTAGCAAGTCCCATAACTCTTTAAAAATATTTCTCACTTGAAAAATATTTCTTAGGTTTTGGATAAATATTTTGTTTGCAGTTGGCAGAAATGTCATACTTTTCTCAGGTGTTTAATATCAAAATTTTAAAGTTATAATCCCATAAAACATTTTCCCTCCTTTTCTTCATTTTTCACTTGGATTGTTTTTGTGGGTGTCTTATTTATTAAACAAAATGCATCAAGGGATTTGCTTTGAAATTGTGGATTTAATAAGTATACACCACTCAAAACACATTATAAAATATTTTACAGCTATTCTCCTTTCTATATTAGAATAAATTGTAAACTAAGGATATAAATCGTCTTCTTTTTCTCTTTTATAATTTACTAGTTTTTAACCCTTTACCCCAAAGGATATGGCTGTTATCCATATGCAAACAGTGACGATCCAGATCAATTGACAGATCCTACATTCTGATCGGGATCTAGACTGTTTCCTTTTTGATACTTCAGGTGTTTTCTGGCCTGCTCTTCTTGGATGTTTGACAATAGTTGTTATATTTCTAAACATCAAATTAACTTCCATGTAAAAAATAAATAATATTGAAAGAGATCCTTTTCAAAAATATTCTGAAGTTCTGAAGTAGTTGAGCACACTGTCTTCTTGACAGCTTTTGTTGTGTAAAATAAAAGACCTTATTTTCAATCAGATCTTCTTTGCTCATTTTCTTGGTGAAAAATGCACTGCTTCATATTATGTTCTCCAAGTGAACACAACCTGCCTTGAGAGTACATTGTATTTTGCTGATTGAGCAGTTAATCCACATTTTTAACACCTAACACAGGTGTAAGCAACACTAAATACCTGAAATATAATTAGTATTTAATTAGTGTTAGATATCAAAGCAAGCATATCAGAGATAATCATCAAAATCTCATGTACACAGCTTCATGTACTGATCTTATCACCATGTTTTATTCCTTGTATATATCCATGTATGCTGATATTATCACAGTTGAAAAGTTGCACCAAAGGTTGCAGTGATAAGTCAGGGAGTTTTATTAGTGAGTTGGCAGAATTTGGACCATAAATTTGCTAACTTGATCATGATTAGAGGAATTTTGTATTGTTAATTGTTTCATTATGTGACTTGACTAAACTGTTGATTTCTTTAATGATATTTTATAAAGTGCATAATATATTATTGTAATCTGAAATATTTGTAATATTTAATTCATTTTGGGAGCACCATTAAGTCTAAATGTGGCCAGTGTTAAAGGCATCCCGCCCTGTTGTAGGGAACTGCCCAATCTGAGTGAGCTGTTGAAATTTTAACATGATACGTAATAGCATACTTATTAAACATTAAAGTAAAAAATGTCATCATTTTCAAAGTGTAATTATTACAGTTTTATGTCAGTTAACAGAAACAATCTCCTTTAATAAGCAGTCATTTTTTCATAAGCCAGTCCTCCAGAATGTATAAATTCAGTCTCAGCATCATGGCCTTAGGAGATGACAAGAATCGCTGTTTCATATCCTCTTATAATTCTTTATAATTCTTTTCTTGGTGGAGGCGGCGAGGGGGGGGGGCGTGAAGATGAAATTGGTAAATCATTTATTGAGAAAAATGTTTACTTTTAAATTAAAAATGATTACACCTAAGGAAATTAAAAAATATAGTTGAGCAGCAGCCTCTTGACCTTAAGTAAGTACCCGCTTCCTGCTGTGTCTGCTGGCAACGTGTTTATTTTAAATTCATTACATTTTGTTTATTGTTTGTTGTTTTACAATTCATTGGTCATTTGCCATTATTTCAACACCTGCTCATGCTTATTTAGAGTGCAAGTCCATCAATAATGCTTGTAATTCCATGTAATATGTAGAGTTATTTAGCTGCAGGTAGCATTATTTCTGCTGCTGTTGTCTGTTTTTCACATTAATTTACATAAATCACAGCAATCTCAGTACAGAACTGCTCCCAACTCTTGCATGACTTGAGCCAGTAGGTTTCTGACCTTACCCCGTATCAAAAGTGTATATCACAGGGTTTCTTCTAGTTCAGCCAGGTCAAATGGTTGGTTCTGTAATTGTAGAATACATTAATTATGGTCTTATAGGATCAGGCTAGGCTGTCTGAAACTTACAGATGATAGCAGGTTCTTACCAGATCAATGGGATATAGCCATTATTTGAACATTGTAGCTAGGGAACAGCTTGCACATATTTGTGGAGGAAAGGGTTAACTACGGTTCAGTAGAGGGAGAACTTACTCCTGGCCATTCCCTGGTTATTTGCTTCTTGTTCAAATTAATTTACCAATAAATAGGTAGAATTTTGCCAATCATATCAGTTGAGAAAACATTCAAGGTTTGGTTCCAATAAATCTATGACGGTTGTGATGGAAACAGAACAAAATCAAAGCATTTACAAAAATGTTATTTGTCTTCGCCTGCTTAATTAATGCATAACAAAAAAGGTCCTAGAATAATAAATAACCTTCAACCAACAAAATTAATATCAAGTAATCTGTATTTGGTCAACATTTTAAAAATATCACTTTGTTGAGTTAAATCCAAGTCGATATTTTTTACAAAATTAGGGCCTGGTGCTACACTGGGAATAAATGTGATATATTAGTGTAGGGATTTAAGGGTTCAAATCCTGATGTTTTCTCTCCAAGAGAGTGCCCAAAGCAGGAAAAACATTCATGAGTAATGGTAATAGCCCTTTATTTAATATATTTTACAAATTTTATCACATGATCACATGTACAGCCAGTATTGATCCAGATCACTGAGCATAGATCTGTGCTTTCTCTTCAGGATCTGCTAAGTTGGCTTCTTGGTCAGATATAACCTAATGTTTCTAAAAGCAAAATGTGTAAATTCTGATCAGATAGTGCAGATGTGTTGGCTGATCTGGATCTTCACTGTTTGCCATGGGATAACTGATATATCCCATGGAGCAAAAGGCAAAATTAAATTGGTTAGATATTATGATAACTGTTTATAATGTTAAGGATAACTGTATATAATGTTGCTGTTGTTTATTTTGTCAGTTGCGGCTTCACCAGATGGCTACTGAGATGAAGTTGCAGCCATTTGCCTTCCTGCTACGCAGTGCTCTAGACCAGTTAGTGGAAGTGGACACAAGCAGAATCTTCTCAGAACCTGTTGATAGGAATGAGGTATAGGCAAGAAGCTATGAACATTCTGTTGTTTTCTTTAAAAAAAAAATACATTACATGACGGAATTTTGTGCTTGCAAACTTTAGGAAAGCTAATATGGGCAAGTCCATTGATAACTTACAGGGGTGTTCGGCAGAAATGTCTTCATTAGGATAGTATGTCAACAAGGAATTTTAAATTGAAAGTGTTGCTCATGTTATAATTTAAACATATTAGCATTTAATATTCTAAACTTATTCTTTATTTTTGGTCAGTCAGTACTCTGGATTATTCTATAAGATTGTGCTTTCAGTCTAGCACATTGAAGATATTGCTTTAAATCTTATACATTGAATTGTCCAGTTTCTTACAAATTTTCATTATTGTTTGTGTCGAAAAGCTGCTAGTTTAAAAGAAAAAATATAAACATTCTTGTATCATAAGTAATCAAGGACAATCTTTGCATCATATACAATCCATAAAGCAAAGTTCCTGAGACTAGAAAGGAGATGTTGCTTTACACAGCTGCCTGATGATAGTAGTCAGAGCATTTGATGTCCCTGATTATGATTATGGATTTCTTTACTTGCAGGTACCTGATTACTATGTTCACATAGAACATCCTATGGATTTCTTTACTTTCAGGTACCTGATTACTATGTTCACATAGAACATCCTATGGATTTCTTTACTTTCAGGTACCTGATTACTATGTTCACAAAGAACATCCTATGGATTTCTTTACTTGCAGGTACCTGATTACTATGTTCACATAGAACATCCTATGGATTTCTTTACTTTCAGGTACCTGATTACTATGTTCACAAAGAACATCCTATGGATTTCTTTACTTGCAGGTACCTGATTACTATGTTCACAAAGAACATCCTATGGATTTCTTTACTTTCAGGTACCTGATTACTATGTTCACATAGAACATCCTATGGATTTCTTTACTTGCAGGTACCTGATTACTATGTTCACATAGAACATCCTATGGATTTCTTTACTTTCAGGTACCTGATTACTATGTTCACATAGAACATCCTATGGATTTCTTTACTTTCAGGTACCTGATTACTATGTTCACATAGAACATCCTATGGATTTCTTTACTTTCAGGTACCTGATTACTATGTTCACATAGAACATCCTATGGATTTCTCTACAATGCGTACAAAGATCTCAGAACAGAAGTACAAAACCATGGATGATTTTGAGGCAGACTTTGATTTGGTGATCAGAAATTGTCTCTCCTACAATGCTAAGGATACAGTGTTTTACAGGGCTGCTGTAAAACTCCGCGATCAGGTACATGTAATTGAATTAAGAGTAAAATACTTAGTTTTTGGTTCATCATTTGAGACACTGGATTCAACTATATCCATTATGCCCTACGTGGAACTGATCTTTTTCCTCATTTGTATGATTTTAAACTCAAACATTGCAGCTTAGTTTCTTTTTAAGGAGCTGTTCTTCTAAGGGAAGTTGCATGCCGTCTTTATTAAAATAAAATGTTTAGAAGATTCTGTTGAAAGGTTGTAAGAAGGTGTTGTAGTCCAGTTTTGTTCAGCTTATCCTTTATTGGAAAACTGACTTAATAAATTTTTTTACGATTTTCCTCTTTTATCATTGACTTTTAATATTATTCCTGTTAACAGATGAATGTTTGACCTAAAACAACAAAAAAAAAATATCTTAAAATAAATATAGCAGGTGAATGACTGATCAAAACCAAAAAAAGGATACTATCTTAAAATAAATATATCAAACAATTATTTTAATAATTTGATACATTATAAATGAGCATGCTGTAATCCCTGACAGTGTTTGTTTCTATATCTACAAACATGCATTCCCACAAAATAATATTTTTTACTAAAACCACATAGATGTTTTTCCTGAAAAGATTGATATGATTTGAGATTGTTACAGAAAAATATAATTAAACATTGATATTTTAGGGTGGTGCAATTATTAGATCAGCTCGGAGAACAGCTGAGCGTGTGGGGTATGATCCGGACACAGGACTCCATTTACCAGATTTGCCACAGGCACAAAAGAAAGAACCAGTCATATTGGAAGATTGTAGGATTTTCCTCTTTCAACTTTCAAAATTCATTTCATTTAGATAATTGTGCTTACAATAATTTTTACCTTCAATATCATGTTGTTTGAAAGCTGTACACAACTGATTTCATGTTTTTATTTTTGATATACTGACATGATTCAATCAAAGCGCTGAAAGCGTTGAAAGACTTTCGCGCCGGAGAATTACATTACGCAGCAGAATGTCAACTCTGGCTAACATCGTTTAATATGTGCACACGATAGAAACTGCATGTCAACTTAAATACTTGCTCACGGCCAGTATGAAAGATAGTCAAACATCTGCTATAAAATCCCCACAAAATACCCCAGAATGCGGGATTTGGCATATAGATTTTCAAATTTTCCCGGACCCCCCATGATAAGTTAGGCCTCTTACAAATTAATTTGGGCCTCATAAACGGACTGATTTTCTAGCTTAGTTAAAATTAACATTGTTAAAAAATAACTCGCTGAGTTGAACCCCCCTTGCTGAAATCCTGGATCCGCCCCTGTCTACTATTGTAAATGCAAATGTTATGTAGTGTATAAGCTGGCTAAACAATACTAAATCCTGTAGAGTATACTTCTAGTATCAATGAGACATAAGCTATTAATATTAATTAGTAGGCGGTGCTACTTAAACTTTGTAAGAATGTTCATTCATAGTATCATGTTACATCTCCGATGAGTAATTGCCAGCATTTAACAAGCATTGGCCAATGTTAAGGTAAGCACAACCGTTATTTCCTGGTTTGAGATAAAACGAATTCAATTAAGAGAGTAATAAGAGATTGCTAAACTGTTAATTGTCTAAAGCAAAACAACATCCTGATAAAAAGAGACGTGTTTCTCGCTGACCTGAATACAGTTTAGTCACTGATCACGTGACTGATTTCTTTATAATTGGATTTTTAATATCCCTTAATTTTTGTTTGAACAACAACATAATATTGTTTTCTTCTTTTCTTTGTCGCACTGTCTGTACAAATGTTCGTCATCGTTCGTAATAAATTTACTTTCTTAATATGCACTACTTTCTGACGCCGCACAACTATGGAACTTGTTAGGCGTAACTAAACTACTCATGCATATTCAGCTGTTTGTTCACTAACGTAGCTGAACGTGATTTCACTCAACATTTGTTTGATGGAGTTTTTGGCATGGACGCTACAAAATTACACGGACAGGTACTATAGATCACTATTCTTTCGTGGAATTGTGTGCTTGAATGTGCTTAAAACGTCTGCATTTCATTTCGGCCTGCTCTTGCAGTGACCACAAAACCCCGCTTACTTGAATACGCTCGATGTCGCAGTGATTCACCGGAAGTTAAAAACTGCGCGTCGCCGTGTTCTAGACTTCTAGCTTAAAAGTCTAAAAACTGCATAGAATACATATGGATTATATTAGACTTATTTTGATATAATATGCATGTCAGAACACATGAAAACATGTATTTACTATTGTTTATGCTTGTAAAAGATTTCAAGATGATTTTTCCACGAATTCCGCAAATTAAATGTGAATCATGTTATCTTGTCAATATTTAACAAGTATGTTCCCCATGCACTGTTTTTAAATCATGTCAGTGAGTAGATATATATCAAATAAAAAAAAATTCTTTATTAACAAATTCACCTTCAGAAATATACTTGAAACTTCATAAAACTTTTTTCACTTTGCCAGTATCTTTGGTTAAAGAATGGAATTAAGTTTAACATTTATTCCTCCATGAAGCAAAGCATGTGCTGATTAAAGGCCTCTTGATGATTGTTGTTTAAATGTGTGTTTACAGTTGACACGTTCCTAGAGAACAAAGACAACTTGCCCCTAGAGGAACAGCTCCGGATTCTGCTTGAGAAGATGGATGTAGCCAGCCTGTCTAGTGAGTATATCATGTGCATGTATGTGTGGAAGCAAGTGTATGTGTGCGTGATGTGTTACTTCTTCCCAAACTGCTGTACACTTAACCAATGTTCTTACAAAACCAATCACAAAATGTTAATTTCTCCACAAGGACATGGTTTAAATAGAATTGTTCAAAATTAGCAAAGATTCCATATTTAAATAAGAAGACATGAGTTTTGTTAACAGAGACTATCTGCTACTGAAAATTGTGTGACTTTTGTTTTTACCCTTAACCTTTATCAAATGTCCTAGGTAACCAAACGTATGTATGGAATGGGCATTAATGGAAATGCATATAACTGCCCATGCCGACTATCCCCAGGTTGAGCGCAACTCAGTATTAAGATTTGAACATCAAAGCGATTATAAGGTTACCATTGATTTGGTTTTAAATGCACTTGGCTTGCAACTGTTTGTAGAGGAAAAGATAAATAGCTCAGTGGTTAGCATGTCTTACTCTTAAGCCCAGGACTTGTAAGTATATATAACTCCTGTATCTTAAAGCACTGAACAGACTTGAACCAAGATCCAGTGTAGTGGTGCTATACACCGTTCACCACTATTATGAAATTAAAAAGTTCTCAAAATGACAACTCATCTGAAGGCTTCCTTCAAGATGTTCCACAAGAAATAATAAATAAGATCAAATACAAAACTGTTAATTAGTGACATACTGATCTTTCAGCTCATGTATTTGTGTTTTTGATTTATCTGTAATACTGACAAAGGTTAACTAATCTCCAGAAAAAAGTAACATTTTACAGTATTTGTATGTTTGGTATGCTTTATGTGTTGATATTTTCTCAGCTTGATTTGGTATGGACTGATTTGTATTTGAATATTTGCCATGCTCTTGAAATCACCAATTTTTAAGAAGCTAGATTTTCTCATAGTAGTTCCAATAATTTATCTATTATTTAATTTTTCCATTAAAAGAAAAATAAAACATTACTTTTATGCAGTGAGGACACGTTTATTGCTTCATTGTGAGATTTCAGAAATATCAGTTGAGTTTTTTCATTTCAGAGAAGAAATCCAAATTAGCAAAGAGAATTAGACGAGAGATTGTCAATGTTCGGAGAAAGCTTGCCATACAGAAGGGTTTACCCAACAGCGATCTTGAAGAAAGTACCATGGAAACAGGTAGGCACTCTGCATTCTTATCATGTTGTCTGTTTTTTGCTCCAAGACTTGCTTAACCCTTTCCTCCATAGACATACCTTTATTGCGTGGGCGAACAGTTTAGATCCAGATCAGGCGGCACATCTGTGCTGTCTAATCAGCGTCTAAACTGTTTGCTTTTTTATTCCTTAGGTTATTTTTGACCAAAATGCGACCATTGCAGATCCTGATCAGACGGCACGGATGTGCCGGCTGATCTGGATCAACACTGGTCACACATGCGTAAAAATGCATATTTATGGAGGAAAGGGTTAAAAAAAAAAACTTCCAAATAACTTGAATGCTTGATGGAGAATCTTATCTGTTGATGATCATTTGTGATGTAACATGCCAGTTTTCTGATATTAATGCCTTACTTGATGGGTTAGCTTTTATCCTGTGTGTGATCAGTGTAGATCCAGATCAGCTGGAAAGGGTGTAAAGGGTTTATGCTGAGCCATCAATATGTCATTTGTTCATTAGCAGAGGATAACCACATTTATACTAACCGTAGTAGACTGACTATAAAAGTACATGTATGTTGGCATTGACTTTCAAACACATATTTGCTTTTGGAACCAAGTCACAATTTATTACGACTAGTTTCAGTGCTTTTGAATGCATCAATTTTTCCTGAAGAAAAATTAATTGGTTTGTAGAAAAAAATGTTTTTCATATTATACATGTTGGCGCAGTAATAGATTTTGCAGTCATTGTAAACTTGGATTAGTCTTCTGGCTGTGTAAGCCATGTCTTCTGAGTTCAAGTGATGCTAGTTGATAACAGAACCTTCTATGAGTTAGCTGTTGTGTATATGATGGTATTTCAGCATCCGAAGAAGATGAGGAGGAGGAATCTGCAATGTCTGACAGCCAGCAAGCTTCACCAGTGAGAAGGGATAGCCACACCAGATCCCCTCCCAAGTCCATCAAAATTCCCAAATCTCCTGGCCCAGCAGAAATAAAGCCAGTCCCAAAATCACCAAAAACCCCAGTTACTACAAAATCTCCTGTTGCCCCCAAATCTTCTGACACACCGAAATCACCAAAAGGAAAGGGAAGTATCTTGAGGAAAGGACCCAGTATCCCGTCGTCAAGGTCATCAGAGAAGGCAGCTGCTGGTACCCCTGGCAGAGGGGGTATTGGGCGTGGACGTGGTAGAGGTCGTGGAAGGGGTAGAGGAAGGACATCCAGTGTACGTAGTGAATCTGAGTCGGAACATGGCAAACAGGGTAAGCACTGATGGAATGAAGGAAATAGCATACATTGTACCATTATATTAATCTTAATATTTTAAAGAAAATAATACCCAATAGCTATGAATATTGAAATAATTGGGAGTATTGTTGTTTAATGTCATTAAACAAATCAAAAAAACAGTGGAATGGTTGTATGATTATGGCTTTGCATTTACATTTATTCCATGAGCTAATTTTAAAGAACTGTTTAGCATTTTTCCTATTTAAACACTATCCAGTACAGCTGTGACTTTAAAGAAAAGTTTTGGATCTTCATCAGAGGTGGTGTAGAAAACTTTGGCATGTGTTTGTGTTTTACAGAAGACAAAGGAAGTGCAGAAGATCCATCAAAACCTGGGACACCAACAAGCGGAATGTCGGATAGGTCTTCAACCTCCACTCCCACTGCCGGAGTCAATAGAAGAACAGCTGTACTCTTCAGTAAGAAGGGGCTGAAGAAAGATGGTGTTAAAGACTCTACCAGTGCTAACAATACTCCAACCAGGAAACCTGGTCGCCCACCAAAGACAAAAGCTCTAGACAAATCAACTTCGGAATCCCCGCAGCCACCAGTGTTAGAACTCATGATCCCCTCACCTGGAAAATCTCCCCGCAGTCCAGGAGCCCGTAAACGTTCCGCCAGTGCAATATCAACTCACAATATAGAAAATGTTCCATCACCACCTAAACGAACAATGTCAGTCACTGAACCCATGCCATCGTTTTCTGAGCCCCCTGACATTACAAGAAGAGATAATTTCATGACCTACAGGCTAGGTGATCATATTCGAAGTTCATCAGAGTCCGAGAGTACATCCGGTATGACAAGCAGTGACGAGTCCATGTCGGAGTCATCCAGTACCGGATCAAGTGACAGTCGGTCAGGTAAGATTTTTTCTAAGCAATATGTCATTGGCATCTTGTGTTTGTTACTAATAGAGATATGTAGGAGTAATATTTGCACTGTAGCTGCATGGAACAAGCTTTCATTGTTGTTTAGACCGAGGTGTTGACTTGGCTGGATTTTCTTAACCAAATTAAATTTGTGAAAACTTAAAATGGTAATTCCTTTCAATATCAATATTGTTCAAAAACAACTTCACTGAACTGTTAAGTTGGCTGTCTTTTGACATTTCTTGTTAATATTGCATTAAGAAGCCATTGGAGATTACATGATTATATATTTGTTTACTATGTGTATTTGTTTTATGTTCTGTCTGTTTTCTGTTTGTAGCTTTGTATGTTTTGTCACATAATCCGGGGCTGAAAGCTTTTTTTGCTTGCTTTTCTATCTTTTAAGTTGTGGTTTAATTTAATTCAGTGCTACTCTTTAAATTTAATCTTGCTTACAGTTATCCATTATATTATCTTTTTGGATCTGACCTAGATTTATTTAAAAGTGAGAAAGAAATTGCAAGTATTGTCTGGGTAAAAGGTAATTTTAAATTATTTGTTCAATAAATGAGATGGGATGGGCAATAATAGAAACAAAACTTGATTGATTTCATTGTTATTGCTGGCCTCCGGAAATTACATGTGAAAATATCTTAGATATTTTAACAAAGTAAGCATAGTACATCATTCTGACTAAATTTCTTAAGATTAAGACAATTTCTAACTTTGACATTTAAAAAAAAAGGGTGAGCAATGTATCCCTCCACCACCACCTTAAGTAGTAAAAAAGAATGCTTGGAAACAGATTTCCTGCTTTGAGACACAGATGCTTGAGCCTTCATTATATGTATGCAAGCATTTTGTGCATGCTTCTCTTTTATTTATGTTTTGCTTGCTTCCTGTTTTGGTAGAATTAAGCACGTCGGGCAACATGCAACAACTTTATACAGATAGTGAATGCAGCGAGGAAGCTGGTGACGGCTTGGCTAAACCACAATCAGGTGAGACCGCGGTGGCCAGGTGGCATTAGTAGTGTTTGCATATAACCAACTTGATGCTGCTCTTGTATTAACCAATTAACAAGCATTAATGGAATTCACTTATTGGGAATGGAACACAAGTCATGTCACATTCAGTCAGGTGTAAAATAAACAACTCATTAGATACCAAGATTACAACTGTTTTTGCAGATGGTTTCTCTTTTAATCCTTTAATTTATATATATGCCTTTTACCACATGGGTGACCAGATAAGATCCAGGTCAGTTGGCACATCTGTGTTTTCTGATCAGGATCTGCACTATTCACATTTTGGTTAGAAATAAGGTAATGAATCTAAAAGGGAACAGTTTAGATCCTGATCAGACAGCACAGATGTTTACACATGCAAAAAAAGCCATATCTGTGGAGGAAACTGTTATATTTTTCCAATTTGTGTGTGAGCAAATGTTATTAACCTGGTTGCTTGATTCTGGCATTCACATAGTTATTGTCTACCAAATGGTGGGTCATTTACTTTCGAATATAAATTTTGTTGTTTAATGTTGTGAAATTCAAACATTGACAATACCTGCAGTAGTTTAGCTTCATTATGAATATGAAAAATAGCTTGCTACAATATTTATTCATACTAATTATTATTATAAAGTTTTCTCTTTCAACTATGAATTTACTTGTAAAAATTATTGAAAATTCACCTGTAACAAGGTGATGTCTGCAGTTCCATTTTATATATAAGAGCCCTGCATACTATTTATGCATTGTCGATACATACATATTGCATGCGTTTTGGTATAACCCAGAATGAATTGTTCTGGTAACTTATTTTGTTTAGTTGATTTAATATAATTAGGGGAAAATGTTTGCATTGCATTGGGAACGTGATTTGCAGGATAAAGAAAACATGCTTTTTGAAAGTTTTTGTTTTCAAACACTGAAAGAAATTTTTTATCAGTCAAGAAATAATTAAGTATAGTAAACAAAATTTAGAGATCAGTATATACCATAAAAACCTGACCACCTCTGGGACTGGATTTTAGCGGTCTTTATATTAGGGTCTAAATTTTGTGGTAGAAAAAAGTGCAAAACTGTAAAAAAGGACTTTGAAATAGGGGTTTTATGATGAGGGTGGTCGTAATTTCACAGTTGTTTTAATGAGAGGTTTTACGAAATACGCATACGCTTTCAATATTGGAATGAACTATGCAGTTTTTTCAATGGAATGTTTGCAGGAGTAACACCTGCATAAAACAAGAAAACCCTTACACTGCATGGAGACAGGTTATATCCTTTGTGCCACCAGTGTAGATTTTGTTTGTGCTTTCTGATTAGAATCTACTGGCTTTACTTTCCTCCATAAATACACATTTTTACGCACGTGTGACCAGTGTAGATCTGGATCAGCTGGCACATCCGTGCCCTCTGATTAGGATCTGCACTGGTCGCATTTGGGTCAGAAATAACCTAATGAATCAAAAAGCGAACAGTGCAGATCCTGATCAGACGGCACAGATGTGCCGGCTGATCTGGATCTACACTGTTCACCCACGCAAATAAAGGTGTGTCTATGGAGGAAAGGGTTAAAAATTACTCTGTGTATGCCAACAAATATCCTTAACAGACTGCATGAATATTCTGATCTGTATTTACACTGGTCTCACATGGAATTTAAGCTGTATTCATGGAGTAATGGGATAAAATTCCTCCCAGTAAATGAGCAGCTTTTATGCTAGTAGATTTTAATGTAAAGCTCCAATATTCAGTAGTTACTTTATCATTGGTGCGGGGTTTTGGATGAGAGTTTTTGTCTCTTACCTACCAGTGGTTGATTATTATTCAAACAAGTTATTCCTTTGATACCCATATAATGATTATTTCACTGTAGTTCTATGTATGTTGAGAGTCCCTGTGTTGGCTAGCAATATCGGAAATAACAAACCAACAACAACAACATTGAAAATCTCCTATCACATATTGTAGAGTACTTTTAGGAAGCAAGTGTAGAAAATGTTTTCAAAACCTGGGTTATTAGATTGTCATTAGGTGGGTGGGGGTTAACATTTGGTAAAGTTTATTGTTTGTTTAAGTCCATTTTTTCTCAGTAACTATTCAAGATAGAGCTTTGAAACTTAACAGATTGTCTGACCACACAGTTGCAAATATAAGGATAAGTTTAATAACTCTTTACTGCATTTTGTCATAGTTTAGCCACTTTTTTCCACTTAAAATTTTTGATAAGTTTTTTGTTTATTATCTACTTTTCTCAGAAACTAATCAAGTAAGAGTTTTAAAAAAAGTACTGATCCCTATTAATGGTTTTGTCACATTGTGGCATCGTCTTGTGTTGAAGATAAACTTGCACACCTAACTGGAGAAATTCCAGCCAATAAGTTGGTTTTGTCTGATTTTCAGGCACACATAGTAGTTATAATATACGGTCTAGCAGTCGAAAGTCCAAAGTCACTAAATCTGCTGGTAAAGATCGATTGCTTAAGAAGTACAATAGGCTTGTAGATAAGTTCAATAATGAAATAAGCTCGCTGCATTTGACAAAGACCCAGCCACAAAAAATGTCCAAGGAAGCAGGCAATGCTTCAGATACTGGTTTAGATAAATTGAAAGTTTTGAAAGTGAGGAGTCATGTTAATAAGAATAGAAACAATAAGATAATAAACACAAAAACTAGCAACAGTAAAGATCAACAGGTACTGGAAGTGAAAGGATGTCAGGAGAATGGTGATATTGAACATTTTGCTGTAGAAGGTCGATGTATTGAAATGTATGCAGAAAATTTACCATCAAATAATAATAATACATCGGCTCCACCAATCCAGCAAGTTTGGCTAGCTTACGAAGAAACACCTGCTATCAGTAAGTCATTGTTTAGTGAACTCTTCGGGAGCAAAAATGCTCTCAGTCCAGTATTTCACCAGGATTGGAAACAAAGAATGTGCAGTGATTATAAGAAGGGAAAAAGAATGTTTGGTATCAGAAGAAATGAATTGAAAGACAAAGCAACAGAATTGGAGAAGTTTTGTAATGATGAATCAAGTCTTGCCATTTTGTTGGAATCTCCTTCCAAAATAGAAGGAAAGACAGTAGATGAAGAAGCCGTAATCAGTCTAGAATCAAGCATTAAATCCAAATCTGATGGTGAGATAATAGATTTAGGTCCTGTTAGGAAATTAAGAGACATGAAAGCAATTCATAGGGGAAAATGTAGTCCTGGTGACCTTTCAGAAAGGTTTGACAAGTCTGTGATGAGAAGTTCAAAATTACAGGCAGAGAAAAAAGGGGTTTACCTGATTGTTGACACTGAGGCAGCTGACATTGACAAGTGGGACTACAAGTTGAAAGCCAAAGATCAGAAAGAGAAAAGAAACTCAGAAGAAAGTCAGTTTAAATCTAGGAGTTGTAAAAGAAAGATTTCTAAAGAAAACACACCCAAGATATTGACGAAGAACCTGTCACAGAACAGACTGTTGGATACTTGGAATAAAGGTTTCATTATAGACCAGAGGCTCAGAAACAAATCTGCAAGTCCTAGAGTAAGTTCAGAAAAAGAGAGGCGTACCAGTCCAGCTAGCACTGCAATGAAAAAGACATGGAAAAAAATAACAGATTATGAAACTGATAACAACAATCAAGTGGCAAGAAATGTATTTGATGCAATAAATGAGTTGCATGTTCAGTCTATTGAAATGGTAGATTCTGAGAAGATGTCCTCCACAGAAAACAAATTTTACAAGACGAAACCAGGAAATCAAAATCAATCAGTAGGGAAACACAGGTTAGGGAGTGTGAATACACTGTATGATCCATCTAGGGTAAAAAGCCTCCATGAACTTGAAGAGGGAAAGAAAGGATCAGCCGTTAAATTGAACCTCTCTAGGATAGGTAACAAAGTTCTCAGTTGGAACAGTTGGAATGTAGTTTTAATTTTCTTTATTGAATTTTTCCATTGTTTAACATCCCTGTTCTGTTACTCTGTTCTTTCTATGTTGACTAGTTTCTTGCTTTGATAAGAGTTACAGTTTGCAGATTGCATTGGAGTTATTGAAGTGTTCTGTTTCTTGGCTTGCATAAATAATAGGTAGGTCATAGGAAAAGGTACCTTCAGACATTGGGACACTTGACGTTTATCTTTGAAATGACATCATAAAATTTAGAAGACAACATTTTTATGCATTTCACAGCAAAAATACCATCATATTTTCCAAATATGTGAAACATAATCACTTTTAAGTTTTTAGAAACAAGAACGTAAACTCTTTTCAAAAATAGTAAAGCTAAAAAATGTCAAAAAATGTAACCAAAGATACCTTTCCCTTTGATGTGTCCCAATAAAGTTAAAAATTGTTACTGAAAGAAATTTGTCTGAATTTTATATCTAGTATCAAAGTATATATTTATATTAAAAACGGAAAACTGTTCAAGTTAAATTATTACCTCTTTGTCTCTTTGTTTAGCTGAAATTTTTCAGGAGATAAATTTGAAGTTTTTTAAGTGAGTTTTGCATAAATTCTTATTTATTGAAACATTTCAGTGAGTCAGAATAATATTATCATGAAAAAACTGTGAGCATTCATTTCATTTAATTACATTCTAAGTTCATTTTTTAAATAATCTTCATAAAAATCTGAACAAAAAATGTGAGACATGCTTTGAACATATGAACATCTTGCAGATATTTTATGATGAACTTGATGTGTTGCAATAAGATTTTTATGGTTCAAAGATATTAAAAAAAGAAATGACTGTGTTAAATGATTGCAGCATGTTTCCAGTCAGCCATTTTTAAGTACATACCACAGAGGTAGGAGTATTTTATCATCATAGAAATCATTCAGCGCATTATCCCCTCAATCAAACATTTAGTTTAAATTGTCAGTACATTTAAGAAAAAAAAGAGAGATAGGATTGAAAATTTTCTGCTATTAAAAGACTTCGTTAAAAGCAAGAAATACTCAGAAATAGTCCTCCTGGGTTGCTTGGAAAATAAAATGGTCTGAGCACATTTGCTTATAAATATCTGGTAATTCTTTATCAAAGATAATGTTGTATTTTTTCAAACAATCCATGTTCAACCTGGGTCTTGTACTGAATGCCATTTCAGATTATGATCTAGAGTGTACGATTGTTGAATGAATTCACACTTGGAATGATCTGATGGATGAGCCTTGATGTATCAGCCATTGTTACATGGGAACCTTAATGTATCACACAGCAGCTTCTGCAGCCTGTGTTCAGTGCTTCTGAGTACAAAGACTAAAGGCTTGGTTTAACTCTACTCCATATACATTTATAAGGATTTTATCAAATGTGGGACCATTGTAGAACCGTGCCATCCAATCTGGATCTGCACTGGTTGCATCTTGGTCACAAATAACCTCTTGAACAGTGTAGATCCTGATAAGAAAGCACAGATGTGCCGGCTGATCTAGATCTACGCTGTTTACCCATGCAGTAAAGGTGTATCTATGGACTTAAGGGTTAACCTTTTACTTCATATTTACAAGTTTTATCTCTTGTGCAACCAGTGTATATCCAGATCAGCCAGCATATCCAGCACAGGTGTTCTTTCTGATATGGATCTATACTAGTTGGAGCCTTATTTAACCCTTTCCTCCATATATAAGCCTTTGTACGCATGTGCAACTAGTGTAGATCCAGATCAGCCAGCACATACGTGCCGTCTGATCAGGATCTGCATTGGTCGCATTTTGGTCAGAAATAACCTTATTAATCAAAAGCACACAGTTTAGATCCTGATCAGATGGCACAGATGTGCGGGCTGATCTGGATCTACACTGTTTGCCAACGCAATAAAGGTGTGTCTATGGAGGATAGGGATAAGTTGTAAACTGGTAAAGCCAAGTGTATTGATGGATCATTGGTTCATGAGTAGAGTGCAGTAATGATGACAGTAACTGTTCCAATAAACACACCTGTGATTTGAGAAAAATGAACGTCAGTCAAATGATGAGAGCAATAAACGATAACTATGATGTATTTGTTTCCTCCCAGTGGTTGCTAGTGAATTAACAGCTGATTAGTTTATCAAGAACAACATCAAAGTCATTTTTAAGAAGCTCTGCACATTCCTCACCTGTCTTTTAAGATAATTAACTCTAGTGTTTTTGCATTTTAATAATAGTTTAAATGTTAATGTGATTGATAGAAGTGGTGTTTAACTGAACTTAAGCCTTTAATTGGCTATTGAGTGAGGTATTCTGTACATTTTATACATCTTTTATAAGACCTGGCCCACACTTCAATAAATCATTATCGCAAATTAACTTTTTGTTGTTTTATGTTTTATTTGAAAATGCAGTTCAAGCTTATTAACCTCTGTTGCAAGTATTTTCTCTGATAGATTTTAAGTAGATTTAAAGTGAATGAATGTTAAGGGAGAGAACAATTGTAGACATTATGTCATTTGGTGAGAAAACAGTTACATACATTTATTTATTATTTATTGTTTTTAGGGCATTACATTATATGGAATGTGAAAGAAGATGCAGTTTTACATATTTTGTTAAAATTCCAAATGAAATGTGAATTGCATTAATTCCAAAATTCGGCATCTTTCATTCTTAGAACGGTTTTTTCTCTCAGACACATACAAAAAAAAATTATTCCAAAAATTGCAGATATCTGTACTAAGAAGGTCTTTGCAAGGTATATTTGAGGTAGTTCTTGTCACAGATATTATATTTTAGAACTAATGTAATACAAATGAATTGAAATGATTTCTAAATAATTACTGCAGATACTACCAAACAGTACAGTAGACTATTAGTTTGTAGCCGAACTACATTAACTCCATTTTGCTGCATATTTCAGGACGTGGTTTGCGAGGAAGCTTTGACAGTGATGAAATCCCCCTGGAGCCCCTTGATCTAGTGTGGGCAAAGTGTCGGGGTTATCCCTGGTACCCGGCTCTTGTAAGTACATTGTTTTTCAGCATGTAATTTATATCTTAAATATATCATTACAGGGTTTCCATTTTTTCAGGGAGTTGACCCTTTGACCCATGAAATGTCAAAATAGCATCATTTGACATTATGATGATTCCTCATAGGACAAACTGTATTGTTATCAAGACACAGGTCAATGTCATAAGTCTGGTCTGTACTTTAAAGACATGTGTTTGAGCTGTATAAAGTATCAATATAGTTCCTGGTGTTTAAATGTTTAATGAGGTACAGACCACACTAGTTGTGTCAAAGTCGTCGGGACCGTAGATTTTATTTTGAGATAGCCGAAGTTCGAATCATCTGAATTGACACAAATGCAGTGCAGTGTATGCCTTGGGAAATTAAGGGGTTTTTAATTTAAGTTTGCATGGCATATCTTTGCTGTCTGAAGTCATAGTTTGCTCCGTTATATAGCCACATAATTATTTCTATGTTTTGAAACAACAGGGGAAATCATGTACTTACATCACTAATCTTATAATTACATAACTAATGGAATTTATTATGCTGTTTGCAGAAATTTTAGCATTGCATTGTTTAACCACAAGCTGTCTGTATTTCAGATTATCAACCCTAAAATGCCGAAGACAGGGTATTTTCACAATGGTGTACCTATACCAGTTCCACCAGAGGAGGTGCTGGCCATGCAGAAACGTTTTGATGAACTAGTCTACCTTGTTCTCTTCTTTGATACTAAAAGAACCTGGTGAGTGATGATGTAGTGGTGTCCCCATATCTTACAATAAGGGAAACCGGTTGTGTTCATCTGACAAACCAAGGTGGTGTTATTTGTCTTGCAAAGTTAAAGTTGTCTAGCTGTTACTAGATATGCTTGCATCTTTATAATGTGGTTTTGATGTTCGAAATATCAGGGGATGGTTTTAAACTTAATTAACTAAAGCTTTAATGTTACATTTATACAAAATCTGAACAATTAAGGAAAGTCGAACAGTTCCTTTTTGATTTTATCAATGTACTTTCACAATACCAATACATATATGTCAAAATAAAAACTGGAGACCTAGAATTCAATTTGTTTGGCAGAGATCCTTGGGATAAATAGTTTTCCAAGTGTCATACATGTCCCCTGTACTTAGTCAAAGAAAAAACTAAATATGAGATTTCTCCCATTCAAAGAGGATACCTGATTACCTTCTTGCAAGACTGACCTGTGCTGATTTGTTCATATTATAGTCACTGAGAGTCAAAGTTATGAAGTTGTTTTAGAGTGGCTTATGCTTAATATTTGGAAAAAGCTGTTGTTCAATATAGGGGTTCCCCTCTGAAAGTCAGGAATGTGTCTCCTGCTCATGCAGAACTTTATTTCTGACTAAATGCTGATGATCTCATAGGAAAGTTATGAGGTTAAACACCAATGATGTCAGAGCCTTGATTGGTTCAACCACATAAGCTGAATACAACCGCAAGATGTGCCTGTGCAGTCGTTTTGTGGCACTACCTTCATAACAAAGACCACAAGAAACAATTTTGATGACTTCTTGTGGTTTAATAAGCAGTTGCTTTGGTTTTATTTTGAAAGGAAAATAATAATATTTAATTTTGCATCATTAGAATCTACAGCAATTTTATATTGAAGTATTTGTAATGTAAATAGGAAATAGTGTGGTTAAAATCCATCTATACCTTTTCTGCTGCTCTAATTTATTCAAATTGGCCTGTGAAACAAAATTTAAATGTACATTTTATAAAGAAAACATATCTAATAATGATTTCTTAAGCCATTAAGGTTGTTAAGCAAAATTTTCATAATGGTGAACGTAATAACCTTAGAGTAAAAGTTATTTGTAAACATCTTTTTTAATGTCTGATTTGCCAAAACCTGTTGCCATTGTGTCCATCTGCTGGAAGTCTATTGCATTATTTAAATCATTAATAAATTAATTTTAGCAAATATTTGTTGCAGTCATTTGAAATGAACTTATTTACACTGAAATTTAATTGGGGATTAAATTCTTTGTGCCAACTATTGAGCAAGCTTGTGTGGAACCTACAGTTGTGATTTCAGTTCATCCATAGAGTAGACAATGCAATTAATTAAATAGAAATTGAACAGAGTTTGCTGCAAATATCTGTTTTCCTATATGCCTGTTAGCCATCAAAGTCGAGACATTATTAGCAAAGAGACCTAGTGCCAGAAATAAAGTAAAAATGCCAGTTCTAACTTGATAAGAAAAGAACAACTTTAAAATGTTGGTGAAATAAAGTAGATTTGGTAAGAATACTAAATTATGTTGGTTTATTATGGGAATGTGCCTGAATGCACATCTGTAACCTAAAAGGATGTACTGGCATTCAAAGATCAAGATCATACTTAACACAATTGTTTATCACATATCCTGCATTTCTCGGCTTAAAATGAATAACATTAATTTTCTATAATTTAGCAACATGTTAAATGGCTCAAGTACTGTCAGGTTCGATATTTTACCAAAAGCCATCTAGTTTTGTAAATGAAGTGCAAGATAGTTTACTAATGGAAGAGGTAGGTTGTTTTGCAAAAAGTGGAAGGTAATTTTCTAAAGGAAATGGATGGGGTTTGTTAATTTCATCTACTTTATCTTTGGTCTCTCATTCCTGATGTTTGTCTAATATATGGGACTTAAAGAATGTTTTTTTTATGCCCCCGCCATGTAATGGCGGAAGGGCATATAGTGTTCACCCTGGCTGTGTGTGTGTCAGTGTGTGTGTGTGTCAGTGTGTGTGTATGTTCGAAAATCGTGTCCGCTCTGTAACTTTGTTATTTCTTATTGGATTTTAAAATAACTTGGTACGAATGTTCACCATATCAAGACGGTGTGTCGCGTACAATACCCATGCCTGTAGGTCCAAGGTCAAGGTCACTGTTACTAAAAATAGAATTTTCTTGTCCGGGCTGTAACTTCCTTATGAATGGAGGGATTTCAAAATAACTTGGCACAAATGTTCACCATGATAAGGCGGTGTGTCGCGTACAACACCCATGCCTGTAGGTCCAAGGTCAAGGTCACTGTTACTAAAAATAGAATTTTGTTGGAAAAATCTTGTCCGCTCTGTAACTTTGTTATTTCTTATTGGATTTTAAAATTACTTGGTATGAATGTTCACCATATCAAGACGGTGTGTCGCGTACAATACCTATGCCTGTAGGTCCAAGGTCAAGGTCACTGTTACTAAAAATAGAATTCTCTTGTCCAGGCTGTAACTTCCTTATGAATGGAGGGATTTCAAAATAACTTGGCACAAATGTTCACCATGATAAGGCCATGTGTCGGGTACAACACCCATGCCTGTAAAAAATAGAATTTTGTTGGAAAAATCATTGTGCGCTCTGTAACTTTGTTATTTCTTATTGGATTTTGAAATAACTTGGTATAAATGTTCACCATATCAATACGGTGTGTCGTGTACAATACCCTTGCCTGTAGGTCCAAGGTCACTGTTACTAAAAATAGATTTTTCTTTTCTGGCTGAAACTTCCTTATGAATAGAGGGATTTCAAAATAACTTGGCAAAAATGTTCACCATGATAAATTGGTGTGTCATGACAACACCCATGCTTAAAGGTCAAAGGTCAAGGTCACTGTTACTAAAAAAAGAATTTTGTAATAAAAACCTTGTCAGCTCTGTTACTTTGTTATTTCTTATTGGATTTTAAAATGACTTGAGAAAAAATGTTCATTATACCAAGACGATGTGTTGTGTACTATACCCATAACTGTAGGTCCAAGGTCAAGGTCACTGTTACAAAAAATTGAAATTTCTTGTACTGGCTATAACTTTTTTATTAACAGAGTGATTTCAAAATAATTTGGCACAAATGTGCACTATGACAAGGCCTTGTGTTGTGTACAGTTCCCATGCCTGTAGGTCCTAGGTCAAGGTCACTATTACTAAAACCAAAATTTTCTTGTCTGGGCTGTGAGTTTGTTATTTCTTATTGGATTTTAAAATAACTTGGTATAAATGTTCACCATGACAAACATGCATAGCGGGGGCATCCGTGTCCTATGGACACATTTCTAGTTTATAATTATGATCATTCTGGGTTTTTAAGCCTGTGCCCAAGATCATAAAACTAAATCTGGAGACCATTCTCAAATCTCAAGCATCTGATTGACTGAAATAGGTCGCCATTTCAGCCAATCAGATGTTTGAGATTTGAGACTGGTCTTCAATCTTAGTTTAATGATCATCGGCCCTAATTTTGTTCCAAGAATGTAAAGTAACAAAGATTTGTATGAGATAAGCAGTTTAGACTTACTGGGATCTCTTGTTCTGTTTGTGCTGTTTACATGCTGATGACTAAGGAATCAGATCTTCTATCAAATGCACTTCTGTGGTTTTGCTGTTGGAAACACCTTAACCACAGTGAGAAATTTACAACTCCTCCTTACAACTCATTTCCAGAAGAGAACCTACAAGTTGCTTTATACTTCACAAAACATACAGAAGGATGTCTAACCTTATATTAAATAGAGCTTTGACCGATTTTCTCAGAATATCAGTAAGTTATTGTACTGACTGACACAAGAATGATGGTGTCAGAAATCTCAGTAATGAAGCATGCTATTTAAAATGAATGTGATTTTAAAGAGATCTAAATGATAAACTGTTGTGTTTGTGAGTAAGGCACTGGGTCAGTGGGAAGATCTGTTATATATCTTGTTTTATTGTGAACATTATACATCGAGATGCATTGCTTATATAAACAACAATATGATTGACTCTATCTGCAGGAGTGCTGGTAACATTTACAAGAGTATTTAGTGTAATGTTTATTGTGAGCTGTATTTTTTAAAGATAGACTAGAGGGTTGATTTACCTCATGTGAACTTTGAAGATCTTTGTTAGATATTTTACTCAGTTTGATTAAATGCTGGTATTTCTTTAAAGTATACAATGGTTTTGTCAGAATATCAAAGTAAAAAGGAATTCCTTCATTAACTAGTTAAGTCCATAAAGATTGAGCACAATAAATGTTTTTATGTCGAATCCTATTAAACTCTATTTTAACTGTGCTTTGCTTATTTGAAAAAGTGGATTAAGTGTGAAGCTCAAAGGGTGTAACTCCTAAGTGGTTTTTCAAAATCATTTTGTAATTTGAATATTTTTAAGTTGCACTAAAACCACTGTGAGAGATGCTGAGATAATAATGATGTACTTGTACTGGATGTTTATTGTGGTTTATTGTTGTAACTTACTGCTGGCTGTTCCTTATAAAAGATGTTTGCTTCTTTTTGTTTGAAGATAATGGTATATCTCAGCATGTCTTAATTGCTATCTCTAAAATGTAAAGTCATGTCACTAGGCCAGAAGAATGCCTCATGACCTTGTAGTATGATAAGAGTCCACACTGTTTACCGACACACATTAAATTTCTGACATTTACCCTTTATAACACGGAAAGTGGGTTGAGGATAACTATTGAGCAGTTCTACTTTACCCTTTATAACACAGAAAGTGGGTTGAGGTTAACTATTGAGCAGTCCTACTTTACCCTTTATAACACAGAAAGCGGGTTGAGGATAACTATTGAGAAGTATTACTTTACCCTTTATAACACAGAAAGTGGGTTGAGGATAACTATTAAGAAGTCCTACTTTACCCTTTATAACACAGAAAGTGGGTTGAGAATAACTATTGAGCAGTCCTACTTTACCCTTTATAACACAGAAAGTGGGTTGAGGGTGAGCAGTCCTACTTTACCCTTTATAACACAGAAAGTGGATTGAGGATAACTATTGAGCAGTCCTGCTTTACCCTTTATAACACAGAAAGAGGGTTGAGGATAACTATTTCGCAGTATTACTTTACCCTTTATAACACAGAAAGTGGGTTGAGGATAACTATTGAGCAGTATTACTTTACCCTTTATAACACAGAAAGTGGGTTGAGGTTAACTATTGAGCAGTCCTACTTTACCTTTTATAACACAGAAAGTGGGTTGAGGATAACTATTGAGCAGTCCTACTTTACCCTTTATAACACAGTAAGTGGGTTGAGGATAACTTTAGAGTTAGTCCTATGGTACTTTACCCTTTATAACACAGAAAGTGGGTTGAGGATAACTATTGAGCAGTCCTACTTTACCCTTTATAACACAGAAAGTGGGTTGAGGATAACTATTTAGCAGTCCTACTTGCTTTAACCTTTACTCAAAGGGATATGGTTGTTACTGATGGGCAGACAGTGTAGAAAAAGTAAAGGTGGAAGTATGGGTTTATAGTCTGGTATGTTATTGAACATATTCACCCGACATTCACAATACCCCCTGGATATAAGTTCTCTGTTAAGTGATGGTGAGTGGATCTACACATTTGCAATAAATTCTTTATATTTGGCATAAAGAGTTAAGAACCATAAATTTAAATTTCAGTATGACATTTCTGCGAAATTAGTGTGTGTGCCCCCTTGCTCAAGTTTTTTTTAAATATTCCCCAAAACAAACAAACGAAGAAGAAAATGTGTTAAGGATAGTTAATGTGTTCAGATGTCTTTCCTGGCTGTGAATGCATGAACTTGAGTAGAAGTAATCTTAGTGTAATTGTTAGTTTAGTTAATTGTATGTTTTATGATTCTTTTCAGGCAATGGCTCCCTAGAAACAAATTGGAACCTCTGGGTGTGGATTCAGGACTTGATAAGAGCAAGTTATTGGAGAACAAGAAGCCCAACGTGCGAAAAGCAGTGCAGAAAGCATACGAGAAGGCCATACTTCATCGTTGTAGTGTAACTGGTGAGCCGAACCCGTTGTCTGGGGACTCGAGCTGCGAGGATTAATGCAGTCATTACTGACATTGTATCAACACTCAATTGTTACATAGTATTCAAATTGTTATAGTGAGGAGGACAAAGACATGTAGGAACGGTCCATTACAGTGAGGTGGTACCGTCATGAAGTACATTAACACTTTACCTCACAAAATATGACTGTTTTCTGTTGGCAAATAGTGTCGATCCAGATCAGCACATATGTGCCATCATATCAGGTTCTTCACTGTTAGTTTTTTTATTCTTAAGGTTATTTCTGAACAAGACGCCAACAGTCTAGATCCTGATAGAAGGCATGGATGTCCTTGCTTATCTGGATCTACACTGTTCGCACACGCTTATCAGATCATTTGAAAGGGAATAAATTTTTTAAAAATGTTGCAGGCAACACAGTATGATTGATTCTATTGTTTGCTTGTAGCTGAACATCTAGACATAGATTCTTTTCTGTTTATTTCACAAATCACAAAAATGTATACAAACTTCATCCAATTTCTGAAACTTTTGAAGTCTCCAGTTTTAAAGTTATATATTTCATAATATGAACTAGCAAAGTCATATTTATGGTGATTTATTTTATGATTGTATTTCATTGTGTTTTGCACCACTATGTTATTTATTGATTGAGTTTTATTTTCATTTGAGTATTTTTTACTCACTTTTATGACTTCCTAGTAATAAACGGTAACATATTCACAGGTTTTATTGGGATGATTCAACAAAAAATGACTTGTTACTTATTTGTATAAGAATTTATCTCGTGATTAATTTGATAGAAAGTGAAGTAAAAATAAAAGCATTAATTTCTGTTGATTTTTTCCCTGGATTCAAGTTCCAAAAATGCAAGTTAATAAAAATATCTATTACAGCCTTGTTGTAAGGGTTAAAATTCTATGGTCTTGCAGACTACCTGAAAGTTGAAAAAAAGTGTCAGACATTTGGTCAGACAAGATGTGAAAATCTGTCTGACCAAAACAAATTCTGTTGGACCAAAACATGTTAAAAAGGTATTAACAAGTATTTGGAGTTCAAATTTTTGTCTGACATTCGGTCTGATAACACAAGAAATCATGTAAGACCGGCCCAAATATTACCTGACAGGTCCTTCAGTCTGGCAACTTTGGGTAAATCTGGTCTTGCATGCACCCGTTACCTGATGTCTTTACATCATAGATACAATCTTATTACAAGGGAAAAAGGTTTAGATTCAGATCTGCCAGCAATTAGAGCCATTTGATCAGGATCTGGTCAGTGTTAGATTAATTTGGTTATTTCTGAGCAGGAAGCAAACAGGGTAGATCCAGATCAGATGGCATTGATATTGTGGGCTGACCTGGATTTACACTGCTTACCCATGTGATTAGAGTATTATCCCTGGGGTTAAGGGTTAAAGAAGTGATAAGTCTTGACAGATTCATCAATGAGTTGAGATATTAAACTTTTTTATTTTCAGATTTAACTATATATTTGAATTTACTGATATTTATTGGTTAACAGAAATATTCTATAAAATAGTTTGAACACTAAAAGTGTTACAAATATCCAGCGGTCCTATCCAGTTAATTTTTGGTCGAGCTTCAATTCAAATTGTGGGCCATAAGTTAGATTTGATTATTTATTTCAAGAAAATTAGTGTGACTGATCTCCAAGGAGAATAATCCAAGGAAAGATTAATCCAAGGAACATTGCCTCCCTTGAGCAAAGATTTCTCTACAGAAGTATCTTGCTGATACCTTAAATGTTAATTTTTATAAAATGTCAGTGTGTCTAGTTATGTTAATTGTTTATTTAAATAAAATGTCAAACATGTTTGTCAAAAAATCATTATTGATATAGAAGATAATTTTAAATTGTATTAAAGTATTAAAAAAGGGTATTTGTCAGCAAATCTCCATCCAATCGTTAAGCATTTGTCTTTACCCTTTCCTTGATTTATAGCATTTTTATGCTTGTGCAACCAGTGTAGATCCAGATCAGACGGCACATCCGTGCCGTCTGATCTGGATCTGCACTGGTCCCATTTTGGTAAGAAATTACCTAATGGATCAAAAAGCGAACAGTTTAGATCCTGATCAGACAGCACGGATAAGCCGGCTCATCTGGATCTAAACTGTTCGCCCTAGCAATAAAGGTGTATCTATACAGGAAAGGGTTAATTGTGAACAGTTTAGACACCAATTAGCCTGCAGTCTGAGCAGGGCTTACACTCCTACCAAGTCAAATACCCCTATGAACAATAAATGGACTTGCTCAAATTGATAAAAAAAAAAGTGAGTCCATTAACTTGACTAAAGGAGCTTGTTTATTAGGTCACAATGTTTCCAGGCATGTGTATTCCTCCAACAGGGCCTGTTAACCCTTTCCTCCATAGACACACCTTTATTGCGTTACATCTGTGCCTTCTGATCATGATCTGCACTGTTCGCTTAATGATTCTTTAAAATATTTCTGACCAAAATGCGATCAGTGCAGATCCTGATCAGACGGCACAGATGTGCCGGCTGCTCTGAATCTGCACTAGTCGCACATGCGTTAAAAATGTGTATAAATGGAGGAAAGGGTTAAATATTTTTACTGCTCATGCAGTTACAGTTATGTTTCTGTAACAAAAAACACTGTTCATTTACTGTTAGTGAATATACATGTACTGTTTGGTTGATGAAACATAAGGGTACAAGGGCTTATTTCTTATTTGTAATTGGTGTTAATTGTTACTTTTGGTGATAGCTAATTCAGTGTTGTACACTTGGGTATTCTAGAGTCTATTAATGTTGTTCACTTTAACACAGTGTTTTATATCTGGATTTCTTAGCTGTTGTACACTTTTCTGAATGATTCTTCATAAAGAATATTTTTTTCTAAATAAATACAGTTTTCACTTCCATTAATCTGTTAAATATTTTCTGTATAATTTTTCTTGAATTTGACAAATGAATTCTTGTGAGAATTATAACATGACTGCAAGATTCCTCATAGCAATGCATGGAAATGAAGGTGATTAAATAACCAATATAACACTGCTTATCCTTTTCTTTTGTCAGTGGTCATTTTTGAAGTCATAAATTACTAGATGAACATACTCAACAGAGTAGTACCGTTATTTTCAAAGCTTTATACAGCATATTTCTGTTAGAATTAAAATATTAAATAGCCGCTGGTGATATGACAGGATTATCATGGGATGTCATTCAGATTCCTAGATATTAAACCTTAAACTCTGTCCATTGATAAATCCTGCAATATGTGACCGGCGTCTTTTTTTTTTTTCATAAATAAACGAAAATTAACTGCCATACTTGCGAGGAGATAACTGCATTTCCAGTATTTTTGTGAATATTGATTTTAACTGACTTGTATATGTGATTTATACATTTGTAAATTGAAATGCTTTTGTATACAATGCTAGATATTATTTATATTTGAAGCATTTATGTGCTATGTCTTCAATGGAGTTAGTTTTATTACTCCATGCAGCAGTAGGCTTTGGTATTATATAACATGTGGGTTAATTTTTGCATAATTTGATAAAAAGTGTGGGGAATCACACCCAGCAAAATTTACTTATGTAATAGGTTAGCTGAGAATATTTTATGCCCACATTGTCATTTGTGGCATCTACGTGAAAATTGATGAAACCACAATACTTTTAGGAACTGCCATGAAATACCAGGTGTGTTGTCTTGTATTACCAGGGTGGCTATATTACGTCACTTTTAGAATGTCTTGCACACACAAAATCACTCGTTTAAGTTATGTTTTTGCTTACTTCTCAGTAATTTCTATACCAATTTTGATCAGATTAAGAGCACCTAAAAAAGCATTTTCTCAAAACATTCAAAGACAAATTTTTATGCCCCTGAAGGGAGGCATATAGTAATCGCACTGTCCGTCCGTCCGTCCGTCCGTCTGTCTTTCCGTCCGTCCGTCTTTCCGTCTGTCCGAAATAATCTTGTCCTCGCTTCTCCTCATAAACCGCTTGAGGGATTTCTTTGAAACTTCACAGGAATGTTTGTCACCAAGCCTAGTTGTGCATATCGTCAGGAATTTCTGCTCGGATTATTTTTGGCTGAGTTATGGCCCTTTTAAGCAAAATCTTGTCCTCGCTTCTTCTCCCAAACCGCTTGAGGGATTTCATTGAAACTTCACAGGAATGTTTGTCACCAATTGTAGATGTGCATGTCCGAAGGAATTTCTGATCGGATTATTTTTGGCGGAGTTATGGACCTTTTTACCTAACCCTAACCCTAAACCCTAACCCTAAACCCTAACCCTAACGTAAACTGAAACCGCTTGAGGGATTTCATTGAAACTTCACAGGAGTGTTTGTCACCAAGACTTATTGTGCATATCCAAAGGAATTTCTGATCGGATTATTTTTAGCTGAGTTATGGGCCTTTTTACCTAACCCTAAACCCTAACCCTAAGGTAAATTTTGTTAACGCAGTAGAGGTTACATTTTTTGTCCGATTGTCATGAAATTTGGTCAGGATGTTTGTCCCAATGATTTCTCGGACGAGTTCCAATATGGGTAATCAGGGTCCAAAAACTAGGTCACTGTTACTAAAAATAGAATTTTCTTGTTAACACTCTAGCGGTCACATTTTTGTTCTGATTGTCATGAAACTTGGTCAGGATGTTTGTCCAAATGATTTGTCGGAAGAATTGGAATACGGGTCATCTACGTCCAAAAACTAGGTCACTGTTACTTAAAATAGAATTTTCTTGTTAACACTCTAGCGGTCACATTTTTGCTCCGATTGTCATGAAACTTGTTCAGGATGTTTGTCCCAATGAATTCTAGGACGAGTTCGAATAAGGGTCATCTGGGTCGAAAAACTAGGTCACTGTTACTATAAATAGAATTTTCTTGTTAACACTCTAGCAGTCACATTTTTGCTCCAATTATCATGAAACTTGGTCAGGATATTTGTCCCAATTATTTCTAGGCTGAGTTTGAATATGGGTCATCTGGGTCCAAAAACTAGGTCACTGTTACTATCAATAGAATTTTCTTGTTAACACTAGCAGTCACATTTTTGCTCCAGTTATCATGAAACTTGGTCAGGATGTTTGTCCCAATGATTTCTAGGATGAGTTTGAATATGGATCATCTGGGTCCAAAAACTAGGTCACTAACTAAAAATAGAATTTTCTTGTTAACACTCTAGCGGTCACATTTTTGTTCTGATTGTCATGACACTTGGTCAGGATGTTTGTCCCTATGATTTCTGGGACAATTTTGAATATGGGTCGTCTGGGTCCAAAAACTAGGTCACTGTTACTAAAAATACAATTTTCTTGTTAACACTCTAGAGGTCACATTTTTGCTCCGATTGTCATGAAACTTGGTCAGGATGTTTGTCCCAATGATTTCTCAGACAAGTTCGAATATGGGTCATCTGGGTCCAAAAACTAGGTCACTGTTACTAAAAATAGAATTTTCTTGTTTACACTATAGTGGTCACACTTTACTCTGATTATCAGATTGTAAAGAAACTTGGTCAGGACATATGTCCCAGTTATTTATTGGACGAGTTTGAATATGGGTCACCTGGGGTCAAAAACTAGGTCACTGTTACTATAAATAGAAAAATCTTGTCCAGGCTGTAAATTTGTTATTTCTCATTGGATTTTAAAATAACTTGGCTCAAATGTTTACCATGACAATGTGTACTTTCGCGTACAGTACCCATGCCTGTTGGTCCAAGGTCAAGGTCACCTTTACAAAAAATAACATTTTCTGGTCTGGGCTGTTAATTCCTAATGAATGAAGTGATTTCAAAATAACTTTACATAAATGTTCACCATGACAAAGGCATGTGTTGCTTACAATACCCATGCCGGTAGGTCAAAGGTCAAGGTCACTGTTACGAAAAATAGCATTTTCTTTTCCAAGCTGTAGATTTGTTGTTTCTTATTGGATTTTAAAATAACTTGGTGTAAATGTTCACCATATGGAGACGTTGGGTCTCGTACAACACAACTTTGTTGTACTCTGGTGAGTGATAAAGGGCCATCATGGCCCTCTGGTTCATATTACCCACATCACATGTAGTAAGGTTCATAACTCTAATAATCATTTTCCAGGATAATTTCCCCAATAATCTTCGAATTTTCTAAAATAAAATGTCATATTTAACTTTATTTAACTATATATTTACTACAGACTTAAAACATATGATCCTTTCATCTTTCACATTATATGCATGCAGTATGCTTTGTCTTCCACAAGCATATTTTTCATTACATATGTTTATTTATTACATATGTATACCTATTCGATTTCAAAGCTGCATTTCGGGGGCATATGTCAATTTCAAGTGACAGCTCTTGTTTTTAAATGTCTTCGAATATTTGACAAAACATTAGCTAATTGATATTGGAGGTTAAATGTTGATGAAAATGCTTTTTAACAGGAGTACGGGTGCTCTTTATCTTATCAAAATTAGCAAAAACCTACCTGAAATGAAAGATCTTGTGTGAGCACAACATTCTAATCCATGCTGTTTTCTGAAATATTTTCTGATACATAGATCGCTAGCCATCCCTTGCTTTAAAAACAATATATGAACAGAATCAACTAGCTACATTGCAAGATAAACACTGATTGACTGCTGTTAGAGGATTGTACAAATGTGAAAGCGTTTGATTTCCAGGGTGGATGTTTAGTTGCTTAATTTGTCTTCATTACACAGTGTGATTTTAATTGGGATAACAAATTCTAACTAAGTTAGCTACCTAGACATAGTCTGTTTTCAGCTCTTGGTTAGTTCTATACCTGACTTGTGTCCTTGCTTTGTAAGTTGCAACCATGCCTGATGTTAGATGAAATGCTTCAGTCATACCTAGATGGTTTCTGATCATCATGATCATTCGACAAACATGTTGTCCACTTAGAGCGAGAAGTCAATAAGTGCAACAGAATTGTATTGTAGTTACTGAATTTCTGCACTGTACTGTATTGCTCATTTTTCATGACAAAGATCTAAGACATTATATTACATTTTCTTCTTTTTCATTTCGTTTGGAAGAAAAATTAATGGTCAGTTATGCTTTTAAATGGCTTTTTACCCCAGGAAGTTAAATAAAAAAGCCAAAGTTTATTACAACTAAACTTGTTACAAAGAAAGTGGATGAAGTAGCAAGCAGCGGCCAAGTAAATTAAGATGAGTGTTTTAATGATTGGGATCTATTTTGATGGCATTTCTACAATTTTTTTCATGGATATTTTCTCAGGATTGTAAGTTAAGTTTTTTCAGTTGTTGCAAAATCAATACTAGAAAGTCTTGGTTGTGGCACTAAAAGTTATTTACTGTGATTTCTATTGTGCCCATAATTAAATTTAATCCCTTTTGAAGAAACCACTATGTCAGTTGATACAGCAGTATTAGAATACAAAAAGATGAGTAAGAGGTAAACCATAGTTATGTTCATATTTTCAGCCATAAAAGTTCACTAAAACTTATGTTAGATTCATGAAATTCACATTCAGACAAGGAACGGACAGTTAAACATACATTATTCCTGTGCTATTAGCTACAAGTAGATACACATAGTATTCATCTGATAATGCATTTTTTTCTGCAAAGACGCATTTTCATTGAATCAAATCATATTTTAAGTGTTCATATCAAAGACCTATATTATACATATAGGTCTCTGTTCATATCTTCTTTTAAGAAGCTTCCATCATAGGAGTTCGTAAATTTTAATTTTTATTAAGTAATTTATTCAAGTCTTAAACATGTTGTAAATTGTCACTTGATTTCATATTTTGCCATAATCAGTTGAATAAATGGTAATGCACTATTTTGGTTCTTTGTCATTAATGCTCCTTACTTGTGAATTTGCTATCTTTTAACCCTTTAATCGATAGATGTGGATTTTGTCCAGTGTGCAGCCAGTGTAGATTCACATAACCAAGCACATCAGATCAGTCTGATCAGGATCTTAACTGTTCCTTTTAGATGTATTATGTTATTTTTGATACATCTTTAAAAAATGCTTTGTATCATTCCCAGTAGTACAATATTCAAATTTGATTTTATCTAAGACTGATTGATTCAAGCCTTTAACTTTTAGACCCACCAAGATGACTTCCAGACATGGAAAAACCTTGTTTTTGGAAAGCTAACAGATGTATTTATATCAAGTCAAAATGACCCCTCAGTCTAAATTATTGGAATTATTGAGACTACATTATGGGCTGATACCTCACATACCTCAGTTCTCGAGCACTTCGCGTTTGAGAATTTAACGCAACTGCTACTGCTTTTTTACCTAGATCAAATAATTTCACAACATAATCATTTCTGTTGCAAATAAATGAATGTTATTTAAAAAATAAGTACATAGCCTCACAATAGTTGTTAGTGTAATAAATATGTCTGCTAAACTGCTAAACATGCCCCAAGAATCTACTGGCCAAATTTGTGATGTACTTCATGTGCACACATTAATAAAGTGACTCCATGTAGTCCGATGATTGATAACCTTCAGCCTTCAGGGTATCCAATGTAAGTAAGATATGTTCCGAGGGTAGAAACGATGGACGCAATAGCTTCCTTGTGTGGCTCAGGCCATCAACAAACTTGGGGCTGGGAAGTTTATATAGTTTTAAGAACAAAAATGCATAATTCAAATTGGTCACACTGATTCAAATTGATAACTTCTGTGAAAGATCAATTAAGAATTTTACTTAAATTAATAAGATTATTTCACAAATTTATCTATTCAGTTACCCTAACATGTTTCCAGACTGCCTGCACCCAAAGAATTAATACACATTGAAAGGAATGAAACCAAAACAACACACGCATTTATTTTAAATTTTATTCTTATGATGTAATTTGTAGAGCTATTCAATATTACTTTGTAATAAATAAAAAAGTTTCATTTTTAGAACAGTAAAAAAAGATTTTATGTTTCGTTTAGACTTAAATGTCCTTTTTTGCCCTTTGGCCGTTTTGACAAAATGGGGGTCGTTCTTTGACCCCTGAACGCGGCCTTTTTTACTTGGGGTCGTTTTGGCCGTTATCGTGTTATTATTCAAGGGAAACTACTCCTGATTTGTTTACTTCCTGGGATTTACGCCTATTACTTTCGGTTTCATGAGTGATTTTTATTTAGAATAAAAATGTTGTTCTATTACCCGAATGAAATATGCTAGGTAAATTTAAAGATGTTGCCTATAATGTTTTGTCTAAAACTGCTGCCAAAGAAAACGACAAGAGTGAGGAGCAAACTGAAAAACCAGAAAAGTACTGTTACGCTCGTCCCTATTTCCTGGACTTGGACAATGATGAAATCAAGTGTGCTCAGGACTTTGCATTAAGGCCGATAATCAGACCAAGAAGAATTGAAGGTCTGCCACTTAAAGCAGGATATGCTGAGTAAGTTCCAATTACCTGTAAGTACTTGTATCAAAGCTGGCTTCCATTTTTCGAGGAAAATACAAGTTTAAACAGTCAAATCTATGATCTGATTGTCTTAATTGGTAGTTCAGATGTAAGAGCATTTCATGGTAAGTATGTTACGATTTATTTGTCGTTTCTGCAAGCAGACCATATGATCGATGCCTCTAGAAGAGTGTTAGTCATTTTAGGTTTTTGGAGGATAGTGCAAGATACAGTGGAATCTCCAATTCCAGTGTAACGAGCCCCGAGCGGAAGGCACACAAAACAGACTATTTGTCTCAGCTTAAATATATAATAATTTTTCTCTCAAAAATTGATTTCAAGCAAGATGAAGCAAGGTATATTATTAAAACAATATAATTAATTTTTCTAAGCTACTTTGCTTCAAAAATGATTACAATAATTGCTGAAATGATTGGGGTGAAACACAATAATCAGGATTAGAATCAGCTGAACATATAACAATAATCCCAGGGCAATAAACCTCCTGGACAAAATGACTGACTAAGTTCCAACACAATCAGAGTTCAAAACAAAACAATCTAACCTGAACCCAGCAAACACGCTGAGCAATACAAACAAAGAACCACAATGATGTTTGGAACTTTTAAAACAAACCTGGGCAACTTCAAGTTTCAACACAATGCTTAACAAGGTTTGAACAATCACTTTTCGAACAAAACCCGAAACAAACAACCTTCAACACTAAAATCTAACCTATTCTGTTCAACAATAGTGTCTCAGCCGCATGTGTTACCAGCAATTGTCTGAAGACACTATTCTACACCCTATCCTGAACTCCTATCCTCAAACTACAAGTGGCTCAGACGCATGTGTTTCCAGCAATTGTCTGAGGTCACTATCTAACCCTATCCTCAAACTACAAGTGGCTCAGACGCATGTGTTTCCAGCAATTGTCTGAGGACACTACCTTAAATCCCTATCCTGAAACTTACTCCGAAGCTACCTTACAAGTGTCTCAAACGCATGTGTTTCCAGCAATTGTCTGAGGACACTGTCTAAATCAACCCTAGCTTCAACCAATACTTTCACACTGAAACAACCCGGTCAATATGCCCTAGTACAGAGTTGTACTATATTGGACCTATAATGAAGACCAATGCTGAATCCAAATTCAACGATGTGAACACCTCGACTCTCAGAAACAGACTGCCTCGTGTCAATGAACGGCACTTGCTTATATACCATTTGAAGGAATACCTCGGACTTTACCGTTCAACTACACTAATTTAACACAAAGAATTTAAATAACCAAAAAGATTTAGCAGTTAGACTCGGCCAAAGCTAAATCTTCAAATAATTTTCTTCACACCAGAATTGTCCCTGGTTCTAATAAGTGACCGGTGTTTAGCACTGCTGCACTGGTCCTCTGTTTAGTCTTGCCCAAAAGACTAAAAGTAAAATTTAGTAGGAGAAGAGGGGGATCAAACCAACCATCCCTGGACTCAAGAGGCTGACGTGCTAACCACTGAGCTATTTATCTGCTCTATGTCACGGTAAGCTGGAGAATCATGGTTTAACTCCAGATTCAAACTTTCACATCTTTCTCCCTTCAGTTTCATCGGTTGCCATTGTTTATTGATTTACCAATAGAAGCATTGTCTGGTGTGGTTTATTGTCTCGGTAGAGCATGGACAACAACAGTTCATGTATGCTTGTTGATGTCACAAGACAAAACATTGTGCACATACCAATAGTTTGTGCACATCTTTTGTTGAAGCCGTATGTCCCAGACCAAATGTTTTTCAATGCAAAATTAAACAGTCTGAAGAAAGAGTCATCGATTGATGGTAGCAAATCGCAAAATGAGTTTAATTATTAAAACATGAGTAGTTACTGACAAGCCATATATTTTCTATCTACAATACTTTAAACTAAAATTATATCATCCACACTTAATATATATTAGTTGGGCAATGTATGAGAAAAGACACTACAGTGCTAAACCAATGTTAAGCAATTGTAAGTGTAAAGCCAGTGCCCAAGGTTATGAAACTAAGTATGGAAACCAGAGTCAAATCTCGAGCATCTGATTCGCTGAAATGGCAACCAGTCGCAGAGATTTGATACTGGTTTCCATTCTAAGTTTTATAACCTTCAGCCCAGGGTATCTCGGTGAAGGCAAGTGTCATGTTGAGTGATAGAACAAATTCATTCTTTGACATGAACAAAAATCCCTCACATGGCAAGTAAACTGTGTCCGTATTGAGCTATACTGGATGCTGGCCTGTCTTCTTCAAATCAAAATCTGTACTTAGTCTATCTATCTAGCTAGCTAGCTATCTATCTATCTATCTACCTATCTACCTATCTATCTATCTATCTATCTATCTATCTATCTATCTATCTATCTATCTATCTATCTATCTATCTATCTATCTATCTATCTATCTATCTATCTATCTATCTAATCTTCCAGTAATGTCGAACCCCTGATGGGGACCTAGACATATTGCGCGTCTGCTGGGAGACTGTTAGTAAAGAATAAAGATTAAGAATGGATAGGGTTTAAAAGAGATGTAAAAAAAGAAAGATAGAGGGATTATGTTACTATGTTAGCTTATGGGGAGACATGTCCAACACAGCCTACAGCTTTGTTGAACTGCTCAATCGTCTGACATGAGACAATGTCTGGTGGTAGATTGTTCCAATGGAATATGGCTCGAGGGAAAAAAGATTATTTGTAATAATCAGTTGTAGCAGTAATAAGTTGATAAGCCAATGGGTGAGAATGTCTTGACTTCCTAGTAATTGGGATAAGGTTTCCAGAAATGGGAATTTCTACAAGAGAGTTGGTTATCTTATACATCATGGCGAGACGGCTGTCTAAGCGCCGTTGATCTAATTTGCGCCAGTGTAGGGATTCAAGCACCTCTGATACACTGGAAAGTCGTCCAAAATCATTCTTGACCCATCGCGCTGCCCTGCGTTGCACTGCCTCGATCTGGTTTGTGAGCGTGTCCGTGTATGGGGACCAGACAGAGGAGCAATACTCCAACTGAGGTCTAACTAACATTTTGTAGGCTGTTGCTTTGAGGGGTTCAAAGTGAGTTTTTAAATTCCTGCGCAGGAAGTCTAAGCTACAACTTAGATTCATGCTGGAAAATATCTTTGAAAATTGCCCACAAATTCTAATAGGTGTGCTAGTTGTTTTTAATCATCTCACACCATTCAGTTAATTATAATAAAAATAAAAAATTTAGCGTGAAATATTCAATCTTTGTGAGTCATGAAGTTGGAGAGATCAGAAAACATTATTTACACTTTTCAGATGCATCAATGGTGGTAAAAGTAACAACAATGAGGATAACAGTTATGCTTGTGTTCTGAGTATAAGACCCAAGTTCACAAACAAGGAACCAGGGCAACCTCCAGCAGGCAACAACCTCAAACATCAGCTGTCTCAAAACGGTGACAGTCTAAGAACTGGGATATTTGAGCAATCCATGATTGAAGTTGCGTCTTTTAAGGTAAATCAGTTTTGAAATTTTCTGATCACACATTGCATATGGCAGATAAATCCCTTAAGAGACACCTTCTTCTTACCTGACGTTTCCCTAGATGATTATTAGTTTTGCAGCTGTTTTTTTGTCACCCTTTCGAAGAAAAGGCGATACATAGGGATTGCTTTGTCCATCTGTCTGTCAGCCCATCATGAAAACACTTAACATTGACTATTATATTTTCAGATATATTGTTTATGACAGTTAGGTCATGATGATGCCAAATTCCTTAAGGCCATTATCACATTTGATGCAGTTATGCCCCTTTCTTTTCTTGAATTTTTTATTCTGACAGAGTACAAGAGGGCGACACAATGTTCAACCCAACTAGTTTCCCTTTTGTTTGATCTTGTATGCTTAAAGAAGAACTATATGGCATGTTGCAATGTGTACTTGTTTGACAAATACAGTTTTTTGATGTCTTACTATTACAATTCTTAATCACATGAACCCTTTACTCCATAGATATGTCATTAATTGCACGGGCGACCAGTGTAAATTCAGATCGGCCAGCACATTGTGCGATGTGATCAGGATCTACAGTTTGCTTCTTGGTTAGAAATAAACTCAAGAATAAAAAGTAAACAGTGTACATCCTAATAAGACCCACAGATGAGCCAGCTGGTCTGGACTTATACAGTTTTCCCATCCTATGGTGTAAAGAATGAATATATATTTTCAGAGAGATAAATTCAGTGCTGTGTACTTTGGTTTATTTGATGGTCATGCTGGATACCAGACCTCTCTTATTGTGTCACGCATTCTCCACACACATGTACAGGTAAGTGCTCTAGCTGGATTCCAGACCTCTCTTATTGTGTCACGCATTCTCCACACACATGTACAGGTAAGTGCTCTAGCTGGATTCCAGACCTCTCTTATTGTGTCACGCATTCTCCACACACATGTACAGGTAAGTGCTCTAGCTGGATTCCAGACCTCTCTTATTGTGTCACGCATTCTCCACACACATGTACAGGTAAGTGCTCTAGCTGGATTCCAGACCTCTCTTATTGTGTCACGCATTCTCCACACACATGTACAGGTAAGTGCTCTAGCTGGATTCCAGACCTCTTATTGTGTCACGCATTCTCCACACACATGTACAGGTAAGTGCTCAAGCTGGATACTAGACTTCTTTTATTGTGTCACGCATTCTCCACACACATGTACAGGTAAGTGCTCTAGGATTCTTATTTTCGCAGTCGTGAATTGATTTGGACATATTTGTTTAACAAAACTATTTCAACCATTTAATGCATGGGTATGGTTTTTATCCTATTTTCAGCAAGTTAGGATGCAGATCAGTCTGTGGTTAGATCCGATCATTCATTGTTGATTATTGTTTCAGGAAAAGTTAAGACAGTGTTTAGATCTGATCATTCTTGTTTCAGAAAAAGTTACATCAGCATTTAAATCTGATCATTCATTGATGATTATTGTTTCAGGAAAAGTTAGTCAGTGTTTAGATCTGATCATTCTTGTTTCAGGAAAAGTTACGCCAGTGTTTAGATCTGATCATACAGAAGACAAATAACAGTACGGACTCTGTGTTTGACGTGACTTGTGATATCAGTATAGATGATCTCGTGATTGGTGCACTCGAGGAGGCGTTTCAGGAGATGGTCTGTTCACTTGTGATATCAAATTGTGTTATTGATGAGGATTATTTTAGAAATAATAAAGAACCACTGGTTTATTTTAGAGTACTATATAACTGATAGGAGAAAATACATAAGGATTGAATCAATATTTGATTTTAATCATTTGGGTATGGAAAACATTTGGGTTGTTTAAAGTGAGTAAGAGTGAAGCTCTAATGTTTTTCATACCTAGATGAAAACAATAATTGATTCAATTCTTATATTTGCTAGTAAAAATATTTGCAATTTTACAAAAATGTTGAGAAGAATTCATGATGTTATTGCTGATGAAACAGCTATTTTGACGACAAAGCTAATGACTGCTCAATTTTTCACAGCAGCTCGTGGCAAAACATTCATGCTCATTGACTTCACAAGTCATAACATTGTGAACAGTCTAGTAAATTGTGAGTGGCTTTTATTGTTGCCATGCCTCTTAAAGTAATATGTCACAATGCACACCAATGGTATTTATGATTCATCAAATGAGTAAGACTTCATTTTATACGACGTAGTTAACCCTTTCCTCCATATATACACATTTTTACGCATGTGCAACCAGTATCCAGATTAGCCCGCACATCCTTGCCATCTGATCAGGATCTGCACTGATCACATTTTGGTCAGAAATAACCTAATAAATCAAAAAGCGAACAGTGCAGATCCTGATCAGACGGCTTGGATGTGCCGGCTGATCTGGATCTTCACTGTTAGCCCACGCATTAAAGGTGCGTCTATAAGGATACATCAAAGGGGCATGGATTCAAGCAATTATAATGATGTTAGCTAGTGTTGTGATCAAGTATATATAAAAAATAAATATTTATTATTTCATCTGTAACACAATTTTGCTTTATGAAGCTTAAAAATGCTGCAACTATTTAATTTATAGAACTTAATAAGTTTATAAGGTTTCATATGAAAAGCTATGTCATGCAATGAATACAAGCATGTAGCAATTGAGTACTGTGGTACAATTGAATTTTTCTGGCATGAAATTTGGTGCAAAAGGCACAAATGACATTTTCATGCAGACATACATTTGCCCAATTACTTTCATATGGTAAGATATTCAAAGATTTGATTTCACTGGGGTTTGAGTCTGCACACGTTCACAAGCCCAAAATTTATGAAAATTTAACCAGTGAGAAAGATACTTATACCAAAATATTAAAATATGGTTCATCTTCTGTATTTAGAATATAAAATAGACACAAAATAAAACCTGTTTAAATCAGAGAGTATTATGGTGACAATTCATATTAGAGAAGTATAGTAGCATATTTAACCCTTAAATTGCTTATTATCTGCTAAATTTGTTAGTGTTTTGTCAAGTTTGATTCATATTACTTTTAATGATCTACATTTAAGGATTGAATCGATAGTTGATGGTTTCCATTTGGGTATGGAAAACAGTTGGGTTGTTTAAAGTGTGTGAAGCCCGAAGGGCTTCACGCGTACTTTAAACAATCCAACTGTTTTTCATACACAAATGGAAACCATCAAATATTGATTCAATCCTTCTATTTACACTCATTAATAATCTCATTAATACAGAAATAACTAGAAGAATTCGTAATATTACGGCTTTTTCGAATGGCTGTTGGAACAGCAACGTTGACGACAAAGTGAATGACAGCACGCTTTTTCGCAGCAACTCGTGGCAAAAGGTGCGTGCAAGGCGACGTCACACGTCAAAACATCGTGAAACGTCCAATAAATTGTGAACCGCTCTACTGTAGCCACGCCTTTTAAATAATACGTCACACTGTTTACCATCAGAACTTATGATTCGTTAGATGAATAAGACTTCATCATAGAGGATGAAGTTGAAGTGTAAATATAATATGATATGGATGTTTACAGATACCAAGAATTTAATTGCTGCCTACTATAAAAGTAATGGTGTTTCAGAAGCATGTTTTCTTGAATATAGATCATTAAAAAACTTTCTTGCAAAATGTTATGCCACCAAGTGCAATAACTACTTTTAGTCTGATAAAATCTGATAAAATTATATTTCTTAATGGAACATGGCTTATATCTCATGTGCAACCAGTGTAGATCCAGATCAGCCTGCACACCAGTGCAGCTTTATTAGAATTGACATTGTTCACTTCTTGGTAAGAAATAATCTAATGAATATAAAAGTAAACAGTGTAATTCTTGATCAGACTGGACAGAAGTGCAGGGTGAAACTTGGGCTGATGGTTATAAAGCTAAGATTGGAAACAAGTCTCTAATCTGAAGCATCTGATTGGCTGAAATGGCGACAGGTTACCATTTCATCCAATCAGATATTTGAGATTTGAGACTGGTTTCCATGCTCAGTTTTATAACCTTGGGCATAGGTCAACACTGGTCACACATGAGATATAAAGCTGTGTCTATGGATAACTAGCTGTGCTATACTGTTATAGGATGATCAGTTGGTATCTGAAGCCAGTCGTTATCTTGTCAAAGGAGGCTGTACAGCTCTGCTCGTGCTTATGCTTGAAGGGAAAATATATGTTGCCAATGCAGGGGATAGTAGGTAATTGGGGACATTTGTCATACAGTGTTTACATGTTGCTTTTATTATGCCCCCGCCATGAAATGGTGACGGGCATTAAGAGTTGCTCCTGTCCGTCTCTCCGTCCGTCCGATATTCTCGTGAACGCAACTCCTCCTACACTACTGGTGGGAATTTAATGAAACTTGACCACAATGCTTGGCCAGATATGTTGTTGTGCATAAAGGTGGGGTTTCGCTCTTACATGTTCCGTTCAGAAGTTATGGCCCTTTGATACTTCCATTTACATTAGTTTTAATAGGAGTATATCTCGTGAACGCAACTCCTCCTACACTACTGGTGGGAATTTAATGAAACTTTACCACAATGCTTGGCCTAATATGTTGTTGTGCATAAAGGTGGGGTTTTGCTCTTACATGTTCCATTCAGAAGTTATGGCCCTTTGATAATTCCATTTACATTAGTTTTAATAGGAATATATCTTGTGAACGCAACTCCTCCTACACCTCTGCTGGGAATTTGATGAAACTTTACCACAATGCTTGGCCTGATATGTTGTTGTGCATAAAGGTGGGGTTTTGCTCTTACATGTTCCGTTCAGAAGTTATGGCCCTTTGATACTTCCATTTACATTAGTTTTAATAGGAATATATCTTGTTTCTTATATTTTGTGTTAAGCAAAATATGCATTTTGCCCATAACTTTAAAACTACTTGAGATAATGCCTTGAAACTTGAAATATATTTTCACCATCAAATCTACATCATAACCAACAAGACCCATAACCCTGCTTCCAATATTTTTCAAATTATGCCCCTTTTACACTTACATTTTGTGTAAAGAAAAATATACACTTTGCCCTTAACTTCGTTTGGAATGGAGGGATTTCAAAATAACTTGGCACAAATGTTCACCATAACAAGGCGGTGTATCGTGACAATACCCATGCCTGTAGGTCCAAGGTCAAGGTCACTGTTAATAAAAATAGATTTTTCTTGCAAAATCTTGTCCGCTCTGTAACTTTGTTATTTCTTATTGGATTTTTGAATAACTTGGTATAATTTTTCACCATATCAAGACGGTATGTCACATACATGCCCAAGCCTTTAGGTCGATGGTCAAGGTCACTGTTACTAAAAATAGAATTTTCTTGTCCGGGCTGTTACTTTGTTATGAATGGAGGGATTTCAAAATAACTTGGCACAAATGTTCACCATGACAGGGCGATGTGTCGCGTACCATGCCCATGCCTGTAGGTCAAAGGTAAAGGTCACTGTTACTGAAAATAGAATTCTCTTGTCCGGGCTGTTACTTTGTTATGAATGGAGGGATTTCAAAATAACTTTGCACAAATGTTCACTATGACAAGGCAGTGTGTCCGCACAATACCCAAGCCTGAAGGTCCAAGGTCAAGGTCACTGTTACTAAAAATAGAATTTTCTTGTCCGGGCTGTAACTTCATTATAAATGGAGGGATTTCAAAATAACTTGACACAAATGTTCACCATGACAGGGCGGTGTAATGCGTACCATGCCCATGCCTGTAGGTTAAGGTCACTCTTACTAAAAATAGAATTCTCTTGTCCGGGCTGGAACTTTGTTAGGAATAGATTGATTTCAAAATAACTTGACACAAATGTTCATCATGACAAGATGGTGTGTCCCGTACCATGCCCATGCCTGTAGCTCCAAGGTCAAGGTCACTGTTACAAAAATAGAACTTTCTTGTCAGGGTTGTAACTACGTTAGGAATAGAGTAATTTCAAAATAACTTGGCAGAAATGTTCACCATGACAAGGTGGTGAGTCGTGTACCATGTCCATGCCTGTAGGTCCAAGGTCAAGGTCACTGTTTCTTAAAATAGAATTTTCTTGTCCGGGCTATAACTTTGTTTTGAATGAAGGGTTTTCAAAATAACTTGGCACAAATGTTCACCATGACAAGGCGGTGTATTGCGTACATTACCCATGCCTGTAAGTCCAAGGTCAAGGTCACATTACTAAAACTTGAATTTACTTGTTCGGGCTATAACTTCTTTATGAATGAAGGGATTTCAAAATAACTTGGCACAAATGTTCACTATGACATTGCATTGCATTACCACCAACTTCTTCACAGACATTTCCGTAATGAGAAGACAACAGTGCCACAAATACAAATAATTTACTTGATCATCAAGTTTATGCATATTCTTATAATTACTCGAACATCACTGTCTTTGAAATGCTATTATTCCCATCATTGCACTTTAGTATCTGAAAACGATGCATAGCGGGGGCATCCTTGTCCTATGGACACATTTCTAGTTTAAAATTCTCTGAAACAGATACTCTAAAATCATTCATCTGGGGCATCTGTGCCATCTGATCTAGAACATCACTGTTAGCTGTTAGATTCATAAGGTTATTTCTGACCAAGAAGTAACCAGTGCAGATCCTGATCAGACACTATGGATGTGGTAGCAGATCTGGATATACACTTGTCACACATGCGATAAAACTGGTTTGTATTATGGTATAAAAGGTTAGAAGTATGTCTCTATTTATTTGTGATCATATGCATGAATGTCAAGTAACTTTAATTATAAGGGATTATTCACTCAAACTAAGACTACCTGGATTGGCTAACATAACCCAGTTATGTGTGATTATATTTTTATGCCCTCGCCATGAAATGGCGTTGGGCATTAAGAGTTGCTCCTGTCCGTCCGTTCATCTGTCCGTCCGTCCGATATTCTCGTGAACGCAACTCCTCCTACACTACTGGTGGAAATTTAATGAAACTTTTCCACAATGCTTGGCCTGATATGTTGTTGTGCATAAAGGTGGGGTTTCGCTCTTACATGTTCCGTTCAGAAGTTATTGCCCTTTGATACTTCCATTTACATTAGTTTTAATAGGAGTATATCTCGTGAACGCAACTCCTCCTACACTACTGGTGGGAATTTAATGAAACTTTACCACAATGCTTGGCCTGATATGGTGTTGTGCATAAAGGTGGGGTTTTGATCTTACATGTTCCGTTCAGAAGTTATGGCCCTTTGATACTTCCATTTACATTAGTTTTTATAGGAGTATATCTCGTGAACGCAACTCCTCCTACACTACTGGTGGCAATTAAATGAAACTTTACCACAATGCTTGGCCTGATATGTTGTTGTGCATAAAGGTGGGGTTTTGCTCTTACATGTTCCGTTCACAAGTTATGGCCCTTTGATACTTCCATTTACATTAGTTTTAATAGGAATATATCTCGTGAATGCAACTCCTCCTACACTACTGGTGGGAATTTAATGAAACTTTACCACAATGCTTGGCCTGATATGTTGTTGTGCATAAAGGTAGGGTTTTGCTCTTACATGTTCGGTTCAGAAGTTATGGCCCTTTGATAATTCCATTTACATTAGTTTTAATAGGAATATATCTTGTTTCTTATATTTTGTGTTAAGCAAAATATGCATTTTGCCCATAATTTTAAAACTACTTGAGATACTGCCTTGAAACTTGAAATATATTTTCACCATCAAAATCTACATCATAACCAACAAGACCCATAACCCTGCTTCCAATATTTTTCAAATTATGCCCCTTTTACACTTACATTTTGTGTTAAGAAAAATATACACTTTGCCCTTAACTTAGTTTGGAATGGAGGGATTTCAAAATAACTTGGCACAAATGTTCACCATAACAAGGCGGTGTGTCGTGACAATACCCATGCCTGTAGGTCCAAGGTCAAGGTCACTGTTACTAAAAATATAATTTTCTTGCAAAATCTTGTCCGCTCTGTAACTTTGTTATTTCTTATTGGATTTTTAAATAACTTGGTATAATTGTTCACCATATCAAGACGGTATTTCACATACATGCCCAAGCCTTTAGGTAGAAGGTCCAGGTCACTGTTACTAAAAATAGAATTTTCTTGTCCGTGCTGTTACTTTGTTATGAATGGAGGGATTTCAAAATAACTTGGCACAAATGTTCACCATCACAGGGCGATGTGTCGCGTACTATGCCCATCCCTGTAGGTCAAAGGTCAAGGTCACTGTTACTAAAAATAGAATTCTCTTGTCGGGGCTGTTACTTTGTTATGAATGGAGGGATTTCAAAATAACTTTGCACAAATGTTCACTATGACAAGGCAGTGTGTCAGCACAATACCCAAGCCTGAAGGTCCAAGGTCAGGGTCACTGTTACTAAAAATAGAATTTTCTTGTCCGGTCTGTAACTTCATTATAAATGGAGGGATTTCAAAATAACTTGACACAAATGTTCACCATGACAGGGCGGTGTATCGGGTACCATGCCCATGCCTGTAGGTCAAGGTCACTGTTACTAAAAATAATATTTTCTTGTCCGGGCTGTAACTTTGTTAGGAATAGATTGATTTCAAAATAACTTGACACAAATGTTCATCATGACAAGATGGAGTGTCCTGTACCATGCCCATGCCTGTAGGTCCAAGGTCAAGGTCACTGTTACAAAAATAGAATTTGCTTGTCAGGGTTATAACTATGTTAGGAATAGAGTAATTTCAAAATAACTTGGCAGAAATGTTCACCATGACAAGGTGGTGAGTCGTGTACCATGTCCATGCCTGTAGGTCCAAGGTCAAGGTCACTGTTACTAAAAATAGAATTTTCTTGTCCGGGCTATAACTTTGTTTTGAATGGAGGGTTTTCAAAATAACATGGCACAAATGTTCACCATGACAAGGCGGTGTGTTGCGTACATTACCCATGCCTGTAAGTCCAAGGTCAAGGTCACAGTAACTAAAACTTGAATTTACTTGTTTGGGCTATAACTTCTTTATGAATGAAGGGATTTCAAAATAACTTGGCACAAATGTTCACTATGACATTGCATTGCATTACCACCAACTTCTTCACAGACATTTCCGTAATGAGAAGACAACAGTGCCACAAATACAAATAATTTACTTGATCATCAAGTTTATGCATATTCTTATAATTACTGGAATATCACTGTCTTTGAAATGATATTATTCCCATCATTGCACTTTAGTATCTGAAAACGATGCATAGGGGGGGCATCCGTGTCCTATGGACACATTTCTAGTTTAAAATATAACATTTAAGGACTATAACTGTATCAATTCTGGGTAAGTATTTATGTATGTGAGGATTTTGTATATATTGTAAACATGTATGTTTGTAGAGCAGTGCTTTGTCGTGGAGGTACAGAAAAACAACTGACCAAGGACTTTAACCCTGTTACAGAGAGACAGAGGATTAACCTTATTGTAAGTTATCATTACACTCTAATAAAGAAACAGTCATCCATGATGAATGCCCTCCTAAACATTAGTCCAAGAATCTCGTGCACATCCACTATCTTGTTATATATATGGAATATTATACCAGTATGCAATCTGTAGGTATGTATTTGTTGAGTTGGGTATGTGGTTTACATATGCAATGAGAAATAATATAAACCTACAGAGAGCATACTGGTATAATATTCCTTTTATTATATACCCTTTATTCACTTCCAATTAAATGATCAATAATGAATAGTGAAATGTGATGTAAGCAATAACGTCACAATAAACCATAAATCTCTACGTCATCGAACAAATGTTTACATTGTCAAGCGCCATGATCAATTCTGTCAGATAAAGAATTACATGTATTTAACTTTCAAATCTTTGAAGGACTAAAAACAATAGCAGCAAAATTTGGACAAGACCCGAAGATGCTGGAAGTATTTACCGTGATATTCAATATGTAACGACTAGGATTTGAAAGTTTTTCATTATTATACCACAGCAATGAGCTTTGTTTAGGCCTACATCAAATCATAGGGTCAGGCTTTAAACAGAAAAAGGAAGGATTGTTGCAAATGGATATTTAAATTGGGATAGTTGAACGGTATGTACACTTTTTCGCTCCTAAAAAAAGTAGTCTTTTGCTTGTTCTATTTATATCTGCAATGACTATCTATTAATTTAACTTTCTTTCACATTTTTGACGATTTCATATTATTTTTATTTGTAAAGGCCATGAAATCAATGACTATTTTTAAAGAAAGAGTGTCATTGGAGTCAACAAATCTAAAATTGTGAAAATATCACAGTTTGAAGTGGGCAATTTTGAAACGTAGAAAGTACTGGAAGCTGCAAAAAATACAGAATCGGAAAATTGGACAATGTCCAATACAGAATTTTTAATCTGACAAGTTGTATCAATTTTGATGATTAACACAGCAGTAGGCTAAAATCAGTAATGGGTATATAATAAATAGGTTTATCTTGAATGTAACAAGTGTAGATCCAGATAAGCCAGCACATCCCTGTTTTCTGATCTGAATCTACAATGGTAGCTTCTTGGTCAGAAATAACCTAATAAATCAAAAGATAAAAGTGTAGATCCTGATCAGATAGCACATAGGTGCTGGGTGATCATAATTTACTCTGTATTTCCTTTCTATAACAGCCATATCCCATGATGGAATTTGCAGAACATACAGAACTTCTAGTAAACTTTAATTAGCAAGTACTTCCTATATGGTGTTCCTGCTAAATGGTTATCAACAGAAGTTCTGCAAAATATGCCGTGACCTTGAAATTCAACCCCAAATCTTTAGTAATCAATACTGACAATAACACTACATACCAAGTTTCATGATTCTTGGTTGAACCTTTCTTCAATAAATATAATTCTAATTTAAAGATACTTTCTTCATTGCCTTGTTCATAAGCATATACCTGTATAACACACATACACACAAACTACAAATGGTTTAGACCATGAGTGCAGTAATGTTTGCCTCAGTATTAAAATGTATCTTTCAACATGAATATTTTTGAAGGCCATCAAGTAACAAAATAAAGTA